>PVHT020003785.1:8000921-8071325 GCA_004024745.2 Catagonus wagneri
CTGGGAGAGTTATGCCTCCTGTTTGGTTTTTGTTCCTCAGGATTGCTTTGGCAATTCTGGGTCTTTTGTAGTTCCATATAAATTTTTGGATTGTTTGTTCTAGTTCTGTGAAGAATGTCATGGGTAATTTGATAGGGATTGCATTGAATCTGTAGATTGCTTTGGGTAGTATCGCCATTTTTACAATATTAATTTTTCCAGCCCATGAGCATGGACAATCTTTCCATTTCTTTGTATCTTCTTTGATCTCCTTGATTAATGTTTTGTAGTTCTCTGCATATAAGTAAGTCTTTCACCTCCTTGGTCAGGTTTATTCCCAGGTATTTGATTTTTTGGGGTGCTTTTTAAAAGGTAAAATATTTCGGTATTCTTTTTCTAATATTTCATCGTTAGTATACAGAAATGAGACTGATTTCTGAAGATTAACCTTATATCCTGCTACTTTGCTGAATTTGTTGATCAGTTCAAGTAATTTTGGAGTTGAGTCTTTGGGGTTTTCTATATATAGTATCATGTCTGCAGAATTTTTAAAAGTCTCATCCTTAATTTGTCTTCACCCCCCCACACACACTTTCCTGGCTCCTGCCTCCTCCCATGAAGTGAACAACACCATATTAAAACACATCTGTAAGCCAGCACAGCTATAAGCTGCATCCACAAGGAAGACTAGACCCAAAAACAGAAGACCTAAGCTCATAGACAACTTGATGTAAGGCCATTCACCAGGAAGGGTTTTGGGGACCGTCCAATAACAGTGCCAGTAAAACTTTATGTTTCATTGTATAGTTCCCAGGCTGCAAGGGATTGAAGTGCAAGCAGTAACTTTTTTTTTTTTTGATTTGATTTTTCCAAGATCTGCATTAGGTTGCTCTATGACCAATCATTTCATGCTCACAAAATGTAAACGGAGGTGAGGTTCAAAGACATGAACTGGGTATTCAAATGTTTATAGCAAAGGGTATTCTACTCAATATTGTCTGGTGGCCTGTATGGGAAAAGAATCTGAAAAGGAATGGATTTTATATATATATATATATATATACACACACATACATATATATATATATATATATATACATGCACATACATACATACATATATACACACACACACACATATATGTGTGTGTGTGTGGGTGTGTGTGTACTTTGTGCTGCACCTGAAACTGACAAAACTTTGGAAATCAACTTTAATAAAATTTATTTAAATTTGATATTTTCATTAAATTTTTGTCTCTTTCAGATAATTCTGTGCTTTTTATTAGTTGAATAGTTTTCCCATTGCTGTGTTTCATTAACTGATATGTACACTCAAGCACACACTATTCTATGTCTTAAATAGATCATATTTACTAAAAAGAAAGCTAAACGAAACAAGTTATCTTCAACTGGTCATTAACTGATTATTAAATAAGAGCGTTTTTAAACATCTTCAGAAAATCATGGTGAATTGAATTATTGCTTTTTAATGTATTAATTATTCATTAAGGTTTTTAAAAAAAGTAAATCCAGAATGCTATTGAATGCAAAGGTAAGACAAACAGAACCCATCTTTTCAGAAACCAGGTTTACTCTAAAGATGAAAATTTATTCATTGTGATATTCTGAAAATGGATGCAGAGTGAGGTATTTAAGAGCCTGGTTCTAGAATCAGGAATTCTAGTTTTAAGTGCTTGCTTTGTGACTTTGCTAGGTTTACCCTGGGCATGGGCTCAAATTCTACAAGCCTAAGTTTCCTCCACTGCATGATAACAGTAATAAAATAAATGATTTTATAAGGACTTTAATTAAAATTAAATGACCTATGTAAAGCACTTAACATAATTCTAGGCACAGAGTAATGGTGTTTTGTCCTACCCTCTGCCAATTTCAAGATTCTCAGAAGCCATATTCCATACCTAGAACATTCTTTTCCCTACTCTATTTAGCATCCACTCCTTAACTCAAAAGCATCTTCCTAGAGTGATTAAAATAATCTATTAGGAATAAAATGATTCCTTGAATGTTTATAGATAGTATACATCTGTGTCCATTTCATCCTAAGGGTTTTTTTGGATAGTTATTAGATAACTGCTGAATAACCGGATTGAATATTTGTGTCTCCCCTGAATTCATATATTAAAACCCTAATCCTGAATGTTATGGTATTTGGAGGAGGGGTGGCCTTTGGAAGATAATTTAGATGAAGTTGTAACAGTGGAACCCCATGGTGGGATTAGTATCCATGTAAAACAGAGGAAGAGAGAAGTTCCCGTGATGGCTCAGTGGTTAATGAATCTGACTAGGAACCATGAGTTTGCGGGTTCGATCCCTGGCCTTGCTCAGTGGGTTAAGGATCTAGCATTGCTGTGAGCTGTGGTGTAGGTTGCAGATGCGGCTCGGATCTGGCGTTGCTGTGGCTGTGGTGAAGGCTGGCAGCTATAGCTCCTGTTAGACCCCTAGCCTGGGAACCTCCATATGCTGTGGGTGCAGCCCTAAAACGACAAAAGGCAAAAACAAAGCAAAACAAAAAAAAAGAAAAAGGAGTCTTTCTCTGTCTCTCTCTGCCTCTGTCTCTCTCTCTCTCAATCTCTGCATGAGAAAGCAACCCCCAAGAAGAAGCCATCAGAGGACTTAACCAGAAGGAGGGCCTCATTAAGAACTCAGCTATGCTGAAACCTTGATCTCAGACTTGTAGCTTTCAAAGAAATAAATGTTTGTTGTTTAAAGTACCCAGTCTATGGAAGATCTTCCTAGTAGCCCAAACTGACTAAGAGAGTTACACACGAAGTAGATTTTGTTGGTAGGACAATATTTTGATGGATGTGACGATGCCAGAAATTGGTAAGGCTTAGTTAAAGATGTTTGAATTCCTAGACAGGTATTCAATGCTTGACTGAGGTCATGCTTCAAATTTTGATTGCCAGGGTGTTTACACTGAAGAATTATTATCACCTTGACCTGAAAGTAGGGATAATATGTTTTTGTCCATGAAAAAATAGTGCTTTGTTTGTTTGTTTTATGGCTACAAGTGCAGCATATGGAATTTCCTGGGCCAGGGGTCGAACTGGAACTGCAGCTGAGGCCTATGCCACAGATATGGCAACATCAGATCCAAGCAGCATCTGGGACCTACTCTGCACTTTGCAGCAACCCTGGATCCTTAATCCACTGAGCGAGGCCGGGGATCGAACCCGCATCCTCACAGAGGCAATGTAAGGTCCTTAACCTGCTGATCCACAGCAGGAATTCCAAAATAGTGATTTACAGAGCTTTAATAATAAACAGAGCCTAGAAAAACCAGTGGAAGGTGCCTGTTGCTAGAATATTGTTAAAATGTTTCATCTCTCAGAAGAGAGTTACTGATATTATAGCCAAATTTGACTAGTTAATTACTACTTAATGAAAAATGCTGCCAATTAACAACACCTATATTCAATATGAGACAGTGTGGTTGGCAGAAAGACCAGTGACCCAGAGGGAGCCCAGGTGACATTTAGCACTTTTATGAAGTGGGCCATAGTTCCCCACCCCACCTTTCTGAGTCTGTTTGTTCATTTGCCAAGTGAAGGGCTTGGAGCCTCAGATTCTTTCCTGTCTCAGTGTTTTATGATTATTTTAAAGCTTCCATGTCACTTTGTTTTTCTCCTATTGCCTGCTCTTCAGATGACTGTGATATAAGAATATTTCATGTAATTTGTGGCCTGAGTGGCTTGACCTTGTACAGCTTTGAGGATCTGGATCAAATTTGCAGTCAAATAATATTGTTTCCCCTTCCCTCAGCCTTCTTCATTTCCCACCTCTTTTCATGATTTTTCAGTCTGTCCTAGTTTTATGAGATTGTTAAAAAAAATGCACTGTAGAAGATTTGGAGGAAATGATGAGGTCGTTGGTTGCTGGGTAACTGCTCTTTAACTGTGATTCAGTGTTTAATAAGATTGTTTTATCTGGTTCCAGGGTCTTCCCAGAATTTCACTGTTGCTGATTTTGTGTTCTTTTAGGGGGAAAAAAAAACTGGTAAACACAAACTTTTTTCCATGATGTTTCCCAAATTTACACTTTTCATTTTAAATTCATGCTCTTTCAGCGTGATCAGGATCTGCTTTTGTTGATAGAAAGGGGTTTTCTCAAGAAACATTTCAAATAATATTTATCAATTCCCTCAAAGCAGTTCCAAAAAAGTATAAAAAATAACATGTTCTTTATGATCTATTTAAATTGGTTTAATGCTCAGAAGGAAACCTTTTAGCATAGCTTCTCCATTACTGGCTTCTTTATTCATAAATTATTCCTTAAGTGGCCACAATTTTTTGTTGAATGCTTTCAAGAGGGATCATGAGTGTTAGATTTCCTGAGTTCTTTGAGGTTTAAGAATACCTGCCTGTTGTTCTTATAATAAATTACACCATGGCTAGATGTAATCCTTGGGTCACAATTTCTTTACCTTGGAAATTCTGTAGCAGTTTCTCAGTTTTGTTCTCTGACTTGCTTTGGAGAAGGCTGAAGCCAGACCAAATTTTTGCCTCTGGTAAGAAAAACATTTTGCTGCCTAGATGACTAGAAAAATTATCCATAGCCTTAGATTAAATAACCAGAAAGTGTCTTTGTGTTAATTGATCTGAGCAAAATCTTCTGATATACAGCAGTATATCACCATCTGAAGATTTTAGAATTTATCTATTTTAGGGAAAAGTTCCTGAATATATAAATGAATATTTTTATTCTTTCAGTATTGTTTTCTATATTTCAATGGTTTTAATTACCTCTGCCCTTTTGCTTATACAAAATATGACTGTCCTTCTAACAAAGCCAAGAGCAAGCCCCAAGCACTGATATTAAACCAGCTCTCAGACTTTCTATACTCTGATGGAATCCTGTTCAGAGAAATAATCTGCTCCCTCAGGCGTCCTCAGCTACATTATAAGGATCAAAGGGCATCCTAATCTCCCATCATCCTTACCTTCCAATAATTATAAATTTGAACTAGTCCACAAGGACCTTTATATATGTATGATGTCACGAGAATGCATAGACTCCTAGATCACCCTGAAAGTATCTCATTTTGATTCCTATTAGGTTCTACATGGGCCTGTTGCTGCTCCACATGTTGTCTGTTACCACTTCTTGAAATACTTTCACTGTGCTTTTCTCAAATTCAGAGTGCATCATTAGCAAAACCTCTTTGGTCCTCCAACTCTTCAAGGAACATTTGTTTTATGTTAATGCTCTCATGTGCATTAACATGACCTAGCTTTCACGTGATGATTCTTCTTCCCCTACAGCTTTCTCAAGTAGTGGTCACTGGTTTTTTGTTTTGCGTTGCTTTTTCCCCCCATAACCTTTGAACCACAAATTTGCTTACATTTGCTTAAATCACTCTTTGAGCATATGTGTTATAGGTTGATCTGAGGCAATTCCCAATGCATTGTGAATGGAATCCCCTTCTCCCTGCCATTAAGAGGCACCTTTAAAGATTTATGTTTTTGTTGTTCCTTGGCCCCAGCTACGTTTTGTATTTATGGATTCTCGTGCTCTGTAAAATTCTGGGTCAATATCAGGCATTGTGAGCATTCTGAAATCGTAGCCCTAATGTGGGAACTTGAATGTAAATGGGCAGGAAATCTCACATCTAAATAATCCCGCCCTTCCTTTAGAAAATCCAATCAGTATTCCAGTAAGGTTTTGTTTTGTTTTCTGTTCCATAGTCATCAAGGTTCATGTTTTCTCAACAATCACATGATAGAGACATTATTAGTGTAGGTCAGGGCATGACCTCAAATGCCTGAAGAATCTAGCCAGGTAGGTAATATAGATGGTGGCTGTAGTCTAGGTGAGAAAATATATGGCTTATCCAAGTGGACAGGTTCACTCAACTTTAGCTGATGCTTGCTTTCAAAGTGAAACCTTTGATGCCAGAACTCTGATTTTTCAACAGAGGCAGGAATTCCATATTTTTATATTAAATCTTCTGACTTAATATCGACACAAATTGTTTAAAAGTATTTATAGAATATACAAGCTATGTTTGTAGCAGCCCCTTTCACTTGACTTTCAGTATAGGAGTACCTTGGCTGTCTCCTAAATCTTGTCTTCTTATTCCACAGTTGTAACCAGTGTCATGCACAACCAAGGATTCACAGACTGTTCTCATGCTCACATCTTTGCTCATACTAAACCTACTTGTCTTTTCTCTCTGGTTGTTTTACAGACACTTACATGAACTATGTCTAAGCTTGAACTCAAGATATTTCTCTCCAAATTGTTCTTATTCCATTAAATGGAAACTTCATCTACTCAGTTGCTCATAAGAGAAAGGAGTCAAATCCTAGGGCCCATTTGAGATGGGAGAGAGGGACGCAAAAAATAGATCTGCATAAAAGCAGCATCATCTATGTGTATCCTAGAAATCAAACAAATAAAGCAGACAAGTAAAAAAAATAAATAAATAAACTAAAAACCTGTCCACAAAGGAAGAATGTAAGGAAAATTACCTGTCTTGGCCTTAAGTCTGCATAAAGGAGAGGAAATATCTCCTCTGAAAGTTACCAACTGGAATATGTCCCTTATGCGAATTTAAGGCCAGAAAACATACCAGGCTTGTGGCCCCCCAAACATCTTACATTCCATTTGTTTTCAAGTGCCTCTGGGTTGGTAGTGTTCTCTAGCAGAAGCAGATGCAAATCCTCACTCAAGGAATATGTCTTCACCCCAGCCAACAAAGATAAAGTTACAAAAGATATGAGCTCGTGTTTTAAACTCACTAAACCCCTAAAGAAGCAAGCTAATATGAATAAGAACATAAAAAAGCACTAGTAAATTCACAAAATTATTCAAGACTGAAGATAATATAAATTTTAAAAAAGTTATTTAATGAGTGAAAAGAAATAAAAGTGATAATAAAAATTATGACTACAGCAGAATGTATAAAAAAGTAACAGATTTGTAAAAGAGCCCCTAGAATTTCTAGAAATAAGAAATATTATTGAAGAGAAGAATAGTAAATGTAAGGATTAATCCAATAAACAATCCCTTTATGAAACAAAGTGATGGAAAATATGAGTTCTTAAAACTCATCTAATAATGGCAAGTATTAAAGAGAAGGTAGAGAAGAGGAAATGGTTATATATCACCGTTTATAAGAGATTGAAAAATGGAGTTCCCATCAGAGCTCAGTGAAAACGAATCTGACTAGCGTCTATGAGGACGCAGGTTCGATCCCTGGCCTCACTCAGTGGGTTAAAGATCCAACATTGCCATGAGCTGTAGTGTAGGTCGTAGACACGGCTTGGATCTGGCATTGCTGTTGCTGTGGTATAGGCCAGCGGCTGCAGCTCCAGTTCAATCCCTAGCCTAGGAACCTCCATATGCTGTGGGTGCAGCCCTAGAAAGACAAAAAAAAAAAAAAAAAAAAAATGGGTACATCTACCTTTTGGGAAAATTTGATAGTAAATAACAAATTTAAGATATGCATACTTTCTGAGTCAAAATTCTACTTCTCAGAGTCTGTCCTGGAAAAATTCGTACACATAGAGATAAAAAGATAATTGCAGGGCTGTCTGTCAAGACATAAAGGAAAAATAATCTAATTGTTAATCAGTAGGGAAATGAATCATGATTTATTCATATAAGAAAACATTATTCAGCAGTTAAACTTGATAAACTTGATTTATGCATAAACAGAAAATCTAAAAAAATATTAGTAAAGTTTCAGAAAGATGCAGAATGTGGTAAGAGTCATGCAAATATTGACATAATAACGGTCTATATTTGTGAACATACATATCTAGGGGATGTACACAATCATGCAGTGAAATGTTGCACACCTTCCTCTGGGAAGCATGAGGGAGGAAAATTATGGTTAAAGCTTTAGCTGTTTGTGTGTCATTTTCTTATTGTTTTAGAAAGGTAAAGTCTAGAGCATATAGGATGAATTGTTAACACCTGTTTTAGTGCTGAGTACATACAATATCTGATTTTTTCTGACTTTGTATGTTACATAATGGAATATTTAAAAATGTAGATTAAAATTTTTTTAACTTAGAAAGTTTCAATTTTTTGAAAATAAAAGAGGAAAAAATTGTTGGAACAGACGTTATAAAAATGATGACTGGGAATAATACTAGATTTGGTAATAACTTTCAAGAGCAACATCATTAAATTGTTGAGTGAGAAGCAAAGTAGCCAGAGGCTCTCCGGAGACTTGGAAGGAGGTAAAAAATAGACGAATAGCATAAAGCATCAAACAGCCAAGAAAAAGGTTTTAGAATAAAAGATTGAGTATTTACCAACATAATATTGAATTAAAAAAAGAGTAGATATGAATTATATGAAATAAAATGAGCTGATTAAGTATTTTAAAATCAATTTTGGGAGCATTCTGTTTGTAAGAAAATGATAGTTATCTTTGAGAATTCTTTACCATCACTGATATATAGATATATATACAAACAGATTTAATAATTGTCTATGAAAATTTAAAGAACATTTACTTTCCATTTCTTATATTAAGGATGGCATCTAAAATATTTATCTAATCATGCACAAATGCTTAAATTATTAATTGGGAAGGCACTTCCTCTTTAGCCTGAAGAAAAGAACTAAATTAGTATCATATGTGAAAGATTGTGGGCACATTGTTACTAAACTCAATGCTCATTTCTTGGAAACATCAAAACAAACTTTCTCTGAGTATTTAGAAAAAATCACACAAATCTAAAATAAATGTGTTTGTGAAGCAACAACTGAATGATGTTTAATGGAGGGTGACTTTAAAAGCAGACTTACCGTTATATAATAGTGAATTAATAATTGAGAAATATTAAGATATTTTAATTGCTAATTGTGTGCATGTGACCTATACTTATGACTTTGTGAGGTATAGACTAGAGCTTTGGCACTGCTATTTTTGTCAGTGTAGGACGTATGAGAATGTTGGAGCCATTTAGTGGCAGTTATGATACCTGTAATTGCCACTGCAACCATAGAATTAGGCACTGCATTATAATCAGTTCCCAGGAAGCAGAAGCTTTGAGGGAAAGTTAAGCTTTGCCTTGCACAGAGTACTTAAATGCATACCATAACTATTCCTCTTTAAAATCTCAAGATTCTATTTATTCAGATGAATCCCAATGAAAATAAAAAAAAAAATTTCAACAGATAGTTAAAATAACAAAAGTATTGATGGATGGTAAGTTACTTTAATAAGTTTACTCTGATAACAATAATTCTGGCCCTCTTGCTGGAGAGATTCTTTATGATTTCCTTTGAAACTAGTATTTGTTTCCCAATTGCAACCTCTCAATTTTCCACTCTCAGTTCCATTCTGACTTGCCTTTCACTTCCTGACCTCAGTGTTCATCATTTCAATCCACAAGGAATATATTCTATTTAGGACTTCCAAAGCACTGATGAACATAGAATTACCAAGGTATTTATTAGGAATTCAGATTCTAGAGTACCATCCTAAGAAATTCTGGTTTGGAATATGCTTTAGTATAGGATTTTCCACAAACCCCATGTGGATCCCTTTTTATTCATCTGCCACACCATATAAATTCCAGCACTGATAATTTCCTTGATCTGCCTTCTCTTCTCTCTGAGCTGAGCCCTGCTATACAAAAGATCAAGGCTTTACTGAATGTTTCCACTGCAAATGTGTGTGGTTAAGCATATGTGTCTTATGGTCAGACAGACCTAAGTTGATCCTGTTACATGCTAGACATGTATTGGACAAATTATCAAGCCACTTTCAGTTGTAATTTCCTTATCTGGGACATGGGGATTCATTGATTCATCACTCATTCATTCATCCATTGTGATAATGTATTGGTTTATATTTATGTTTGTATTTTTAGAATTTGTTAAGTAAATAGTGTCCTAAATATTGAAAATAGAATAATGACCAACATCTAAAGACACCTGCTTCCATGGACCTTACAATTTCATTAAATATTACTAATTTAATGCATATGGTTGTTGAGAGAATTAAATGAAAGCATAATAATAGCTAATACATTTACTAGTTTTTAAATACCAGACATTTTAAGCACTCTACACAATTTATTTTTTATAACAATAGCATGAGTTACGTATTACTATTGTTCTCATTTTACATATGATGAAATTGAGCTGCAGAAACTTGAAGCATTTTCTGAATAGGGTCTCTTCAGCCCTTTTGGAGGAGAAACCTAACGTTAGCCAACAATAGTTAAGTATAGCATATTTGCCACTTAGGCATTGTGCTAACTGCTTTCCACAGGGTAACCTAATTCAGCTTGACAATAACTTACAAGGCATATGATACATCTATACTACAAAGCTGAGTCATGGGTGCAAGGTCTTGCAGCCACCAAGCACCTCTAACCAGATGGTTTGACCCCAGAAAACACCCTTTTTATGACCACGAAGCACCATTTTTTATACCAGCTGTCACATTCAATCTGCATGATATAAAACTTCTGGTCATTAGACCTCTGTTTCTCTTAAGCAGCCCAAGAGCTAATAGAGTATACTTCAAGACTATATAGCAAAATGTTGGTTAAAAGGTGCTTCTCTTACAGATGTCTCCACTGTACTTCAAGACTGTATAGCAGAATGTTGGTTAAAAGGTGTTTGTCTCAGAGCTGTCTCCACTGCCACTAAATAAATTCCTTTTTAATGTTCATAGATTTCTATTTTTATAATTATTACATTAATGTTTATCTCCACTTCTAGGCTCTAAAACCCATGTGGTTGATAATGTGCTTCCACTTTTGAGTGCATTTGGTTTATGATATATGGAAGTTTAGTGAAGGAATGAATGCTTTGTTTCTGTACAAATATTGGGCACATTTCTAATCATTTGTCTGGTCATCAGGTTCTCTGATAAAGACAAACATGCAGACACAAGCTTATAAGGCACTGGAAAAGGATTCCTATATTGTGAATGAAATTGTGCAGTGAAAGAGGTACTAAAAGAAAAATATCTGTGTTGCTGGTAATATTTTTCATTTTACTAACTCACTTTCTTTTTCATTTACATAACAATCTTGTGTGTTTGTTTTGTTTTATATATCCCTGACAGATTAATCAAATGACTGAATAAAATTAAGGAATAGATCCATCACTTTGTTCAGTCACTAAGATGATGCTATTCTTTGCACCTGCCATAAGCAACCAGTCAGAAACCCTGTTGTTGGAAACCCAACAGGAAATCAGTCAGGAACTCTATTGTTGGAACTCCAACAGGCAGACTAAACATGGATTTGGTGTGGTAGCAAAGTAGAAGCAGTAAACATCATTTCTTTTGAAATAGTTCAGTACTTTGAAATAAAGCACCAAATTATTCATCATGGGACATATCATAACTTTAACTTCATAACAAATAATTTGTTTTTAATACTGTTTTGATTTTGATTTATACATAGAGGGCAGACACCACAATCAATTTAGTGTTTGGTTTTCCTAAAATTATCTTTGCAGCCCTGAGCTCTCCAGGACCCCAACTACCATCCTCTTAAATCACATGGCAACACCTGCCCTCTTTCACGTTATTGGCACTACGCTGTGGAGTCTTATTTTTAATTTTTTGTTTGGTCTTGGAGAAAGAAACACCCCAGTTTTTTGACAAGATTAAATTTTCCCTTTACGATTGGTCACAATACTCACAGTAGCAATTGTTCTTGATGAGTTTTTGATACCTCTTCATTAGCTTGTATCCTGAACACAGATTCTCTCAACTCTGCTTACTCTTCAGTCTACTGTTCTTATTTACAAACTTTCTAAAGGACTGTTTATGTTTAGTCTTCCTTAGTAGTAGTTATGCCTTTGCAAACAGGCTTTCAACCAAAGTTTCCTCTGTATTGTATATAAGTTCAGTTATGCTTAAAGCATCTAACTTGTGTGTATTGTTCTCGTCTATTGATTCAGTGGCCGTCTTACTCAGTGTCATAGTCCTTGTAAGGGCAACAAATGTTACTTACACATATCTCAGTTACTAAATAAATACTTAATAAATAGAATTAAATTATCTCATTGATTTTATGTTTTGCATTATCTATCTGAATGATTATATTTCAAAGTGTTATAAGTTATTTTAAAGTTCCTTTAAATTAGAATGGGTATAAAAAGCAAACCTATTTGAATTAAATGAAAAGATGGAGGAAGAAAAATCCAAACCTTTTTTTTTTTGAAGATTGAAGAGTTATTCCATGTTTTCTAATTTTAAAAATGTCTACATATTGTACACATCCTGTATTGTGTTTTCAATTCTGTGAGGATATAAATGTTTATCAAAAATTTAGGATAATTAAAATCATGTGATTCAAAGAGCCTTCTTGACTGAATTTGGTGATTTTTCAATTTGCCTCAACTGTTTTTTTTTCCCCTTATACTGAGAGGATCAGGAAAGAAACTAATTTTAAAAGTGAATATCTTGGAGTTCCCATTGTGGCTCAGTGGGTTAAGAATGTTGTTTCTGTGAGGATGTGTTTGATACCTGGCCTCACTCAGTGGCTTAAGGATCCGGCATTTCCACAAGCTTCAGCATAGGTAACAGGCAGATGTGGCTCAGATGTGGTGTTGTTATGGCTGCAGTAGAGGCCCCAGGTGTAGCTCTCATTTGACCCCTAACCCAGGAGCTTTCATATGCCACAGGTATGGCCTTAAAAGAATTAAAAAAAAAAGTGAGTATCTTGTGGGGAGTGAGGGATAAATTGGGAAAATGGGATTAACACATAAACACTAATATGTAGAAAATAGATAACTAAGATCTACTGTATAGCACAGGGAGTTCTGCTCAGAACCTATGTGGGAAAAGAAAACAGATAGATGTGTATGTATAATTGATACACTTTGCTATAAACCTGAAGCTAATACAACATTGTAAATCACTATACCAAAATAATTTTTTTTAATGGCTGCACCTGTGGCTTATGGACATTCCCAGGCTAGGAATTGAATCTGAGCCACAGCTGTTACGTACACCACAGCTGTGTAACACCAGATCCTTTAACCCACCACACCGGGCCAAGGATCATTAACCTGTGTCTTCACAGTGACCCAAGCCACTCAAGTCAGATTCTTAACCCACTGTGCCACATTGGGAACTCCCACAATGAATTTTTTTTTAGATTGAATGTAGTTAAAATTTTTATTTTATTTTTATCCTTATGTTTATGCTCTCTTTTTGTTTATTGAAGTATAATTTACTCATAGCAAAATTCATCCTTTCGAAAGTTCACTTTTATAAATATTGACAAATTGATATAGTTGTATAAGAACCATTGACAATCAAGGTGGTAAATATAGAGAATATTTTCATAATCTCTAAACGTTTCCTTATGCCCATTTGTAGTCAGTATCTTCTCCGCAGCCCCATTGTTGGCAGCCCTGAAAAACAGAATGTCTTTTTGTTCCTTAAGTACATTTAGGAAAATTTCATTTAAGATATAAGTATCCCTGGTAAGTCAAAAATTGAGTAGATATAATTTTGATGGCCTTAAGTTGTATTTGTTAATATTACACTGGGAGAAATATACTTCAGAGCAAAGAATTTAAGTAAATATAAAATATAGCTCCCCTATGCTGATGGAATTTAATGTTTGGTCTGTGGACAGAAAGCACCTATTTAATGGCATCATATTTTGTGACTCATGGGATAAGCAGAAAAAAAAAATCTTTTTAATTCCTGGATGTTTTTCCCCCCTTCTTCTGCTTTTTCTTCTTTTGGGCAGGGCTAGGAGCAGTGAGTTGGTTTAGGCTCTGTAAGGGTTGTTTTGTTTTGTTTTTTTCCATCTGAACAAAGGTTTTGATTGTTATGAATGATGTAGGATTCATTAACAAATTAATACGCTTTACCAGTAAAAATCATAGAACATGCCAAATTATACCAAGAAATAGAGGAGAGAGCTGTCTTTAAATTGAACTTAAAAATCCAACTGAGGACATTCGTTTCTATTTTAATATGGTTATATAAAACTGGATGCATTAAAGTATTGAAATGAGAAAAAAATTAAATGTGTATTACTTCAATTGTTCCATTCTACACTTTTGATCATCTACTCCTTAGAATAGGTGATGCAGTTTGAATGTCATGATGTAAATAAAAATTAGCTCTGCTACATTAAAAAAAAAAAAAAAATGGGTACAACAACTGCAGTTTTTGGAGGACAGGATTAATTGCTGAGGAAGAGCGATTTTGTTGTGTCATGCCTCCTCCATGCTCTCATCTTTGGAAAATGTCTTAGACCCAGTGGAAGAAAAGATAACCATGTTTATACCATAAAGTATCTTACTCTGGCCAAGTCTAATGGGATTAGGGGCAGATGGAATCCAGTGCTTGATCAGTGACAAATAATAGTCTGTATTAACAAAATTGGAACTGAGAGAAATACAGACTGTCATCAGACAATGGAGAGAACTAGTAAACAAAAGTTTACATCACACTTGATTAACTGTACTAGACATCTTTGAATATACCTCTTTTTAATTGATATTTTTCCCTTTTGATTTATGTGAGCAGATTTATCTTGTTCTCCTCTGCCTGAAACTGCACAGTCATAACTGTT
Organism: Catagonus wagneri; assembly: GCA_004024745.2. Taxonomy (NCBI): domain Eukaryota; kingdom Metazoa; phylum Chordata; class Mammalia; order Artiodactyla; family Tayassuidae; genus Catagonus; species Catagonus wagneri. The sequence goes on from PVHT020003785.1 coordinate 8,015,446, forward strand.
TGCTACATATCCCACTGCAATTACGTGTATTTTGCCTTCATTTTTCTTTTTTCTTTTTTTAGTCTTGCCTTAGCTTAGGCTGTCTTTTCTATTCCAGCTTCTTTCTAAGTGGATAGGTCTATATCTCCTAACGATTATTTTAGTAACTTTAGATATTCAACTTTTTAGCCTTTCTTTTTTCTTTTTTTAGTGGCTGTACCCAGACATATGGAAGTTCCTGGGACAGGGATTGAATCTGAGCCACACTGCAGCTGTAGCAACACTGGATCCTTTAACTCATGGCACTGGACTGGGAATAGACCTCATGCCTCCGCAGCTACGCAGCTACCCGAGCTGCTGCAGTTGGATTCTTTTTTTTTTTCCCTTTTTAGGGCCACAGGTATGGAACACTAAGCACACCAAATGCTGGTGAAGATGCAGAGCAGCAAGATCTCATACACTGCTGGTAGGAAAATATAATAGTGAAAGCTACTCTGGAAGAGGATTTGGTGGTTTCTTACAAGAGGTGTACAGGTTGGGAAGAAAGACAGAAAACTATCGTTGTTTACAAATGTAGGATGTAGTAGTATCTCATTGTTGTTTTAATTTTCATTTTCCAGATGATATATGATGTTGAGTATCTTTTCATATGCTACACGCCATCTGTATCTCTTCTTTGGTGAAATGTCTGCTATGATACTTGACCTATTTTTCGATTAGGTTGTTTGTTTTCTTATTGTTGCATTTTACAAATTCTTTGCAAATTTTAATTAATATTCTTTTATCAGATGTAGCTTTTGAAAATATTTTCTCCCATCTGTGACTTATCTTAATCGCTTCACATTGTCTTTCACAGAGCAGAAGTTTTTAATTTTTTTTTTGTCTTTTTGCCTTTTTTATGTAGAGCCACACCCGCAGCATATGGGGGTTCCCAGGCTAGGGGTCTAACAGGAGCTGTAGCTGCCGGCCTTCACCACAGCCACAGCAACGCGGGATCCGAGCCACATCTGCAACCTACACCACAGGTCACGGCAACGCCAGATCCTTAACCCATTGAGCGAGGCCAGGGATCGAACCCGCAACCTCATGGTTCTTAGTCGGATTCGTTAACCACTGAGCCACGAAGGGAACTCCCAGAAGTTTTTAATTTTAATAATAAAGTCCAGCTTATTGATTATTTCTTCCATGGATTATGTGTCTTTAGTATTCTATCTAAAAAGGCATCACCATAACCAGGGTCATCTAGGTTTTTCCCTATGTTGTATTCTAGGAATTTTATAGTTTTGCATTTTACAATGAAGTCTATGACCTATTTTGAGTTAGTTTTGTGAATAGTATAATGTCTGTGTTTCGATTCATTGTTTTCTATAGGGATATGCAGTTGTTCCAGCACCACTTTTTGAAGAGATTTATCTTTGTTCCATGCATTGCCTTCACTCCTTTGTCAAAGATCAGTTGACTATAGTTATAGGGATCTATTTCTTTTCTATTTGCTTCCATTATCTATTTGTCTATTATTTTGTCAATACCATACTGTCTTGATTAATGTATCTTTATAGTAGTCTTTAAGTCAGGTAGTATTAGTTCTACAACTTTGTTCTTTTCTTTCCCAATATTGTGTTGGCTATAACTTTAGAATTCATAAAAAACGACTTTCTGAGATTTTTGATTGGGATTGCATGAAATCTGTTGATCAAGTTGGGAAAAACTGACATCTTAGCAGTATTTAGTCTTCTCTATCCTTGAACATGGAATCTCTCTCTACTTCTTTGATTTCGTTCATCAAAGTTTTATAATTTTCCTCATGTAGATCTTTACATATTTTGCTAGACTTATACCTGAATATTTAATTTTAAGTGTGCTAATGTAAATAGTATTCTGTATTTAATTTTGAATTCTACGTGTTTACTGTTGGTCTATAGAAAATAAGTTGACTTTGTATATTAATTTTATATCCCGCAACCTTGCTATGACCACTTATTAGTTTCAGGATTTTTTTTTTTACTTTTGGATTTTCTGCATAGGCTATCATGCCATTTGTAAACAAAGATAGTTTTATATCTTTCTTCCCAACCTGTATACGTTTTGCTTCTTTTTCCTGTCTTGTCACATTAGTAAGGACTTTTAGTACTGTGTTGAGAAGGAATATTGAGAGGACACATACATACCTAGTACCTGATTTTAGTGGGAACTTCAAAGTTTCTCATCATCTAGTATAGTATTAGCTATTTTTTTAGATAGTCTTTATCAAGTTGAGAAAGATCTCCTCTATTCCTAGTACCCTGAAGGTTTTCATGATGAATAGGTGTTGAATATTATCAATGCTTTTTCTGCATCTATTGATGTGATTACCAATTTATTTTCATGTTTAGTCTGTTGGTGTGGTAGAGTACATTAGTTGATTTTCAAATGTTGAACCAGTCTTGCACACCTAGGTTAAATCCCACCTGGTCATAGTATATATTTTTTTTATATAATATATATATATTTTTTAGGGCTACATATGGAGGTTTCCAGTCTTGGGGTCTAATCAGAGCCATAGCTGTTGGCCTACACCACAGCAACAGCAACCCAGATCCGAGCCATGTCTGCAACCTATACCATAGCTCACTGCAGTGCCAGATCCTTAACCAACTGAGCGAGGCCAGGGATTGAACCCCCAACCTCATGGTTCCTTGTTGGATTAATTTCCACTGCACCATGATGGGAATTACCCGTAGTGTATAATTTTTAAAATACTTTTTAATATTTGATTTACTGATATTTCATTCAGAAGTTTTACATCTATATTCATGAGTGATATCTGTAGTTTTCTTTTTTGTGATATTTTTAGTTTTGGTATTAGGGTAATGCTGGCCTCATAGAATGAATTAGGAAGTATATCATTTTCTTCCGTCCTCAAAAAGAAATTGTGGAAAATTGGTATAATTTCTTCCTTAAATGTTGGTAGAATTCACTAGTGAGCCCATATGGATCTGCTGCTTTCTGTTTTGGAAGGTGATTAATTACTAATTCAATTTCTTTAATAGATATAGGCCTATTCAGAATGTCTCTTTTTGTGTGAGTTTTGGCAGATGATGTCTTTCAGGAAATTGGTTTGTTTCACGTATTATCAAATTTGTGAGTATAGAGTTGTTCATGGTAGTCCTTTATTATTCTTTTAATTTCTATGGGATCTGAAGGGATATCTACTTTTTCATATTTGATATTAGAATTTGTATCCTTTCTTCTATGATCTTTTCAAAGAACTAGCTTTTGATTTCATTAGTTTTTCTGTATTGAGTTGCTGTTTCCAATTTCATTGATTTCTGTTCCAATTATTTATTTTCTTCTTCTTACTTTGTATTTCCTTTTATTTCTAATTTTCTAAGGTGAAAAATTAGATTACTGATTTGAAATATTTTTTCTTTTCTATTACATGCATTCAGTGCCATAGATTTCCCTCTGAGTACTTGCTTTCATTTCATCCCACAGATTTTGCTAAGTTGTGTTTCAGTTTTCATGTAGCTCAAAATATTTCTTTATTTCTCTTGAGTTGTTTTCTGTGACTCGTGTTATTTAGATTTGTTTTTTTTAATCCATGCATATTTTCAGATTATTCAATTATCTTTCTATTATTGATTTCTAGTTTAATTTCATTGTGGTCTAAGAGCAGAAATTATGGGAAAGCTATTCTTTTAAATTAGTTAAGTTTTGTTTTATGGCCAAGAGTGTAGTATATCTTGATTAGCTTTAATTTTATTAACTTTTATGTTTAGTCTTTGTCTAAAGAGTTCAAAGCCTCTTCCTACAACAAACGGTATGCTGGGATTGGCTCATATTGCAATAGTGGATTGTTAAATTTTCAGTAATTTTGCAAGCTGGTTTTTAAATGAGCTATTATTTAAAATAAAATTATATAAACTTATAAATAAATTAAATTATATTAAAAACAAAGGTAATAAATACACCAAACTCAGCACTTTCTACTATTATATTACATTTTGTTATTATCTATGCTGTTTAGGTTACTTACTGTATCTCTACAGTGGTAATACTATATGATCATAAACTATTGAGCATCACTTTCCAACTCTGTGTTCAGTGAAATGGGCCATGGTAAGAATATTTATATCATAGGCAGTGCTACAAATTATGACTTAATTGCTTTATATTCTCTATATTTAAGAAAGTGATGGAGAAAATATTAATAACGCAGATTAAACTTAAAATTGTGTGGTGTCGCAACTGTTACATTCTGAGGCACAAAAAATTTGAGGAAATGGTCTTCCAGTATTTTAAAACTTTGATCTGATTCATCAAGGATGTTGCTTATATCATTGAAGTGTTGAAGTTCTGACTGAAGAAAAGAAAAATATCACTCAACATTCATTTCAGGACCACACATGTCAGCTGTGACTATAGGTTGGTTGGTATGGTTACAAAAGTGTAGAGACATCAAGAAGAGTATTCATATTCTTTTTTTTTCATTGTTTAATAAATTTTATTACAATTATAGGTGTACAAAAGTCATCACAACTCAGTTTTATAGCATTTCCGTCCCAAGCCCTCAGTGCATCCCACCACGCCCCATATTGTCTTATTTGGAAACCATAGGTTTTCCAAAGTCTGTGTGTCTTTTTGTTTCCACATGTAAGCGGTAGCATTGGATGTTGCTGTCTAATTGTCTGACTGGATTCACTTCACATGATAATTTCTAGGTCCATCCATATTGCTATAAATGTTGTTATTTCGTTCCTTTGAATGGTTGAGTAATACTCCATTGTGTGTATGTACCATGTATTCCCTATCCACTCCCCTGTCGATGGGCATTTAGGTTGTTTCCATGACCTGGCTATTGCATAGAGCGCTGCCATGAACACTGGAGTACATGTGTCTTTTCGAGTCATGGTTTCCTCTGGATAGATGCCCAGGAGTGGGATTGCTGGATCAAATGGTAATTCTATTTTGAGTTTTCTGAGGAATCTCCATACTGTTTTCCACAGTGGTTGCACCAATTTGCATTCCCACCAACAGTGTAATAGGGATCCTTTTTCTCCAGCACTTACTGTTTGTAGACTTTTTGATGATGGCCATTTTGACCGGTGTAAGGTGGTACCTCATGGTGGTTTTGATTTGCATTTCTCTAATAACGAGTGATGTTGGACATCTTTTCTTGTACTTTTTTGCCATATGCATGTCTTCTTTGGAGAATTAATTGTCTGTTTAGATCTTCTGTCCATTTTTTGATGGGGTTGTTTGTTTCTTTGGTATTGAGCTGTAGGAGGTGTTTGTAAATTTTGGAGATTAATCCTTTGTCAGTTGATTCATTTGCAAATATTTTCTCCCATTCTGCAGGCAGTCTTTTCATTTTGTTTAGGGTTTCCTTAGCTGTGCAGAAACTTTGAAGTTTAATTAAGTCCCATTTGTTTATTTCTCTTTTTATTGTCCTTGCTCTGACAGATAGATCTGAGAAGATATTGCTATCATTTATGTCAGAGAGTGGTTGGCCTATGTTTTCCTCTAAGAGCTTTATAGTATCTGGTCTTATATCTAGATCTTTACTCCATTTTGAGTTTATTTTTGTGCATGGTGTTAGGAAGTGTTCTAGTTTCATTTTTTTACATATGGCTGTCCAGTTTTCCCAGCACCACTTACTGAAGAGGCTTTCTTTTGTCCAATGTATATTCTTGCCTCCTTTGTCACAGATTAGTTGACTATAGATGTGTGGGTTTAATTCTGGGGTTTCTATTCTGTTCCACTGATCTATATTTCTGTCTTTGTGCCAGTACCATCTGGTTTTGATGACTGTAGCTTTGTAGTAGAGTCTGAAGTCAGGGAGCCTGATTGCTCCAGCTCTGTTTTTCTTTTTCAGTATGTCTTTGGCTATTCTGGGTCTTTTGTGCTTCCAAGGAAACTTTAAAATATTTTATTCTAGTTCTGTGAAAAATGTCCTTGGCAATTTGATAGGGATTACATTGACTCTGTAGATTGCCTTGGGTAGTATAGTCATTTTGATAATATTGACTCTTCCAATCCAGGACCATGGTATGTCTTTCCACCTGTTCATGTCATCCTTTATTTCTTTCATCAGTGTCTTATAGATTTCAGGGTACACGTCTTTTGTCTCTTTAGGTAGGTTTATTCCTAAGTAGTTTATTCTTTTTGATGTGATGGTAAATGGGATTGCTTCCCTAATTTCTCTTTCTGATCTTTCATTGTAAGTATATAGAAATGCAGTTTGTTTCTGTGTATTAATTTTGTATCCTGTGACTTTGCCAAATTCATTGATGAGCACTAACAGTTTTCTTGTAGAATCTTTAGGATTCTCTAGTAGAGTATAGTGTCATGTAATCTGCAAACAGTGATAGTTTTACTTCTTCATTTCCAGTTTGGATTCCTCTTATTTATTTTACTTTTCTGATTGCTGAGGCTAGGACTTCCAAAACTATGTTGAATAGTAGTGGTGACAGTGGATATCCCTCTCTTGTTCCTGATCTCAGCAGGAATTCTTTCAGCTTTTCACCGTTGAGAATGATGTGAGCTCTGGGTTTGTCATAGATGGCCTTGATTATGTTGAGGTAGGTTCCCCCTATGCCCACTCTCTGAAGCGTTTTTATCAGAAATGGGTGTTGGATTTTGTCAAAGGTTTTTTATGCATCTATGGAGAGGATCATATGGTTTTTATTCTTCAGTTTGTTGACGTGGTGTATCACACTGATTGATTTGTGGATATTGAAGAATCCTTGCATCCCTGGGATAAATCCCACTTGATTGTGATGTACAGTCCTTTTAATGTATTGTTGGATTCAGTTGGCTAGTATTTTGTTGAGAATTTTTGCATCTATTTTCATCAGTTAGATTGGCCTGTAATTTTCTTTTTTTGTGGTATCTCTGTCTGGTTTTGGTATCAGGATGATGGTTGCCTCATAGAATGAGTTTGGGAGTGTCTCTTCTTCTGCGATTTTTTGGAAGAGTTTCAGAAGGATAGGTGTTAGCTCTTCTCTAAATGTTTGATAGAATTCACCCGTGAAGCCATCTGGTCCTGGACTTTTGTTTGTTGAAAGTTTTTTAATCACAATTTGAATTTCAGAACTTGTGATAGGTCTATTCATATTTTCTATTTCATCTTGGTTTAGTCTTGGGAGATTGTACTTTTCTAAGAATTTGTCCATTTCTTCTAGGTTTTCCATTTTATTGCCATATAGTTGCATATGGTAGTCTCTTATGATCCTTTGTGTTTCTGTGATGTCTGCTGTTACTTCTTCTTTTTCATTTCTAATTTTATTGATTTGTGTCCTCTCTTTTTCTTGATAAGTCTCGCTAGGGGTTTCTCAATTTTGTTGATCTTTTCTATGGTTTTCTTCGTTTCTATTTCATTTATTTCTGCTCTGATCTTTATGGTTTCTTTTCTTCTACTAACTTTAGGTCTTGTCTGTTCTTCCCTCTCTAGCTGCTTTAGATGTAAAGTTAGATTGTTTATTTGAGCTTTTTCTTGTTTCCTGAGGTAGGCTTGTATTGCTATAGACTTTCCTCTTAGAACTGCTTTTGCTGCATCCCAGAGGTTTTGGAGTGTCATATCTTTGTTGTCATTTGCTTTTAGGTATTTTTAATTTCCTCTTTGATTTCTTCATTGATCCATTGGTTGTTTCGTAGTGTGTTGTTCAGTTTCCATGTGTTTGTATTTTTTGCCATTTTGTTCTTATTGTTGATTTCCAGTCATATAGCATTGTGTTCAGAGAAGATGCTTGATATGATTTCAATGTTCTTAAAGTTACTGAGGCTTGATTTGTAGCCTAGGATGTGGTCAGTCTTAGAGAATGTTCCATGTGCACTTGAGGAGAATGTGTAATCTGTTGCTTTTGGATGGAATGTCCTATAAATATCTATTAAGTCCTTCTGATCTAATGCTTCATTCAGGGCCTGTGTTTCCTTATTGATTTTCTGTCCGAATGATCTATCCATTGCTGTAAGTGCGGTGTTGAAGTCCCTCACTATGATTGTGTTGTTGATTTCTCCTTTTAAGGTTGTTAGCAGTTGCCTTATATATTCTGGTGATCCTGTGCTGGGTGCATAGATATTTAAAATTGTTACATTCTTCTTGGATCAATCCTTTGGTCATTATGTAGTACGCTTCCTTGTCTCTTAAAATGTTCTTCATTTTAAATTTTTAATGTCTATTTTGTCTGATAGGAGTATTGCTACTCTGGCTTTCTTTTGATGACCGTTTGCATGTAATATTTTCTTCCATCCTCTCACTTTCAATGTGTATGTGTCCCTAGAAGTGAAGTGGGTCTCTTGAAGACAGCGTATATATGGGTGTTGTTTTTGTTTCCATTCGGCTAGTCCTTGTCTTTTGGTTGGGGCATTGAGTGCATTAACGTTTAAGGTAAGTATTGATATGTATGTTCTTATTGCCATTGTATTAACTGTTTGTGGGTTTTGTTGCTCTTTTTTCTTCCCTCATTCGCTTGCCTCCTCTCACATGATGACTATCTTTAATGTTGTATTTGAGTTGATTTTTCTTATTTGTTTGTGTATCAATTGTAGATTTTTGGTTTGCAGTTACCTGTAGTTTTGATATAGGAGTCTATATATAAATGAGATTGTTTTAAGTTGTTGGTTTCTTAATTGCATGTGTGTCTCCAGTGACCTGCATTTGTGGTCTCTTCTCATGATTTCTGATTTTGGTAGCATAATTTTGCATGGATGATTTAGTATCTTCACTATATATAGTCCTTTACTGGTGATCCTTGTCATTTGTGGTGTTTTTGTTTCTGGTTGTGGCAGTTCCATTAAGATTTGTTGTAAAGCTGGTTTAGTGTTGCAGAAATCTCTTAGCTTTTTCTTATCTCTAAAGGTTTTGATCTCTCCTTCAAATCTGAATGAGAGCCTTGCTGGGTAAAGTAATCTTTGTTGAAAGTTTTTTCTTTTCATCACATTAAGTGTATCTTGCCACTTCCTTCTGGCCTGCAGAGTTTCAGCTGAAAAATCTGCTGATAACCATATCGGGGTTCCCTTGTATGTCATTTGTTTCTTTTCCCTAGCTGCTTTCAGTATTTTCTCTTTGTCTTTTATTTTGGTCATTTTGATCAACATGTGTCTCAGGGTGTTCCTCCTTGGGTTTATTTTATATGGTACTCGTTGTGCTTCCTGGATTTGAGTGAGTGGTTCCTTTCCCATATTAGGGAAGTTTTCGGCTATTATCTCTTTGAATATTTTTTCTGTCCTCTTCTCTCTCTCTCCTCCCTCTGGCAGCCCTATAATATGGATGTTGGTGCCTTTAACCTTATCCCAGAATTCTCTGAGACTCTGCTCATTTACTTTCAATTTTTATCTCTTTTCTCTTCCGCATTAGTGATTTCCACTAATCTGTCCTCCACCTCACTGATTCCTATTTCTGCCTCCTGTATTCTACTGTTGGCTGCTTCTAATGAATTTTTCATTTCAGTTATTGTATTTTACATCTCTTCTTATTTAGTTTTTACATCTTATATTTCTTTACTCAGTGTTTCCTGTAAATGATCAGTCTTTGCCTCCAGTTTATTTCCAATGTCTTACATTATCTTCATTATCAAAAGTCTAAAGTCTCCTTCTGGGAGGCTGATAATCTCATCACTGAGCTGTTTTTCTGGGCTTTTTTCTTTCTCCCTTATCTGAGTTATAGCTTTCTGTATTTTCACTTTTATATGCATTTGGTGTGGTGGCCTTTTGCGGACAATAGAGTTGTAGCCTCTCTTAGTTCTGGCGTTTGCCTCCCCTATGGCTAAAGTTGGTATGGGGGGGTCTTGCTGTCAGCTTTTTGATGGGAGGAAGTGATGCTTGCCCACTGGTAGGTGGGGTTGATTCCTATTCCTCTGTTGGTTGGGCTTTGTCTCTGGTTGAGATTAGAGGCTGGCTGTGTGCCTGAGGGATCTTTAGGCAGCCTGTTTACTGATCTTTGGGCTGTTGTCCCACCTGGATTATTGTTTGGCCTGGGGCTTCTCAGCGCTAATGGGAGGCACCAGATTTTCCCAGAAATGGCCACCTCCAGAGAAATGCAGGCTGATGAATATTCCCAAGAGCTTTACCTCCAATGCTCTTCCCCCATAACAAGGTCACAATCACCCATGTTTTCCCAGGATAGCCTCCAAGAATTGCAGTCAGGTTCCACCTGGATTCCTCTGGAGATTTTGCGTTGCCCTGGGACCCAGTGCACGTGAAAGTCTGTGTGCGCCTTTCAAGAATGGGGTCTCCTCTTTCCCCTGTCCTGTGGAGCTCCTGCACACAAGCCCCACTGGCCGTCAATGCCAGATGCTCCAGGGGCTCTTTCTCCCTGTGCTAGATCCCCAGGTGTGGGGATTTGATGTGGGGCTCAGAACTCTCAGTCCTGTAGCTGAATCTCTGTGATACAGTTAATTTCCAGTCTGTGGGGCTTCCCACCCAGGAGATATGGGGTTGCTTCTATCGCATAATCGCCCCTCCTACCTCTTGATGTGTTCTCCTCTTTGTCTTCTGGAGCAGAATATCTTTTTTGGAAGTTTACAGTCCATTTGTTTGAAGGTTGCTCAGCATTTGGTTGTAGTTTTGCTCTTTTTTGGGAGAGAAGTTGAGCTCCATTCCTTCTAGTCCACAACCTTCCACGTTCTTTATATCAGTATAATTTATAATAAACTGATGTACATATGCAGCCCCACACACATTATTTTTTTCTAGAGACATCACTGTTAAGTGATTACCAGAACACCATTCATTGACTACCACTTTCTATTGTGTTTTTTACTTGAACTTTTCAACAGTGTTTGAGGAGTTCCTATAGTGGTAGTGGAAATGAATCTAACTAGTACTCATGAGGACTCGGTTTCAATCGTGGGCCTTGCTCAGTGGCTTAAGAGTCTAGCGCTGCCGTAAGCTGTGGTGTAGGTTGCAGGCCTACATTGGATCTGGTGTTGCTGTGGCTCTGGGATAGGAAGAGGCTATAGCCCTAATATGACCTCTATCCTGGGAACCTCCATATTTCATGAGTGCGGCCCTAAAAAGACCCCCCAAAAAAGAAAAAAAAAACCCGACCATGTTTGAGATGTCAGGTCAGCATGAGAAAGCAAGCATACAAGCTCACAAGGCACTGGGTCATTTTCTTGTGAAAGGTTTAATTATTTTCTCCTCTTTTTGTTAAAGCTTCAATTATTCTCCTTGACCTATAAGAACAATAAGAACTTGATATCATAGATCATTGCACAAAATCAATCTTTCTATTGAGTAGCTGAAAGAAATTGCTTTTGGGAATAAATGCTAGGGTACCTATAGCTAAATATTTAATGTAGAACTTTTTGTTACTCTTAAAAATTGACAATAAGTAATTTTCAAAGTGGAAGAGTTACCAAAACACAAACTTTTTAAAAATTATGCTTTATTTTGTTTCTTGTTTCCTCATGTTTTTATACCATCTGTTTCATACAGGGTAATTCTGCCCTCTGCAGGAAATGATTTGATGATGATAACTTACAACTATGAATTCAAGTTATGAAAATCTTCAAAAAGACACTTTAAAAAAATAAACATATGTTATTAGTGCCCTCAGGTCAGTGTCCTTCTCATAGAGCAATATTTTGTCTATTTTTATAAGGATGAATATTTATTTCATATCTCATGATAAGGGATTTATGTGATTTCTCCTCTTAGGTTTATGAAGATTGTACTTCTTTTTTCCCCAGAAAGCTAGTAAAGTGCTCTGTACTTGTTAGTGCTTAAATATACTGCAGAAGAATAAAGTTCTTTGATTTTAGTTTTTCCCATTTCCAAAGATCTCTATTTGATAGAGAAGGATTTAAGTTAATTTATTAAATAAGTGTCCTATTTCTATTCTTGAAGGAAAATATGGCATGAATATCTCCCAGTTTTAATCTTTCATTCTTTTATTGTTTCACTTTAGACCAATCGAGCCAGTCTATGTGTGTCAAGTTTTGTTTTAAATGCATGGCAGTTCTTATAAAATAGTAGGAGAATCTATTTCACTTTGGTACCTGCTCTAACAGCGATTGGTCTTTTAAAGAGGATTTTGTAGCATCTATGTGTACAGTTCTTTCAACAGGGAATTGATCTCTGCTCTTTCTACTCATAGCAGAAATGGAAAACAGCTGGTCACCAGCTTCCCTGCACTGCTCACTAGTTTGACAGAGCAGAACCTCAGACACCATTTGTTATTTTTCATGGTAGAGGCAAGGTGATTAAAACAAGATAAACATGCCAGAAGAAGAAAGAAGGAAAATGCCTCAGAATAATTTGGGTGTGAAAAAAAATCCGCTTTGAACTTTGTAAAGAAAGACTCAGGGGACTATATAAGGGGGATAAGTATATGTGGTTAATATTAAGAAGAGGTTCATGTTACAGGGGAGGAAATATAAGGAGAATACATGTCTCTGAGGAGTTATAAAAGAATATAGAGAGTTTTATCTTTATGTGGAATTATAGCAAGTCATTTTTCACATTCATTGTGCTCCAAAGAATTTTGTTTTGTTTTGTTTTATTTTACTGTAGCTTGTAGGCCTTTTTAAATTTCTTGGCTAAATTAGGCTTAATTACAAAATTATCTTCCTCTTGCTACTGGTTTTCCCTCTTAAATTTAAAGATGCCGTTCTCTATCAAATATGAATAGATCGCAAGACTATTTAATACTAGATATCTCAAGAATTTTTCTTAAATATAAGCTTTCATTTTTTAATGTTTTTGTGATTCTTTTTTATTTTTTAAATTAAAAAATTAAAGCTGATTTACAATATTCAGTCAATTTGTGCTACACAGAAAACTGAACAGTTTGTGTGTGTGTGTGTGTGTGTGTGTGTATATTTCTTTTCCTCACATTATCTCCATCATGTTCCATCACATTTGACTAGATATAGTTCTTTGTGCTTTACAGCAGGATCTCATTACTTATTCATTCCAAATGCAGTAGTTTACATCTACTAACCCCAGACTCCCAGTCCATCCCACTTCCTTCCCCTCCATCTTGGCAACCACAGTCTATTATCCATGTCCATGAGATTTTTTTTTTTTTTCTGTAGTTTCCTTTGTGCCATATGTAAGATTTCAAATATATGTGATATCATATGGTATTTGTCTGTCTCTTTATGACTTACTTCACTTAGTATGAATGTCTTTTGTTGCATCCATGTTGCTGCCAATGGCATTATTTTATTCTTTTTTTATGGCTGAGTAGCATTCCATCATGTATCTGTACCACATCTTCTTAATCCATTCATCTGTCAATGGACATTTAGGTTGTTTCCATGTCTTTCCTGTTGTGAATAGTGCTTCAATGAACATACGGGTGCATATGCCTTTTTCAAGGAAACTTTTGTCCAGATATGTGCCCAAGATTGAGATTGCTGGGTCATATGGTAGTTCTATACTGAGTTTTCGGAGGTACCTTCATACTGTTTTCCATTTCGGCTGTACCAATTTACATTCCCACCAACATTGAAGGAGGGTACCCTTTTTTGCTCACCCGCTCCAGCATTTTTTATTGTTGATTTGTTAATGATAATAAAATAAAATAAAATAAAAACAAGCTTTTAATGTTAGATTTAAAGAAACTGTCAAAGAAAATACAGAGTTCCTGTATACTCTTACCCAGTTTTGACATTGTTAATATGTTATGTTACTATAATACATTGGTCAAACTAAGACATTGGCATTAATATGTTATTATTATTATTAACTATATTTTAGAAATTATTTGGTTTCAATCAGTTTTTCCACTATTATTCTCTTTCTCTTCCAGGATTCAATGCAGGTTACTGTATTGCCTTTAGTTGTGAGATCTCTCCAGTCTATTTATTTATTTATTTATTTATTTATTTATTTAAGGGCCAAAGGTACAGCATAGAAGTTCCCAGGCTAGGAGTCCAATTGCAGCTATAGCTGCCAGCCTACATTACAGCCACAGCAGTGCCAGATCCAAGTGGTGTCTGTGAACTACACCACAGCTTGTGACGACTCTGAATACCTAACCCACTGAGCCAGACAAGGGACCCAATCCACATCCTCATGGATACTAGTCATGTTTGTTTCCACTGAGCCATGATGGGAACTCCAGCCCAGTCCCTTCTTATCTGTGACAGTTCTTTAGTCTTTCCTTGGTTTTTATGACCTTAATGGTTTTTCAGGAGGAATGACCAAATATCCTATAGAATGTCTGTCATTCTGTTTTTATTTGATGCTTTCTATATTTAGGCAGGGTTATAGATTTTGTGGAATTAGATCACAGGTGAAATGCCCTTATCATCACATCAGGATAAGAGGTATCCACATGAACTCACTGGGGTTGTTAACCTTCATCACTTGGTGAAAGTAGCATTTGCTAGATTTCCCTACTATTTTTTTCCCCTTTTCCATGCTCTGTTCTTTGGAAGCAAGTCACTAAGTCTAGCCTATCTTCAGGTAGGTGAAAGTGTATTAAACTCTACTTCCTGAAGGGCCTAAAAGTCTTTTGCTCATTGTTCTATGACTTCTTATTGGTCAGGAGTCAATGAAGTATACACTATCAGATCAAGTTTAATTAACAAATTGAGGAGTTCCCGTCATACACAGTGGCACAGCAGAAATGAATCTGACTAGGAACCATTAGTTTTCTGGTTAGATCCCTGGCCTCGCTCAGTGGGTTAAGGATCTGGTTTTGCTGTGAGCTGTGGTGTAGGTCACAGATGTGGCTTGGATCCTGCATGTCTGTGACGGAGATGTAGATCAACAGCTGTAGCTTCGATTAGACCCCTAGCCTGGAAACCTCCATATGCCATGGGTGCGGCACTAAAAAACAAAACAACAACAACAAAAAAATGCAGTTCAATTTACTCTGTCTATTCATAGTCACATATTTCAAAAATATAGAGATTTGCATGAACTTTTATAAAATTGCTCAAAAAAATTTCTAACACTGTCTAAAATCGGTTTCCTGGTGGAATGGTGAAGAATTTTCATACTCATATGGCAAACCCATGGTCTAAAGAAATGAGTCATAGATCAAATGGTGAAAGTTGGGAGGAATGTTTACCACTATTCATCTTTCCCACATTTTTCCATCCAGATTTTAAGTTTAGATATGACCCATTTCACCCTCTAGCAATAAAGGCCCACATATATTTCAATATGAGCTAATGCCAACTTGTGGTGTAGAAAGCTTCCTAAGACAGGAAATTCACCTTGACATTCTAGTGTCATCAAACCTTTGTGGCCATAAATCTGTCTCAGCTAAGTTGTCTAGATATAAACAAGAAAAATGTTTTTTAAAAGTCATTTTGATTTTTGTTTCTGATTTTTCTTCAAAAGCATAGATGATCTGAAATACTTTATGATAGCAGTCATAGATTCAATTTTCCTGTTTAACCAATAAGCCTGTGTCTCTAGCACTGTGCCAGGGGTTAATAATTCTTTACACCTTGAGGGTCCTTCAGGTTAATTTCCTTTTGTTTCTTCTAAATAATTGTTATGAGCTGATGGATTCTTGACAAATCAGGTATAACTAACCCATCAGATTTCCCTTTTTCTTTGTTCTGTTATAAAGAGACAAATTTTGTGACTCTTTCTCAGATCATATAATAGATTTTTGAGTTATCCTTATTCCTGACTTTATTCAGTATACCAATATTTCTTTTTCTTCTTTCTCACCTAATGATAATTTACATCAATTTAAAGTATTTTATGTATCTTACAAATCACTTTAAATCCTTTTTGAAACTAGATGAAGCCAAAATAAAGAAATAAAATTAAAATGTTGGGGGATACTGAGGCGAAGTCTAGGTGTTTATCAGAAGTTTGCAGTGTACTTAGAGAAGTATTCATTTATAACCCAACATTCTTAGGCACATAAACGTACGGTGTCTTGGTCCCTTTTTGCTGAAAACCTGATAGCATCAGAGAGTATGGGACAACATATAACTTAGACCAGAAGTGCCAAGCTGGGAGTTTTTCTTTTGCTCTTTCCCTTTTTTTTTTTTCTTTTTAGGCTGTACCCTGATATGGAATTTGCCTGTGCCACAGTACAGCAACACAGGATCTGAGCTGTGTCTGGGACCTACACCACAGATCACAGTGCCAGATCCCCGACCCACTGAGCAAGACCAGGGATTGAACCTACATCCTCATGGATTCTAATCGGATTTGTTTCCACTCTGCCACAGTGGGAACTCCCTGGGAATTTTTCTTTTTTGAATATTGTCCATAAGACACTACCCATTCAGTCCATTTAGAGCTAGTGCACAAATAAGGAAAATGTAAACCTGAAAGGTTATGTGGTAGAGAAGGACCTTAGCATAATCTGATTTCTCAGTTGGTTATAGTGATCATTTTATTCTGTTCCCACCTCTGGAATAATGACAGACTACTATCATAGGGCCATGACAAGTTTCATTCTCTTGAACTGTATAGCTTTGTCACTTTACCTTCCTAATAGTCATTTATTGAGTCAGAGAAGTTGCAGACACTCTAAATAGAATGATTCCTCATATGTCTCTAGGGCTACAGTTTTCTGAGCTACAAATCTACCAAGGGCATGAGAAAGAGAAGAAACCAAAAAAAAATGAATAAATAAATAAAATCATCTCTGCTAATTCAATTTGTGGGTTTCCTTGGATCAAAGACCAACTACTATGGCATACCAAGTTCAAGACTATTCATAGGATGCTAGAGGACCACTCGTGATTTATATTAAGGCTGAAATGGTACACGTGTGGCCTCTATAGAATTATATTTGAAAGATTCTTTTTTATCACTAGCAAACTGAGGAATAACATACAAGAAGGTCCCATTCTAGTGATGCTGTTTCAGTACTAGAAGGTTGGAGGAAGTGAGGAAAATGAGTAGATAGAAGAAAAAATATTTATATATTGTATACCAAGTAGGACTGAATCTCAAAGAAGCAAATAAAAATTTTAGCAAATGAAATCATTTGAACATATAGCCAAATATTTAAAATATCAAAGAGTTTGGTTCCGAGGGCTTTAAAAGAGAGGGAGAAAACACTTTAAAATACACAATGGTAGGCATGCGGGTCATTTTTAAGAAGTCATTATTTTCAGCCTCTTGGTTAGACAACACTTTTTTTAAGGTAAAATTAAGTGAAAAATAGTTGATGGGAAGCATTTCCTCAATTCTGCTGTTGAGTAAGTAATTACTACAGATTTTTTATATACAAATAGATGTCCAAGAAATGGAGTTTGTTATAATTTTATTTCCATTTCAAGCCCACTAGTGGGAGAACTTAAATTACAATTTAAAATAATCTCGTTAGGAGTTCCCATCGTGGCTCAGTGGTTAATGAATCCAACTAGGAACCATGAGGTTGCAGGTTCAATCCCTGACCTTGCTCAGTGGGTTAAGGATCCAGTGTTGCCACGAGCTGTGGTTTAGGTCGCAGACATGGCTTGGATCTGGAGTTGCTGTGGCTGTGGCGTAGGCCTACGGCTACAGCTCCGATTAGACCCCTAGCCTGGGAACCTCCATATGCCATGGGTGTGGCCCTGAAAAGACAAAAAAGAAATAAATAAAAAAATAAAATAATCTCGTTAAAAATCAGAATTTCCTCAGTCAGTTGAAGCTATCTTCCTCCCCTTTCTCTTTCTTCTAGCGTTTCTCTTAAGATTGGTTTATACCTCTTCAATACTTTTTTCCTTGTGGAAAGAAAGGGAAAAGAAAGGGGAAAACTTAAGTGAATTAAATTTTATCTTAGCAACTGGTACATTTTAGATGAGAATGCATGTAAATCAGGTAATTTTTCTGTAATTTTCTTCTATTTTCCATTGAAACAATTTTATTTCTATTCCTTTGTATAATTTATCAAGATCACTTATACTGACAATGTAAGAGTTACTTAAGTTAAGCATTTGGCTTTTTCCTTTGGAAATTTGCAAAAAAAAGAAAAAAGTACCATCTTTGTTAATACTATTAGAACACAATTCCCAAATTTCATTTCAGCCAAATAAGTAGATATCAGAAAAGTGACCTTAAATAGCAGACTCAGAGCTGTAGGTACATATTGTTTTGACTTCCAAGAATTATCTTATTCTGTAAATTGCCACCTCACCCACCCACATCTTTTATTCTATCTTTATTCCAAAAGTTGGTAGCTGATCAAATCTGAGCCAGCTCTAATCTTCTTCCTAATATCAACTGATTGGATCAGGAATAAGCAACTTATCCAAACTGGACTTGTTAGTCTCTGGAAATTTGGAAACAGGACCAAGATTTTAAGTTTCTGAGAGAAAGGTATATATTTGAATATTGGTAGTATTTTTGCTCTACTCTACAGCCTGAGATAGGAGAAGATAGTGCTCAGCATTAAAAAAAAAAAACACAGAAAAAACAGAAACACAAAACAAATATCCTAATAGAACTTGAGCTCTTGGGTTCAGTTTTTCCCAAGACTCAGTTTAAATGTGCATTTCATGTTCCTGAGACACACTAGTATCCTCTCCCCTTTGGACTTAAGCTTATGTAACTTGCAACCAAACAAGTCCTAACCAATACTCTCTGGTGTCTTTTATGCCAGGCTAATTCAGATGGACTCTATTACCATACTGTAGAGAGAGCAAATGACTTGGTATTCCTCACTAGTCATGTCATCCTCTGTCCATGTGGTTTCATTTAGGAATTGAGGCACAAGAAGAAAAAACACGTGTTTGTAACTTCAAAACACCAAATGGAAAGTTCATTCTCAGAGCCTTTATAATAATCAGATATTAAAAATGATATAAACTCAGTCACTGAAATTAATTTGAGTTTGACAAACAAAACAGAATTTTGTCAACTTAGATGTGAAAGTTTGCTGAGTTTTGGAGAAAGAAATAACTCTATACTTTTTTAAAATAGGTTTTCTAGAATATATAGTTTAGCCTCTAAAAAAAAAAGAAAGCGTGTCTTTGTCTAAACATATGGCTTATCATGATTAATTAATTCCTGTTTTCCAGACACATAAACTCCAGCTAGTCAAAATAGAAAAGAAAAAGAAAAAAAAAAGAAAAGAAAAACCACAAAGGTGTGCAAACTGTGAGATAATATAAAGTAACAATGAGTGGTTCACATCTCAGCTTTGCTGTGTGACTTGAGTTAATCTCTCAGTGACTCTGTTTTCCTCTTTATAAAATGACGATAAGATTTCATGGGAGGGTTATGACATATAAGTGAGTTAATACATGTAAATCACCTAGCATATTGCCTTACACTTAATATAAACATAGTGATGTTAGCTATTATTTTCTCACATAAAAATGCCAGAAAATGTAATTTTTATAGAATTTTGATTGTCTTTGCAAATGAAGTACCACTATTCCTTAAACAAATGGGTTTTCCAACATTCCTCCATACATGCCTGTTTCTCTCAAAGTATTTAAAAACAAAATATTAATTTTAAAATGAAAGGAAAAGAAGGTATTGTCTAGGTAATTTTTAGAAAGAGAAAGGGCTTCCATAAATTCTAACAGTGACAGAGTGCTCAAATTCCAGCATATTTCAGAATCTGCACAAATGTAGTAGCCATATTGTTTTTCCCTATCCTCTTCTTTTTCCTTCCTTTTAGAAGGAACCTCTGTTTTATAAGGAAAATAACCACATAATTCAGTTGGGAGTGAAACTGAACCTTCTCCCAAGCTACAGGGTGGGCATGTGATGTAGGTATAGCTAATTAGAATGTCTGATCCAGAGCTGTTAGGGAAGGCACTCTCTCTGTTATAGGATGCCAATATTTGATTGCTAGCCTTTATCTGGCTATGTGAAGAGAGGTATGGGGCAGAGAGAGATGATCTTTTGATAGAATTCCCTGGGACCTTGAATCCCAGCCATGTTTGAGGAAATGAATTCCTGGACTTTTAGCGACATGGCCCTCAAATTTTTGTATGTGTGTGCCTGTGCTCTTTTGGGTCTCAGCTCATGGCAATGCCAGATCCTTAACCTACTGAGCAAGGGATGGAACCTTCATCCTCACGGATACTTTGAGTTCATAACCTGCTGAGCCAAAACAGGAACTCCCATCTCTCGAATATTTTTCTCTAACTTTTTTTACTTACGCTATTTAGAGTGTGGTGTTTATCACTTCTAACTGAAAGGGTTCCAGTGATTATACCTAGCTATTTCTGTGTTACCTTTTAAAGGCTAAAGAAGAGAATCCACATTCTACTTCCGTGAGAATAGGGTCCACTTGATTGACTAAGAAGGATTTAAGTATTTTTTTCATTTTTTGTTTGTTTTTCTTTTTCTTTTTGGGTGCGCTCACAGCATGAGGAAGTTCCCAGGTCAGGGACTGAACCCACACCACAGTAGTGATAATGCTAGATCCTTAACCCATTAACCAGGTAATCCCCTTTAAGTATGTTTTTACCAAGTCCGATTATTCAACTTACAGATTTGAGAATCAGGTTAACCAGAAAAGACAAGAGAAAAATAAACACATTTAAATGAAAAAAAAAACATTAATAATTTGTTGTCAGTTTTAAATTTACTGTAGTCAGGGATAAAACTATCTTAAAAATACACGCTACAGAATAATGATTTCAAATTCATGTATCAGGAGATCATATAGACATAAATGCTCCATCTTGAGCTAAGATCATAAAGCATTACAAAGTTTAATTTTTGGATCAAGTATTAAGGTATTCTGAAATTTCATTCAAAAATGCATTAGACTCTGAGCCTAAAAAATTTCTTGAAAATGAGATAGAATATGCAAATAAATACATTTGAACTGATCAATGAAAATGAGAATGAAGGATAGAGTACATCTCAACTCTGTACCCCACCCCAGCACATCTCCTTTACATTAAGTAATCCTCATCCAGGTGTAGTGTTGGGCAAGGAAGGGGCAGGAGGATGGGATTGGTGTCTAAAAGCTTTTTAAGAATGCCACTTAAGACTCTCTCCTGTGGGACTAGTTTCCCTCTGCCAGAGGTTTTAATATCCATCCCGACAGTATAAAGCATTTTGTTCTCCATTGATCTGTCCTCTAAAAAGTATTGGTCTTAACGTAATCTTTATCCTTAAGAAATGGAGGTACAGAGTACTTTAAATGCCTTGCCAAAAACTCAGTGAGATTATGGCAGAGATGAAATTAAGACTGCATTATACTTCTCCTATCATAGCACCTCCTATACAACTATTTGCTTATTCTTGCTTTCTAAGATGTGTTGTTTCTCAAACATCCTTGTGTGCTCAGATATCCAGAGGATATGGGGAAATATAATTACCTGGGAAGCTTGAAGTTTACCTATAATTATCACTTCTAGACAATCCACTGTGGTGAGAGCCGTACATGGTATTCAAGCCTTTCTACCCAGAACTATGTTTTAAAATCATGTTAAGTCCCACCATTTCCGTTGACTTTTCCCAATTCCCTCAGTTTATGACAATTTCTTCATTTTCTTGAACTATTGGAGGGTCTCATTATAAATAATCTTATGATAGTCTTTATTTTGCTGTGTATAACTTGCCAACATAAATATAGGGTCCTCAGAGGGACAAGAGACAGGACACAAATTCCTTTCTTCCATAACACCCCACATTGTTCTGGATCAAATATGTATATATGGAAGGATTTGCCGGTAGTTTTGTATATTTCAGTTAATGGTGGTTTCTCCATTTGATTAATACTCAGATTCTCCTGAGTGTTTTTATTAAGCTTTGCATGATAGCACAAACAAATGCACCATTTACATTTTCAGACGAGATTATACTCTCCTGAGCAGTCACATACCTAATAAAGCTAATTAGTAATATTAAGAAAACCAGTATTTAACAAAATCACTTTTGTGGCACAATCATTCAATCTAGATGAGTGGTTATTTGCTAAATTACTCAGGCAACAACCTGGTTCTGAGTCTTGTGGAGAGGAAACAGGGTCTGGGGGTAGAGATGGAGGAAGGAAGTGAGAAGTTTATGTAGGAATTACTTCAAAAGTAAAAGTAAATTAAATTTTTAGGAAGAAGAAAAAGAAAAGCAAAAGGATAAGATACAAGGGAAATTACAATGTGTGCAAAACTACACATATATTGTTTTCCTATGTGTCTGTGTACAAACATATGAGAGAAATGCGAGGAAATCTGTTTCTTTTTATGGTTGACTCTTCTGTGTATAGTGGGATTTTCTGGCTACATCTGAGCTAAATATTACGGTAAATAGCAGAACACAGTAGTTATGGCACATGATTGTCTGTGAACTGGGTGGGCAGGAATTTTTCATTTCATAAATCATTTTAGTTTGCTATTCTAATTGCATAGCACTGAAAGACTGAAAAAGCTCAAGAAAGAAAAATGTGCTTTGTGTTTTTTCCTCTTGGTTCACCCTTTCCCAGCTTTGATAGATCTTTAGTATTGATGAGTTTTTAAAGTTGTTTCAAAATATCTTTATTGCTCTGCTTTTAAAGCTATTGGTATGTTTTCCTTTTTTATTTTATTCCTTGGCAGGGAAATTTAGTACCAAGAGCAGTGGAGTCTATTGCTTCCTTTCTTTATTTCTGCTTATTTATAGCACAGTCTATATCAATGAAATAATGCTATATCATTTTCCTGCTGATTGCATAATGTTCATAGTTCAAAATTCCAGCCAAGATCCTGAAGTGGTTTTGCCCTTATTTAAGATTTCCTGCTAAAGACATTCTATTACAGCTTTGCAAATAAGTATATCCCTGGCCTCAAGTCACTATAAAGGTAATTTAGTAATTTAAATTGTCACCCTTTGCCAATCTGTTTCCTCCCTTCTAGGAGACTGGAGAAGTAGTTTCCTTCATATTTCAGATCTCCCCTCATTTTCCTTAAATGAACCTTCAGGCTTCAACATAGTATGTCTCCAGTGCAAATATAGAATGCATTTGGTGGGACAAAATAATATAGCTTAAAAAAATGTGCTTAACAGCTAGTCAATGAGCATCATTTTGAAATTTGCTTACTGCTGGGGTAAGAAATTTAAATAAATTCTTGAGACTATAAGGTTATCATAATCAAAATCTAGATCTATGGTTCCTCATCTAGAGTCAGGAACTCTTCCTCTCCCAACTCCACCTTCCTGGCCTGCCTCTCACAAAAGTTAAAAAACATTTCCCTTCAGTTCTTCCCATTTGCTAATCTTGCCTTCTTCCCTAGCATTTTCATAAGTCCCTCACATTTGTTATAGATCTCATATTTAGAATTGGCTATCAGAAACTAGTATTCAAAGATCAAATAAAGAGAAAGACCTTTTATATTTATTTAAACAAACCTTCTAATTTGCCATGGTAATAACTAAGATGAAGAGAATCCCAGGCTCGTTAAGTTAAAGTGCAAACAACTCCTTGTGCTAAGTGAGCTTTGGTGGTTTTAGTCATAGGTTTCTGATTGGATTTTCATAAAAATTTTGAGTATTTTTGCTCTTAAGTTCTTCTCAAATACTGTAAGGAAAACCATACTATACAGTTAACGACTATGATTTGATTTCAAGAAAGTTAAAAAGAAATATATGAAAACAAATTTATTACTACTATGTCAGCTGAGTTTAGTGGGGTTCTCTCTATATGTTATTTTTTTTAATGTAAAAATTAAAGCAATACAGATAGTCCATAGCCACAACTAGGAGATAC
Organism: Catagonus wagneri; assembly: GCA_004024745.2. NCBI lineage: Eukaryota > Metazoa > Chordata > Mammalia > Artiodactyla > Tayassuidae > Catagonus > Catagonus wagneri. The sequence continues at coordinate 8,038,973 of PVHT020003785.1, forward strand.
AGAAATATTAATTTAAGGAGAGAGTTAAATTTTTGATGAAACGCTTCCTTTTCCTCAGTGTAAATAGTTTGTCTAAGTATGGATTAAAGTTGAAAGTTCTTGGTTTAATTATTAGAGCTCAAGCGAAAATGGTAAAAGTCAGGTGAACGTATTTCTGTGTTCATTTGTACTGCAGTTAATTCTCAGAAAATTCATTTGATAAATTATAAAATAGAAGTGAATGGATGGCACAGTTTAGGTTAGACTCAGTCTGAATTTTCTCCTAGGTTTTTCTAACAATAGAAACCATCTTTCAGCCTCTTCTGACGTCAAAGCTGTGACAGGGATGCCAGATCTTCCAGTTGTTTAGCAAAAGCCCAGAGTCAGAAAAGTTGGGAGACTCTCTGTGGACTGTCTCTTATGCCAGGCATGAGGGACGGTTGTGGTTTGGTTACAGGTAACAATATTATAACGCCTTTTCTAATCTAGTTTGATTTGACTTTCTGTCACTTCCAAGAAAAGGGTTCAAATAAAACAACCATAATGTGTATTTTATATACTTTGTAAAAAGAAAAAAAAATATACATATATAGTTTATTATTGTAATTCTCATTATATGCTTTTTTATTTTCCTGTTGAATTACGTCTTGGAGGGTACTCCTCGTGCACAGCCACATTAATAAGAAACAAGAGAAGGAAACTGTGAGTTTGGAAAGAAAAATAAAGATTATTTTCACATATAATAAAACTTGTGGAGAGCATATTTTTATGTTGATCTTTTCTTTCCTGAGTACTTTTTTTTCTCTTTTGTAATTAAATGTTTCCAACACCCTTCACACCAAGGCAAGCAAAAAAATTCTAGTTACTATGGCCTGGAGAAAACTCTTATAAAAAGAGCCAAGAAAGGCTGAGTAGACCAGAGCTGAAAAAGGTAGAAGTGATGAGAGGAAGCAGGTAGAAGACAATATCTTGTAAATGACTTTTTTCTTATCTATTAATGCAAGGCATAATCAGTTACATGCTGCTCATTTGGGTTTCCTTTGCTACCTTCTCCAGCTCCTGCCAATTTGTGTGTTTATATATTTGTGTGAATGAATCAAGGCTCATCCAATATGGTTAAGGAGAAAGATGAACTATGATAAGACACTGAGCTACCAACTGTACCAATTTAAAAGCCAGAAAAAATTCTCTGCTGTTATTTTGAGGCAATGGTACTCTAAAAAATTTTCAAGACCTGGTAACATTGACCTTCTCCTTACTGAGAACATCAGAGAAGAGAGGCAGAGACTTGTTCTATGTCCTTAGATGATTTTAAGCCACCAGATTTTGACCTCCAGTATCTGTCTAAGCCAAACAGAATAATAATGAAAGAAAATTATATCTTGAAATATTTTTGCCTTAATGATTTTATGATTAGACTGCAAGTTCTTTGAGATTAATGAGGATGAAATTTCTCCTAGTAAGTGGTTGTAGTAGTAGCAGTTGTAATAGCAGTCATAGTCACCATGGTGAATAACAGTAGTAGTTAACATTTTATGAGCACTTATTATGTACCAAGTTCCATTCAAAGAGCTTTAGATAAATTATTTTATTTAAACTCTCTGAGATAAAGGGTGTTTTATTTTCCTTATTTCACATGTGAGGAAACTGAGACAGGTTGGTAGATATAATCATGATAGTTATACTTACAGTGGTTGTAGTACTTGTGGTAGCTTAAGATTTATTTAGTGCTCTCTATATGTCAAGAGCAGGTCATATATTATTTACTCCTTAAAAAACACCATGAGTTAGATATAACCATTTCATCTATTTCTATATTCTGAGGATTATATACTGCATTGTTTGTCATTAGAAAAACAAGAACACTACATTAAATTGTTATTGGTTATATTCAAAATTTATTCAGTTAAAATTTAGAAATGTTTAGAAACATTCAAATGTAAAATTAAATGTATGTCTTTAAGCCAAAGAATTGGGTGCTATTAGTGCCATTTTACATATTGAGAAACTGAGGCATAGTGATGGTAAAAACATGTCCAAATCTATACACATTGCACCAGTAGCAAAGTTGCAATAGAAACCCAGGTCTGCCTGGTATGGAATAAGCATACATCTGGATTGGTCTTGAGTCACTTGAGTCTGTTTCATATTTACATTGGCTCTTTCTAGTACAAAGCATGAGCCAAAAACATTTAAGAATAAAGGTCAGAGGCTTGCACTGTCTCCACAATTCCATGTATCTGAAAACTTGTAAATCAAATGGATATCCAAAACCAAAATGAACAGTGGAAGGCAGGCAGCCTCTGTGCCCGATCACTATGGAATCTTTAAACACAAATTCTCTCAGTAGTAAGATTATTGCCTGAATTAGTGACTTAACTCTCCACTTCCCTTTGCTGTGAAAAGTCAACAATGAACTAAATGTCTTGGCTTTTTGCTTAAAGACCTCTGAAGTTCAGATATTTCTAAGACATGATATACATATTGTGACAGTTATTTCTTTACAAGAATGTAATGCCCCAAACTCAGATAATTTGAGAATTTAAACAACAGTGTTGAGTGTAGTTTTAGTCATGCCTTACCACTTTGTTATATGACCGAATTCCCTAGCTAACATTTTCTCAGGCAGTTATTTCCTGTGCATTTCCTGAGGTTTCCACAACTAGCCATCTTTTAAGAGAATGGTAGTTAAAATAATAAGAGCTTTTAAGGAATCTGAAGTTTAGTGATTAGGGCTGTGGCCAATGGGTGTACTTCCTGCTATCTGTGTGAATATAGAAGGTAGAATTCCTTCCTAATTATTGCAAAAACAAACACCCTTACATTTTTTTCCCCCTAGCAGATTGATAAGAAAAAGACTCAACAGAACATAGTGCCCCAGGAATAACTGGATGTCATTGTGCTTTAAAAGAAACAAAACATGAAACCAAACCAAGAAAACCAATCTTGATTTTCTCATACAAACTGAGAGACAGGAGAAACATGTTTAGATAGAAGTGATGCAATCAAAGGTTTATTATATCATAACAAACAGGCCTGCATGTGATCAAACTTTTGAACATACTCTTTCCAAATCTGGAGTCAGTGTTATTTATTTTTCCATAGATCTTGAATGGAAAACATAGATCTATAGAAAAGAACTGGCTCTTAGTGAAGAACAATTCTGAAAGCACAAAAGATAAAACAGCTCTCCATTTCAAATGAACAGAGCTTAAATTTGGGGCTTGAAAGGGCAATGAGATTTTAATTAAAGTGAACGTGAAAACATATACAGTGTCTTTATGTCTTTTGCAGTCCTTAGGACCACAACTTTTCCTTTCTCAGGAACCCCACATTTACTTACCTATAAAGAAATGCCATCTTTCTTAATGAAAATTATATTCAGTTCATTCAAGCTTATTATCACTATGGTGTCCTAATCCTTTTCCTGACTCATGTGTCTCTCTTTAGAATCTCTTCGTAATTACCTCTGCCACCCCTGTGCCTGGTCCAGGGAACTTTGATGGTCTGTCCTTAAGTATGGAGCAGGGACTGTGTAATACTGCTGTGATAAGGCTCGATATGAAAAAAGAAAGACCTCTGAAGTTCAGATAATTTCAGGAATGACCATAAAGAAGGTCAGCGACATAATTAGTCTTATGAAATGGAAAAACTTGCCTTTTAAGTACTTTAGGTAGGAATTCTAGCGATACAAAATCACACTGGTATAGTGGAAGCTTTGCTTTCTGGCTACCCAGACAGCACCTGTGCTTTTTTTCTTTTCATGATTACTTATTCTTCCCGCCTCCCAATTCCCCCCTAAGGAAAAACCCTTGTTCTTCTCAGCACAGGTGGTTTGAATAAGGCATACATCAGCTGATAATCTGGGTGTAGAGCACAGGATCCTGGCCTATACCTGTTTTTATTTATTTATTTATTTTTTCCAGTGACTGGCACAGTGCCTGACAAATATTAGGATTTGGTATCATTCTGTTGATTTTAAGTAGAGGGAAGATGCATTTTCTGTTCTAGTAACTTTCTAGTAAAGAAAAAAAATACATATATAAAGAAAGCAATTCTTAGCATAAGAATAGATAAAGGGAGTGGAATCATAAGGTACTTTTATTTATCCCATCATGAATTCTACTTATCTTACACAGTTAAACAACTTGATATTTGTGTCTCTTTCATATCAGTGAGTCCAATATTTTCTCTGCTAACTTTGCTACTGTTAGGCCTTTCTCTAACACTGAAACACCTCTCACTTTTCCTATGCTAGGCAGAATTTGTGACCATCTTCTATTTGCATCTACTGTCATGCTGCACAGTGTCTTCTCCAGGTCAGCTGTTGGGGCAGACATTAGGAAAATGGTCTCCAGATAATCAAGTAAACAAATAAAAATTCGGTAGGTCAAAGAAAAGTTTCAATGTGTCAGTCTTCAAAAGCCAACAAAAATCTTCAATTGTGAATCCGAAATAGACTTCTGGAATATAAGTTCACTGATCATGAGAATCTTTTCTCTATACAGTTTCTAGCTGGGAAAAATAATATGCAGATCAAGTTAATCATTTATTGTTTCCTAGTACTATGCTATTGACTTTAGGACTTAAAAGTAATGTGACTGCTGTTCTTAATATTTTAACTCTTCAACACCAGGACAAATTAAGCATAAAACAAGTCAACAAATTAAAATAGAGTATATTGGTGATTTTTAATATTTATTTATAGGGCAGATCACAGGAACTAACTGAACATAAAAAGAAAAATTCTCTTCAATTTTTGTTCATCTGTTATAAATAACTTCTAAATCTTGTGTTTGTTATAATAACTAGTTATTCATATATTATAATAATTTAATTTATTGATTTGTGATAGGAAATAATCCCAAAATGTGAATGTTATATTTTTAAAAGAAATTGAATAAAGAAACAAGAGCTAATCATATTCTATCTGATCTCACTGAAAGTAGTACCTGCTCCAGGGTTAGAGCTACAGAGTAACAGAGAGTAGGGGATCAATTTTACCATTGTTGAAAATTCTCGTGCTATTGAAGGTGAGCCAAAATGTAAGAACTTGAAATCACACTAATATGGATGACCTAATTGTTTCTATTCATTCAGTAAATACTAACACAAATTACTTTACTTTGTAATTTGTCTCCATTTTATTCCAATGAATTAGATTCGGACACATACTCTGTTTTAGAGAACTGGTCCCAAGTTTTCTTCCTTTCCTAAGTTTCTAGTACTTATGTTTCTTCTTCATTTATATTTATGTTGAGTATTCCCCAGTGATGTCTTAAAAGTTATAAAAATAACTAATTTTGATTTTTTAATACATGGGCTCATAGGAATATCCCTCTTTGAAAGAATATTTTGCCCACATTCTAGAAACATTAGAGAATATATTATTCCCTACCCTCAGTAGATTAATACAAATTAGTAGAAAGAAGTTTCAAGTACACCAATAAAAAAATCAATGTTTTTCTTAGTCCATAAATTAATTTATAGTACTTGAGTTTTAGGGAGTTTCTTTTCTGTGGGTCTCATACACTATGGCTTCATCAGTCATTCTCATATTAAGCATACATTTTCTTGTGTTCTCATTCATGTTTACTGAATAATTCCAGGTTCCAACTGGTATTTTAAACCTCAGAACTAGAGTTCTTTATCCTTCTATTTTATTAAGCAATCAAAACTTGTAACTGAAGTTCAATGGAAATCAGAAGCTTCCTTTTAAGTAGCTCCTCTCTTCCATACTTGACAATCACAAACCTTCAGAATTCCCTCCAAGTATTTCAGTTCACAGATGTAACTGAAAATGCAGACGAGCCCTTCCCAGTCCCAGGATGGTAGAGAGAAGACTGGTATTTCTTCTAAGAAGCTTACCTGGAGCCTTAGAAGAACTAAATTCAAAACTCTGGCCAAGTACCTTTGTGGTTATTAGCACCAAATTAGCAGATACTTGAGTCATCAATTGGCTTATGCCTCATTTGTGGACCACCTAGAATGCATAGTCTCTAGGGTCTGTTCAGGTGAAGCAAATGCAAAACCATTATTCAACTCTGCCTAAAATGTGAATTACCAACACCTAGTAAAATGTGTGGCCCCACAAATAATAATGCAGTTAGGAAAACATGTTTTTCCTCTGTAAAGAATTGAATAACTATGAGAATAAGATTCTTTCCTGAGGAAATGTATGTCTGCGCACACATGCACGATACATGGAACAACGTATGCACTCCAACAGCGTCTGCCTGAGAGTAATAAGATTAAAGAGATTTCTGATGAGAGCAAACTGGACTAGCATTTTCCCAACTGTAGTACTTTTTGGGATTTGAAGTGCCAAAGGACACCTTGAGTGTCCTTCTGGGCTGCACTCCTCTGCCAAACTGAACAATTTAATTCTGAGGAAGTTTTCTATTGCAGGTAGTGAGCCTGAAGTAAGACCAGCAGCTGTGGGCTCAGGTTTGCCTTCCCTAAGGGTGGTAACTCAGAGAGAAAAGTTAGAGGAAGGCTTCCCCAGAAACTCAAACCTGAGTTCAGAGAGGCAAGTTCAAGAACACAGTATGTTCTTGAGAATAACTTCATTAAAGAATATCTAGGAGTTCCCATCATGGCTCAGAGGTAATGAAGCTGACTAGTATCCACGAGGACATGCGTTCCTTCCCTGGCTCTGCTCAGTGTGTTAAGGATCCTGCGTTGCCATGAGCTCTGTGTAGTTTGTAGATGTCGCTCAGCTCTGGGCTCTGGAGTTGCTGTGGCTGTGGTGATTGAATCCCTAACCTGGGAACATCCATATGGCGCAAGTGCAGCCCTAAAAAGAAAAATAAAATAAAGTAATATAAGTGCAATAAAGCAAAGTTGACTGTGTGACTTCTTAATATATTTCAAACTTTGAAAATGGAATTGTTTATTTTTTATTTTTTTGTCTTTTTTTAACCTTATCTAGGGCTGCACTCGCGGCATATGGAGGTTCCCAGGCTAGGGGTCTAACAGGAGCTATAGCTGCCAGCCTACGCCACAGCCACAGCAACGCGGGATCCGAGCCGCATCTGCAACCTACACCACAGGTCACGGCAACACCGGATCCTTAACCCACTGAGCAAGGCCAGGGATCGAACCCGCAACCTAGTTGGATTCGTTAACCACTGAGCCACGACGGGAACTCCGAATTAAGTTTATTAAAAAGTATATTTTATGAATTAGTATACTGTTATCTCACCTCTTTGTCCTCATTGTTACAGTAATTCTTTAGAGTAAATTTTTGTTAATTTTTTAGGAAAATTTATTTCCTTTTGTCATAACGTGTATTTTTTTCTAGAATATAGTTAGCAAAAGATTAGTTATGTTTGCTAGATTTCTTTTTCTGTGTGCCGTGCCCATGGCATAGCGAGGTTCCCAGGCTAGGGGTCCAACCAGAGCTGTAGCTACTGGCCTACAGAACCATAGCAATGCAGGATCCAAGCCACGTCTGGAGCCTACACCACAACTCACTGCAACACCAGATCCCAAACCCACTGAGCAAGGCCAGGGATCTAACCTGAGTCCTCGTGGATGCTAGTCGGGCTTTTTAACCTCTGAGCCACAGCGGGAACTCCTATGTTTGTTAAATTTCAAAATTAACATTTGTCTTCTTTATACATGTATGTATGTTTTTTTGCTTTCTAAATTTATAGGGTGAATTTTAGACTCAAAATATACTGAAATAAGAGTTCAAGTAAATGATATAGGCTCCTAAAATACTTAGAGATAGTAATGATGACTTGAAAAGGTATACCAAGGAAAAGAAAAGAAACATACAATTTTTAGGAAAGGGACATAAATAGTATCTGGCAATATGGCTAAAACCAAAGCTTTAGAACTTAACCAAATTAATAGCTTAATATCCCTCCATATATTAGGGACACAGTGGAGACATCTTAATGTCAGAAAGAACGTATATATCTCCTTAACTGAATTGACTTCTTAGTGGTGATGCTACAGTTCTCAAGTGGTAGTGTTACAGTTTTACAGTTTGATTCTGTGGGGCGTGTGTGTGTGTGTGTGTGTGTGTGTGTGTGTTGGTGGGAAGAAGAGGAAGGGTTAAAATAAATGTTGCTTTCTTTTTTGGTTTCCTTCTCCAGTGGTTGTATAAGCTGAGAGTTGTGACATGTATACGGCATATACATGACTTATACAGACTCTAATGTAATGAATTAAGATGTAAAAGTTCATCACCTTGTAGGCAACCTGATGATCCAGAAACTTTACCAAAAAATTTTTTTTCCTGCAGCTGCCTAAATTCATAAGAGTAAATAATAGGAATAACGTGTTTCTTTGTTCTGTGCTGAATATTCCTCAGCAATATCATGGAGGCATTCTGTGAATATAACTCTGCTTCAGGCTAACAGAAGCACATAGACACTAGTTTTATGATTTTCCCTTTATTGTGGCACATTTTAACCTATAACTTGAGATATTATAAGTAGGCCATGTATTCTTTACCTTCATAACTTTGTAAGCATTCTTAATACAAATCATTGAGAGATGGTTAATTAACACATGTAGACTTTGCTGTCAGCTATGGCAGACTGGCCTGTAACAGAAACATACTCCTGTTGAGAAGTAGAAATCTGGGTAAAATAAACATGAGAAAATAATTACCAAAGCAACGTGGATTTGTGTGAATGAGGATGTAGAAAGAGACTAAAACCAATAAGTTATTTTATTCCTTTCCATTAGGCAAGCATTAATAATACAAAATTATAGAAAGAGTTCTAGTTTATTATCCAGGTGCTGAATGATGAATGATGGGAATTTGTGTTAACTGTGACTTTCCCCTTGATTTTTCATTTTTCTTACAAAATTGTAATTCTGTACTTTCAACTGTGACATCTGTTGTCTATTTTAGATTTTAGATACAAGCAGAGATTAGAATTCTTCACAGCATATCATAGTAAATGTTACAATCAAATAACATAGTAGGAAATATAGTTATTATGCATAATACTGGAAGTAGATATGTGTGATTGTTGAAAGATTAGATTTGAGTCAGGTAGACATGGATTTGAATCCTGGCTGACCATCTACTTTCTAGCCATTGTACTTTTGATAAGTTAATTTAATTATGTAAGCCTTGTTATGTTTGAATAGTCTGATGTATATAAAATTCACAAACCAGTGACTGGCCCACAGTAATGCTCAATTACTGTTATCAATTATTATTATAAGCAATATCAACTTTAGTAAATTAAAGTTGAATAAAAATAAGCATGATGTACAATATTACACTAGACAAATTAGCAAAGACTTGTAAGTGATGATGCTGGCATGGGTTTGATAAGATAGGTAGCCTTGCATCTGAGACATGATTCTTCTAAAAAAGTATTATAACAAGGAAAAGTATTCTGTTCTTTGGTCTAATAATTATATTTGTAGTAACTTATCCTAAAATACTAAAACCAAAGGCAGTCAAGAACTTACTAAAAAAGAATAATTACAACATGATTTATACTAGGGAAAAACTGAATGCAGACTAAATGTCTAACAAGAGTGTTAAATAGAAGGTTGGTATTGCACTAAAATGAGATAATATACAGACATTACATGGACATTTGTGAAAATGCTTTCAATATGGCATTGCATGCGATGTACAAAATTTACCAAAGTGTAGTCTTAGCCCATGTGGCCTGTATGAGTTTGAGCATGTTCCCCAAATCTATCAGATCAAAATGCCATCTTACCATAGTAATAGTTTTGAGGATGTGCACCTGATTTAAGGAGGTCCAATCTACACTTTAGAACTTTTGTTGGAAATGTTGAAACAAAAATTTTCAAATTTTATTGCACGAAAGCTTTGTAAAAGAAACTATCTCTTTGGATATTGTGGTGAGAGGGTGTTAAATCTGGAACTGATACTTATGGATTTGTTACCTACATAAGGGGAGTTAGCATGAGAATAAAGACAACCTGAGAACGCAAATCTGAGAGAAGTGCAGGTAAGTAAATGGAACCAAAGTCCAAATGATTCTGTTGTTTGTGCTAGAACCCATGTCTTCCTCTGGACTTTTCGGTGTAAAGCCAACAATTTCCTGGACTTGTTTCAGCCACTTTAAGTTGGATATAATGACCCTTGAAATATATATATATGCTATAATATTAAGTAAGGAAAAAGGTTGAACCATTTACAATATGTATTTTATTCTCAATTATGGAAAATATTTATTCACAGAAAACATTGGAAATGTGTAAAAAAATCTGTGCTTGATGATCAACTATTGATTTTACCTTTTTATGCATTTTTCAGGTTTTCATCATGAGCATGTATTACTTTCATAATCTAATATAAAATTTTTATTTTTTCCAAAAAATATCTTTTTTTTTTTCAGGGCTGCACCTGTGGTACATGGAGGTTCCCAGGCTAGGGGTTGAATTGGAGCTGAAGTTGCCAGCTTATGCCTAGCCACAGCAATACTGGACCCGAGCCATGTCTGTGACCTACACCAAAACCCACGGCAACACCATCCTTAACCCACTGAGCAAGGTCAGGCATCAAACCCACATCCTCATGAATACTAGTCAGGTTTGTAACCTGCTGAGACACAACAGGAACTCCCCTCAAAAAAATCTTGAAAAGTCATTTGGATAAATTGAAAAAGTCATTTTGGATAAACTCTGTAAGAGGTGTTCTCTGCATAAGAAAACGAAATGCTCTTATTTTGAAATTGACTAAAGTTACTCCCATAATTCCTAGACATCTTGGGGAACACTGACCTCAGTGACTTAATCTGGTGTCTCTTCCATGTAAACAGGAAAACCTGCAAGTACTCTCTATTCAGCTTCTGTAGAATGAGATTGACAAATTACGTAACAAAAGAATGTGCTATTAAGGTTTTGTATCTTTTTGGAGGACGAGGATGCATCTATGTCCAGTTGAGAGTCAGACTTATTTCTTGCCTGTGGAAAAGACGGGATTGTCACTTGCCTGGATAATTCAGTTTAAAAATTAATTTTAGTTGAAAGTTTCACATGGGTTTAATAACAGGCACACATCAACTAGTCGTAGTGATAATGTTACTACTCCCAACTATTTATACATTCAGTAGTAGTTTCTTCATATAATAAAATGGTTGTCAAACTCTGGCTGATGTACTGTAAGTGATCACAGGTAACAATGCTTCAAAATAAAATTATCATATAGCATGTTGCCATAATCTCAAAACCTCACAGTCATAAATATACACTATTTACCCAGCTGTTTCTATGGCCTTGGGAGTTACATTCCTATCAGTTTTGGAAAACACTAGAAAATTGGTGTTTCATAAGAAGTTAAAAAGTACAATTATTCATTTTTCAACTCCATATTTTAGAGGATATTAGTTTTTAACTAGGTTCAGAGATGATACAACAATAACATTTAAAATATTTTTCTTTTCTAGCAGTATATTGTACACATAGATAACATAATTCACCAAGGGTGACAAACAAGATGTTTAAAATGATTATTCTGGTAGCTCATCTTCTCTTTTCTTAAAGTTATCTGTTATATAGATGAAGAGTTCCAACAGACAGAACATTTTATTTGATTAAAACTTGAATGGTATATATTCTACATGTACGAGTGAGACAGAAACACCCCTTTTAAATTGTGCACTCGGCAGCAGTGGAGCCTGTCAGCCTGCATGTTCCAGCTGGCCATGTCCTACAGTTCCTCACTATCAGCCCCATTCCTGGTTAGGAGCCAAAAGTTAACATTTGGAATAGCTTTTCAATATGTGTATTCAAAGATGATATTACGGCTCATCAGTAGTTGAACACTCTGGTATCCTTTAAGCCTTTTTCACACAATGAAACTAAATCTAAAATTCTAAAATCAAAAACAAAACTTCTTTTTACAGGGTTAGATTTTCAGACAACACCAAAGATATTTTTATTAAATTCTTATTTGTGCATGATAGGAATTATTTTTGCATCTACATAGTTTTCCCTCGACCTGAAGATATTTCATTTAAATAATTTTATGTTTAAAAATGGGCTTAAAGAAATATGGCTGTTTGATTAGAAAGGCATATTGCCAGAAAGCAGTAAAGAAAAACTAATAACAGCTCACAGAAGTAGTATAGCTCCTGAGTCTGCAGTGAGTGTGTGCAGAGTGATTTAAGTCCCCTTTCTCAACATGAGATAACAGAATGGAAAATGTGAAGGGACTGGCAATATACTGCTTAGGCACACATCGAAGGGGGTCCTAGGCCTTCTAAAGTCCAGGTCAAGCTCCCAAACACGGAAACCACAGAGAGTTAATGATAATTGAGTTCATATGTTTCTTATCAAAGCTTCCTTAAGAAAAGCAGCTTAAGGGAAAATTCATAAATATGTGTCTTGACCACAGTCTACCAATCCTCTTCCGCATTGGAGCCTTCAGGTAATTTGTTGACTTAATTACACAAGGCACAGGAAGGTTAAACAGAGTGATAATCTGATTTTCTCTGATTGCTGATCACTGCAGAAAGTGGCCCATAATGCAAAAATAAACCTAGAACCTTAGGCTATGTAAAATGGAGAGGTGAGGCAATTATCCAGATAATTCAGGCAGAGTTGACTGTTTACAGTAATCAAATTATCTGGATAAGTACTCAACCTACACTCTGTCTGCCAGAAGAGCAGATTTACTCACTTCATCTGGTCTGATTGAATGGATTATTCCTTATATCTAAATTTAGTGTGAAGTATTTATGATTAATAGGTAAATTTACAAGGAAAAACCCATTATAATATCCTATAAAAATATCATGCCATATGATAAGACAACAAATAACATTTTATCCAAATAAAGAACAAGTACATGTCTTTAAATAATCAGAAAACATGAAACCACAGAGAGAAAATAACATGTGGAAAAAAAATAGTTTACTGTGATTGAGTCTAATATGAAGCCCTGTATGAAAAGTGAGGTAAGGAAAGTTGAAGCTGTTACGGTAAATGGGAGGTTATCCCACACCACGTCCACTGGAAATCTATATTCTCATGATCTCTGATTGTGAAAAGGCACCAAAAAAAAAAAAAAACCTTAAATAGAAGAAAGACAATCAGTTAACTTTTTTAATTTTGATTATAGAAGTAATACTTGCTTATTTTAGAAATTTAAGAAAATATAGAAAATTATAAAGAAAATCAAAGTCACAATCCAGGGAACACCACTCTTAATGTTTTTCTGTACTCTATAATAATATATGGTGTTATTTGAGCCTTTGGATGAAACCAGGCATGATTTTTAATTATGCATGTCAATGAAAACATTGGAATTATACTATATGTGCTGTTTTTAAGCATGCATTTTTTCATAAGAGGATATTTAGGGTATCAATAAGTAAGTAGGTACAGCATAATTTTTAATTCTCTTTCATGAATACAGCATAAATTCAACCTCTATGTATGGGCACTTAGGTTTCCAGTTTTCTTATAAACAACTCAAGTATTGGATATCCATGTATCTTTTCATGCTTACTTGATTTTTTTCCTCATATTAAATTCCTAGAAATGGAATTCCAGGGCCACAGGAAATGCATTTGTTGTGGTCTTTGATATATTTTGGTTAACTGAGCATGTTTACAAGTTATCAATAGCACAAGCTGAATACAAGTGTGCCTGGTTCCCCGCAGCAAATTACCTCCAAATAGTATCGTTTAAAATTCTTTTGGGTTTTGCAATTTGATATGTAATAAAAGTCAAATTTGAAAATGAATATTGTTTCATAATTAATTTTCCATTTCTCTCTCTGCTTTTTGAATCACCTAATCATATCATTGCATTTTTTCTTTTTAAGTGCTCATTATGTTAAGAACATTAAACCTCTATGACTATTTTGCAAATAATTTTCTCAATTTTTCATTTGCTTTATAATTTAATTATATATTTGCAGCATAGAAACTTCCCAAATTTATGTAATCGAAGTTATGAACATTTTCTCTATTGTACAATAATCTCCCTTTAATCTGTACATAGGAAGTCTTTCATTTCCAGAATCAGTTATGCTTACACCAATATTCTATTTCAGCCCATTTTATTGTTATTTGAAAATTTAAATCTTTAACTATGGTTAGTTCTTATTGATTATGTCAGTAGTGATTTTCTTATTCTGGTTCTTCAAAAACTGATAAGATAGGCACCCCAAGGCACACGAGCTTACCTAAAGTGACATTGAAACTTCTTTTGATCTCAGAGGGTTCTTAGTGTAAAGAATCAAAGTCAGAACACCTAGAATAAAAATAAGCTCTTTAAATAGTTCAGAGAGCAGACATCAAGTTCTGTGCAAAGGAATGAGATCAAACAAGTGTTCGATTAATATGATATGTTAGAAGACCATGGAAGAAAACATCTTAAATTCTGCAATAAAATCATTTCAACCTATATTCTTTACCCAGCCAAAGCAGCTTTCAATTGTGAGTTCAGAATAAAGATATGTTTTACATATAAGGAGGAATTCAATAATTTTACATTTCCTGGACATTTTCTTAGGAAACTATATGAAGTGTTTCAGCAAAAGTGAACTTCATTTGATGCAATAGGCAAAGGTTTCACCCAGGAAAGCAGTGACATCAAAATTGAGCCATAGGGTAAGAGCAACCAATTTACTGCAAAAGAGGGAAGGAAGGTTTTGAAGGGAAAATCTGTAGGGAAAAAAGGTATTTAAAAGGACTGACAGTGTAAACAGTAGGATAGAGAACTGGAAGGAAAAAAAAATAGTTCACAAAAAAATGAAGACACTGCAAGAAATTAAATAAAGGACATTAGAAATTTTAAGAACAAGAAATTGTTTCAACCAAGGAACAAACTCAGAGGAGCATAAATTTAAACAATTGATGAGACATAAGAAAGTGAAGTTACTTTGACACTAATTTTGGGAACAATCTAATTTGCTGAGTAGTTGTGGCAATGGGCCCATAAATAAGAAAATGTAATTCTAGCACTTTACTTGACCCAACTTATATTACTTACTTCATCACAGTAATGTAACCTATCATTGATCTTCAACTTCTAGAACCAACTTATAGGAAAGATGTGCATTGAGACTCTGTAGTTGTCAGGAAGAATGAAATTATCCACAACTTGATAATGCATAAGTAAAATTGTAATTGACAGAAAAATGAGAACTAAAGAGAGGAAAGGAGAAAAATGGTAGGGGTTCTAATATGTTCCTTTTAAAATTAGAAATCAAAAGATACTCTGAAAAATTAATAAAAAAAGAATCAGAGGTAAAAATACTTTAAAGATTATAAAGGTTACCAATAAAAGAACTAATAATAAAATAAATATTAAGCACTGGTATGAATGAGTAGATGGGAGAACAGGACAGCGTAGGTGAATAAAACTTCATCTGTCATGTCAGAGAATTAATAGGACATTAATTGTAAATTAGATAAAATAGGAAATAGAAGTTCAAGAATATAGAGAGCTATGGAAGTAGCGACCAAAAGAATTATATTTCTTTTATTCTTCCTTTTTTTTTTTTTGTTTTTTGGCTTTTGTCTTTTTAGGGCTGCACCCGTGGCATATGGAGATTCCCAGGCTAGGGGTCTAATTGGAGCTGTAGCCGCCAGCCTACACCAGAGCCACAGCAACGTGGGATCCGAGCCGCCTCTGCAACCTACACCATAGCTCACAGCAACGCCAGATCCTTAACCCACTGAGCGAGGCCAGTAATCGAACCCACAACCTCATGGTTCCTAGTTGGATTCATTTCTGCTGTGGCACGATGGGAACTCCCCAAAAGAATTAGAAACAGAAACAGACTGCAAGCTATAAACAGAAGGAATGGCTACTATTTTTCTATAAACTTTTCTGTAGTATTTGATTTATTATCAAGACCTGTAGTATTTTGATAAAATTCAGAGGTAAAAATAAGGAAAAAATATGTTCTTGGAAAATTTAAACTTGTTTGAATATTCTGAGAAGGTTTATATAATAAGAAATGTGTATTATTAAAAACATGGAAAAAATTTTCCTGGCTGATAGATACAAACTGGCCATACAGATAAAGGGTTAATGGGCCTTAATTAGGAAGTTTGATAGTCACAATGCTCTCTCATTTCAAACAGGTAATTCCTCCAAATCTACCTGAGAGTAGGATGCCCAGAATTAAGACTATTTCCCAGCCTCGCTAACAGCTAGTGATGGTCAGGTAACTAAGTTCTGGGTAACCAAGTGTGAATGATGTATATAATATTCAGATCGAGCCTTTAGAGGGAAGGCCTGTGATTACCATTTCCCCTTTCCTCCTAGCTGCCAGGAACATGGACTTATAATTAAATTACATAAAGGAACAGCAAGATTGGAAAGGTAAAATGGCTTACTCAAGGTCATTAACAATAAATGGCAGAGCTGAAAGAAAAACACAGGTATTCTAATCCAAGTTCTCCACAAAGTGTAAGTCTGAATAGTCTATTGCATTCTCTACTCCCACAATAATTTAGCATTCTAAACATTAATTTGCCAAATATTAATTGGCTTTCAGGTGAATTAGGCCATTAGCTAAAATGTTCCTTATTGATGGAGAGCAGTTTAAAGAAACACCTTCAGATTACTTGGAGCTATTTATTTATGAAAAGATCTTTGTAAAAATACTTTTAAAAAACAAATTACATTTCCAGACATTCTAAGCTCAAATATTTCTGTTGTGATTTTGATAATATGTTAAAACTAACACACACCTAAGACAATTTGAAAGAAGAAAAAATCTGGAAGATTCACACCTCTCAATTTCAAACTTTACTACAACACTACAGTAATCAAGGCTATGTGGAGCTGGCAAAAGGATAGATAAATAATTCATTGGAATAAAACTGAGAGAAATATTTCAGACATGGTCAATTAATTTTCAAATGTGCCATAACCACTCAGAGGGCAAAGAATAGTCTTTTCAACAAATGGTGCTAGAATAACTGGTTATCCTCATGCAAAATAATTAAGTTGGATTCTTACCTCATACCATATTCAAAAATTAACTTAAAATGGAATAAATACTTAAATGTGAAAAGTAAAACTATAAAGTTCTTAGAAGAAAATATAGGAATAATCTTTAGAGTACAGGATTAGGCAATGGTTTCTTAGCTGAGACAAGCAAAAGCACAAGCAACTAAAGGGAAAAAAATTAGATCAAGTGGATAACACTCTCAAAGTGAAAAGACAGCCACAGACTGGAAGAAAATACTTATATATCATATATCTGATAATGGTTTAGTATCCAGAATATATAAAGAACTCTTACAACTCAACAATAAAAAGACAACCCAATTAAAACTGAGCAATTTTGAATAAATGTTTTTTTTTCAAGGAAGGTATGCAAAAGGTCAACCAGCACATAAAGAATGCTTAATGTTATTAGTCATTAGGGAAATGCAGATCAAAACCTCTCTATCCACTAGGATGACTAAAATCAAAATAATAGACAAGTAGACAGTTTTGGTGAGAATGTGGAAAAATTGGAATCCCCATAATTACTTGTTAAACTATAAAATAATACAGCCATGTTAGGAAACAGTCTAGAAGTTCCTCAAAAAGTAAAACATAGTTACCACATGATCCATCAATTCCACTTTTAGGTATGTATTTCTGAGAATTGAAGATATATGTTCACAGAAAAATCCATGTATGAGTGCTTATAAAAGTATCATTCAAAATAGCTAAAAACCAGAATCAACCCAAATGTCCATTAAATTGTGAGTGGATACACAAAATGCAATCTATCCGTACACTTGAGTATTATTTAGCCATAAAAGAAAATCAAGTACTGAAACATGTTACAACATGGATGAGGCTTGAGAACATGAAAAGAGAGAGAAACCAATCACAAATGACCACATATTGTATGATTCCATTTATATGGGATATCCAGAATAGGCAATTTCATTGAGACAGAAAGTAGAAAAGTCGTCACTGGAGACTGGTGGGAGAAGGGATAAATAAGGAGTGACTGCTAATGGATAGGTAGTTTTATGCTGGGTGATGAAAATGTGGATTAGATAATGGTAACAGCCATACAGCTTTGTATATATACTAAAACCCACTGAATTGGACACTTCAAAAAGTGAATTTTGTGGTATGTGAATTATTTCTAAAAAACACATGCTAAATACACACATATAGTAAAAAACTGATATCTATTACTTTGGTGGTCATTTTATTCTAACCATCTTGAAGAAATAATTACAAGGGATTCAATTACATTTGATTTGCCTTTGATTTAACTTTATCCGACTTTACTTCATTTTATACTTTTTCAGTGATTTTTTTTCCTTTTACCATACACTTTACCCTTTCTTTCAAAACTACAGTGTTCTTTTCAAACTTGAATGTAATTTGAGAATAAAAGGTTCACATTAGCTTTAACTGCCAGTGGTATAGACCTGCTGGCACCATCAACAAAAGAGGAGGACTCTGACAGAGGTGGACTCTGACACTCAGGGAAGATGTTCTTATTTCCTGATCCACAAAAAGCCAAAAGCAAGCCCTATTATTAGTGCTAGTGAGACCAGATTAACCATATGATTAATCACCCAAGTAGAGGCAAAAATTCAGCCTGGATTGCACCTAGTGTGTGGGTAAGAGAGCTTTTCCAGAGCTTGTTAACGGCTTCAGGCTTGTAATTTTCCCCTTCTACAATAAACTTTCTTCTAACATGCAGTAAAGAAATGAAGTTCAGGTGATACTTCCTGTTGGAAGCAAAATGGTTGCAAAAATATCAAGCCTGTGAAATTGCAAGAGGACTTGGTTTTATTCTTCAAGGACATACCATTCTTCAAATTTCTCAAATGAGATAATGAAGGATAACTCTACTTGTTATCCTTTTGATCTTTGTTACAATTCTGTCATCCTCTCTCTTTTGAGGGAGGGAGGGATAGAGAGAGAGGGAGAGAGAGAAAGTAAAGTGGTATTGTAAGGTCATGGTTTAAAAATACCTTGCCTTTTCCCAAGGTCTTTAAAAATATCTTCGATCAACTAAGCAACCAATTACTGTACATCTCAAATACATGTTTTCACAGCTATTTTTAGGGGCAAGATTCAGTCACTACACATCCTGTCCACTCAAAACAACAGACAGCCATGGAGGGCAGCTAATGAGTAGGTAGCCAAATGACAATGTCTCCTTACTTTGGACTTTGCTTCCAAGGCCCAAGTGGCTGCCTGGCCGTCTCCACTCTGGCGTCAAACAGTCCCCCTGCAGTATGCAGACAATTTAAATTATTACAAGGCAATGTTACAAGTATGAACCCTGGCACAAAATAAAGTAATTAGATTCAATTAGCAGTTCCCAAAGTGATGGCCCAATCCTGAGGGCTTTAGATGTTGCCTTTTGTTGACTTACAGAAGCCAGGTAATGAGTGAAACTTCAAAGTGTAAGGAACTAAATTGCTGCTTAATTAGTGGAAATTAGATCAGAAAACATGGCAAAAGAGAAAAAAACACATACAATTTTCTTTTGTTGTAGGAATTTAGATAATATGCTCCACTTCCAAAATAACAGCAACTGAATACCTAAATGCAGAAATGTTCTTCTGAGGAAAAACCTCCTAGAATGATGCTATTGTTAGAGGTGTATGTATTTTGGGGGGGTGGGGGTGGGGAGAAGAGGCAATTTATTTAATGTCATCTCTGCACTCTTTGTGACTTCTTTTTCTTAACAAAAAACCCACTTATTTGAAGTTTGAAAAAATAAATTTATATAAAATTATATTAGACTAGACAAAGATTCCTAAATCACAGTACCGCTGCCACTGATAATCCTTTTTTAGAACACACTAAATTTGCTTCTCTGAAGAACAATCCTGGACTCAAACAGAGTCAGAAAAATTCTGAAAAATAAAGAGATATAGGGGAAAGTTAGTCAGCTGATGACTAAAACATTTTATGTTTTTTAAAATGTATGTATCTTAATATAATTTATTAGAGCAAACCAATTACATGCAGCAAAGTGACATTCCCTCTTTGTAAAGATGGCTGGTTGATAAATGGATTGAGGAAAACAGTTAAATGGTATTTTGCTCCTTATTCCAAAATATATTTTTGGTGGATTAGAGTTTTAAACAAGATGAATAAAACTAGTAACTAGAAGAAAATAGGGGTTTTAAAATCTAGGAATCAACTATTCTAACACTGACACCAAATCCAAACCATACAAGAAAAGTGATGAATTTTATCTACTATAATAATAAAAATTACTTGTTTTAAAATGTAAAAGTATGTATAATAATAAAAACTTTAAAAGATAAAGAAAATTACCAAGAAAATGCACATACCTCAATGTTACATACAGAAGGCTAACTTGTTTGATAAAGAATAACAAGAAATTAATAACATGACCATAGCCTCAATAGAAAAATAATGAGCAAAGGCTATAAATGATCATCAGGAAAAATAAATGTTCTTAAGCATATGAAATGATTCTCAAACTCATTTTGTAATGATTTTTATTTTTTCCCTTATAGCTGGTTTACGATGTTCTGTCAGTTTTCTACTGTATAGCAAAGTGACCCAGTCACACATGTATTCTTTTTCTCACATTATCTGCCATCATTCTCCATCATAAGTGACTAAATATAATTTCCAGAGCTGTACAGCAGGATCTCATTGCTTATCCACTCCAAAGGCAACAGTTTGCATCTATTAATCCCAGATTCCCAGTCCATCCCACCCCCTCCCCGTCTCTCTTGGCAACCACAAGTCTCTTCTCCAAGTCCATGAGTTTCTTTTCTGTGGAAAAGTTCATTTGTGCCATATGTTAGATTCCAGGTATAAATATCATTGGTATTTGTCTTTCTCTTTCTAACTTCATTTAGTATGAGAATCTCTAGTTCTATCCATGTTGCTGCAAATGGTAATATTTTGTTCTTTTTATGGCTGAGTAGTATTACATTGTGTATATATATCACATCTTTTTATTTTTTGTCTTTTTGCCTTATCTAGGGCCGCACCTGCAGCATATGGAGGTGCCCAGGCTAGGGGTCTAACAGGAGCTGTAGCTGCTGGCCTTCGCCACAGCCACAGCAATGAGGGATCTGAGTCACGTCTGCGACCTACACCACAGCTCAGAGCAATGCGGGATCCTTAACCCACTGAGAAAGGCCAGGGATCAAACCCGCAACCTCATGGTTCCTAGTCGGATTCATTAACCACTGAGCCATGATGGGAACTCCTATACCACATCTTCTTAATCCATTCATCTGTCAATGGGCATTTAGGTTGTTTCCATGTCTTGGCTATTGTGAATAGTGCTGCAGTGAGTTTACGGGTGCATATATCTTTTTTAAGGAAAGTTTTGTCCAGATATATGCCCAAGAGTGGGATTGCTGGGTCATATGGTAGTTCTATATTGAGTTTTCTGAGGTACCTCCATGCTATTTTCCATAACGGTTGTACCAATTTACATTCCCACCAACAGTGTAGAAGGGTTCCCTTTTTTCTACACCATCTCCAGCGTTTGTTATTTGTGCACTTACTAATGATGGCCATTCTGACCTGTGTGGGGTGGTACCTCATGTTAGTTTTGATTTGCATTTCTCTAATAATCAGAGATGTTGAACATTTTTTCATGTGCTTGTTGGCCATCTGTATATTTTCTTTGAATAAATGTCTATTCAGGTCCTTTGCCCATTTTCCCATTGGGTTGTTGGCTTTTTTGCTGTTGAGTTGTATAAGTTGTATATTTTAGAGATTAAGCCCTTGTCAGTTGCATCATTTGAAACTATTTTCTCCCACTTCATAGGTTGTGTTTTTCTTTTTATGGTTTCCTTTGCTGTGCAAAAATGTCAGTTTGATTAGTTCCCATTGGTTTATTTTTGCTTTTATTTCTGTTGCCTTGGGAGACTGACCTAAGATCAAACTCATTTATATTCAAAGTGAAGGTTATGTACCTTTTTTTATTCATCAGATTTTCAAATATCAAAACGTTTAAAAAAATTTGTGGATGTGAACAGAGGGATGCAGATATTCACACATAGCTAGTGGAACTAGTTGGACTGCTATAGAAGACAATTTTGCAATATTGTCAAAATGTAAAATGCATATACCTTTTGACTTCTGCATGTATGTAGTCACCCCTCCTAGCCACAGGGAATTGGTTCCAGGGCCTCCCTATCCCCATCCCCCATAGATACCAAAATCGACAATTCTCAAGTCCCTTATATAAAATGTTATACGCAAAACTCAGCAACCCGGAGAACTGACTACAATATAAGGTAAGAAAAAGCATGATAATTTTAGCAAAATTCTTAGGCTACCATTTATGTACAAAGCAATAATACACACAAATATATATTATCTCTCTCCAGAAGAATATCTAGTAAAAGTGGTAATCTTGGGAAAGAGGGAAAAGAGAGAAACTGTCCACTACTTACATTTATAATATTGTGTAAGTTTATGTATTTCATATTCACACAAGTACATTAATTATATGTACAAGTCAATATTTAATATGCACAAATAATCTATCATAAATTGCTCCTTTCCAGTGTCTAGAGCCAGTTATAATTATTGCACTGTGACTTTATAACCCCCAAATTTATAGATATGAAACTCTGAATAGTCTTTGAACACTATGAACAATGAATGAATTGCTGATTGGATGAGCCACTTATACTCTTTAATTAGAAGGTTACTATTCACATAGTTTAGTAAATTATTTATTGTAAACATAATTTTTCTTACAACCTGCCTTCCTAACCCTTATTCCATATTGAAGGAGCCAAAAAGAGAGCTAGGGAGAGATGTAAAGCCATTTATATTATAAAATAGGCATTACTGTATAATCCAAAACACAGTATATTTTACATGAATAATAGTTGTATGGAAAAAATCTAAATATTCTGTTCATGACCTCATTTTACTCATTTAAAAATGGTTATATGTCAACATCAGAGCTTTAAAAGAAATTAGTTTTGTGCTTTGCATGAGGCATTATTAAACTTAAACTTCTCATATGCTTTATAAGTTAATAAAACTAGTTTTCAGTAGTTTAATTTTCTACATGCTTTCCTGATTTCTACAATCCCTTTTCTAGTTGCTGATAAAAATATTCATTGTCATTTTAAATAAAATGTACCTACTTAATTGAATAGTTCATATTTTCTATAGCTACTGATTTCCTCAGTGTGCCAAGGGGGTGAAAAAATTTCCCTGAATGAAGGGGCTGTATCCCATTTTATTCCATATCCACATTCTCTTCCTGAAACGTTTGAGTCAATTGGGAAGTCAGGTGATGACAAAAGATGTCAGTTAAAGAGATTCCAAACCTCTCTCCTTCCCCAGTTTTACCTTTTAGAAGGAAGAAGTTTGAATTCAGATTACCGCTTCTTCTAGTATGTCTTGAGATCTTTACTTATCCCATTATTCCTCCATCTAAAGTCTTTCCTAATTACTTTTAAGAATAATAATCCTTACATATCTTTTGTCCAAGAAGTTCCAGATTTAGTAATCTATCCTATCATAATATAAGTAGCGATGCAAGGAATTTGTATATTAAAATCATCATTTAAACGTTGCCATATTAACAGTGCCAAAATCTGAAAACAACCTATATGCCCAAGAATGGAGCTGGAGGATGATGCTACATTTATAAGACCAAATATTATGGATCTATTAAAAGTATGTCAGATCTGTAGTAACATACCCAACATTATGGTTGTCCACAATGTTTTAAGTTATAAAATATATATATAGTAATATCATCCTTATAAAAACAAACCTCAACAAAATCTCTCCTGTGAAATATGTATGTGAGGATATTGTTTAAATGACCAAGGGGAAAGATTATAGAAATAGAACCCACACTAAGCCACTCTCACTTGTAACTTGATGTGGGAGAGCACTTGGGTTACCCTCAGCTTCAGGTCCTAGTGATCTCAATTCAAAATGATCTTGAAAATGAGCAAAGAGATTGGAATAGAAATCCACTGCAGAAATGTAGCCCTCAGGTGATTTCAGGGTTAGTGTCTTTCTGGCTCTGTTCTGTGATTTCCTTGGCTGCTCCCTCTTTGAAGCCTTTGAACACTACCTTTGTCCTCATTTTGCCTTCTTCATACTGGTAAAAAAGCTGTTGCAATTCTTTGTTTCATATCCACATGCCTGGGGGGACTGTCTGATATATCACTCAAACTGGGAAATTTTGGAGAGTAACAGGAAATGCAAATGACAAGCATAATGCAGAGTAATCCTAGGCAAACTGGGATCTATGGCCACACTTCACATGTTACCACCCTCAAAGGAAGAGGTAGAGATGGCATCTTCAGCTGGTTTTACCAAGAAAGAGAAAAATTACTTCTTAAAAGCCTTTAAATAAAGTTATTAAGACTTACTGGCCTGAACTGGGTAATGTTGTCATTAGTGACCCAAATCCTGTGGCTATGTGGAGGCCAAATGCTAATTGTGTTTTTAAACATTTTAGTCATTGGGTGGAGATATAAATTACCTTAGACTAGTAGTTTTCGAATTGTGATTAGGGGGCCCTCTTGGGTCTTTAAGACCCATATTTCA
Source organism: Catagonus wagneri (assembly GCA_004024745.2). Taxonomy (NCBI): domain Eukaryota; kingdom Metazoa; phylum Chordata; class Mammalia; order Artiodactyla; family Tayassuidae; genus Catagonus; species Catagonus wagneri. The sequence goes on from PVHT020003785.1 coordinate 8,063,435, forward strand.
TAAAAATAAGTTATTTTTTTAACTTATAATAGGTTAATTATTGCTATTTTTAAATGACTAATAAATACTATAAAATTATCTCCTTTAAATGGTAATAAGAGTAAATATCAATAGATATAATCCAGAAAAACAAAAACTTTTTGGACTCCTCATTAATTCTAAGAATTGTCAAAGGGATCCTGGGACCTAAAAATTGGAAACCCTTAACCCAGTTATGCAGACTCCCAGGGACTGGGATGGGGTTAGCATCTTCTTGGGCCTATGGGCTATGGGAAGGAACAATATATAGCTAAATAAAAATGATATTTCATCTGAAAGGCCTAAGAGAAAATGCATGTTGGGTGAGCAGTCAACTCACCTTCCATTTCTACCTTCAGTGGAAGGTCCAAGTAGGCTAGTTCATCAACATTTCTTTCTTGTTAAATTGTCTCTAAAGTGTTTGTGCTACTTTCGTAATTTTTGAAAATTTATTTAATTAAAAAAAAAGAGGAAGTACCCATTGTGGTTCAGTGGTATCAAGCCTGACCAGTATCCATGAGGATTCAGGTTTGATCCCTGAACTTGCTTAGTGGGTTAATGTTCCTGCGTTGCTTTGAGGTGTGGTGTAGCTCACAGATTGGGCTAGGATCCCGCATTGCTAGTGGTTGTGGTGTAGACTGGCAGATGTAGTAGCTCCAGTTCAGTCCCCAGCCAGGAAATTTCCATATGCTGAAGGTTCAGCCCTAGAAAAAGCAAAAAAAAAAAAAAAAAGAGAGAGAGAAAATGAAATTAATGATGCTGAGAGATTTTTAATCATCAGAGCATGATTCATTTAAACTTAAACTTTTAACCATGACTAAGAGCTTTCCAGTAACAATGGATGAAGAAAAAAGAAAGAGTTAATTTGATTTTTTATTGCCCCAAATAATCTTTATCCTAGGCATTTTAATGTAATTTGAGTAAATCTACTATTCCCTACTTCCTAATAGTGAGTTAATATTTACTATAGATTTAAAGTGAATTTTGTCTCCATGTTTAAGTTTGGATACCCGGAAAATTTTGCTTAGATTCTTGCATGAAGATAAAATAAATAGTAATTTACTTCTACAATTTTAATACTGTTAGTTGAATATTTCTAAATTAACAAAAATATTATTTTTATTACATTATCTCTGTGCCAGTCATATTATCTCCTTTGCTCTTTCTAGAGTACTTCACTTATCTTGGCCCCTAGAAACCTCCCTATTTCATCTTTCATATTAGGTTAAATACGTAAAAGAAAAAAATGTTGGGACAAAGGATAGTCATTTTTTTTTTTTTACTTTTGTCATTTTAGGGCCTCACCCACGGCATGTGGAGGTTCCTAGGCTAGGGGTCTAATTGGAGCTGTAGCTGCAGGCCTTCACCACAGCCGCAGCAATGCGGAATCCGAGCTGCATCTGTGACCTACACCACAGCTCACAGCAACGCCGGATCCTTAACCCATTGAGGGAGGCCAGGGATTGAACTCGCAACCTCATCGCTCCTAGTTGGATTCGTTAGCCACTGAGCCACGACAGGAACTCCGGATATTCATAGTTTTTAAGGCTTCCAAAATGAAATGAGACCAATTTTAGTCTTTGAAATTAGCGTCTAATTTAACTAAATCTAAGTTTGAGAATGCAATTGATTTTTCATCATTAAATTTTTATGTAAAGTTTTTAATAGGTACATAACAGAGTTTGAAATTCAACTTGTGAAAATTATTAGTGCAGTCAAGTGAGGGTTCAGGGAGCCTCTTTGCCTTAGAGTCAAGAAATGTGAAGAACATTTCACAAATGTAAAAGCCAAAGCTTAGAAAGGCAACATCTTAGTCTACCCAACTAGAAAGTAGTGGAGTTAGGATATAAAACCCAGTATATCTGACAGTAGAGCTTGATCTCCTAAAGTAAAATTGTATACTTCCTTGATCTTCTCTCCTAGCTAGTAGTAGCAGTAGTTGTGGTGCTGGTGTTAGCAGTAATAGTAGTAGTAATAGCGGCAGCAATAACAGTAGTAGCAGTAGTAGCAGCAGCAGTAATATTTTAGCAGTAGCAATAACAGTAGTAGCAGTAGTAGCAGCAGCAGTAATATTAGTAGCAGTAGCAATAACAGTAGTAGCAGTAGTAGCAGCAGTGGTAATATTAGTAGCAGTAGCAGTATTAATAGTAGTAGCACAGCAGCAGTAATAGTAGTAGCAGCATTGGTAATAATAGTAGTAGCAGTAGTAGTAGCAGTATCATCAGTGTTCATTCATTTAAAAGATTTTTCATGCCTATTATGGGCCAGGTTCTCTGCTAGTTACTTAGAGGCATAAAAAACAAAGCCACTGAGCTCAGAGCTTACAGTCTTTTAAAGAAGGCAAGTATTTGTTGGTAACTGCACTAGAGTGTACTGAGAGTTATATTAGGGGAATTACAGGATGCTGTCACTGTTCTCTGCACCCCTAGTATTTTATACTCATTTTTATGGCCTCATTACTTTGGAAAATGAATATTTGTGTATGTGGTAATTTCCTCATTGGACTATAAATTCCTTAATATCCAGCATGTTATTTGTTTTTGTGACCCTAAAACCAAAGATATTCCAAGCACATAATAGGTCCTACTAAATGTTCTTTGAATGGTTGATTTATTATAATTATTATAATTAGTCTCTAATTAGATAAATAATTTTTGAATCCCTCTTCTATATCTCTCAATGATATATTATTTTACCATAAAAATGTTAATTTTTTGATTTATGTTAATCCAATCTAATTTCTTGGAATTATCATAATGTAGTTTACTTACTCCCTTATTCAACAAAAATTTGTTCACCTATCGTATACAAAAAAATTGCTTTTTTGTACTGCATAAAGGACAGAAACAAATCAGGCTTTAATTTCACATTCAGGATTTTGATTTTAGTGAAAAAAGTAAGACAATATAATAACAAAATATTAAAATGAGCATCAAGAACTGTGTGTGTGTGTGTGTGTTTGTGCGTGCGTGTGCGCGCACATGTGTACTGCTACTGTTGTAAGAAGTTCTGCATTCACCTTTGGAAACAGTGACTCAATTGGAAGGAATGGAGGAATGACTCATTCCCTAAAAAGTGTTTTACACCTCCCTTTCAATCTTTTCTAATAACCATCAAGCTTTGCGGATGAATCACCAGTGTGTGAAAGGAACACTTTGTTTAGATCTCTTAGGATGTGGAATACATAAAATTGGCAGATTTCTTGTAGGTTGGTGTTTGAGCCCGCTTGAATCCAAAAGTTCTGATGCAGAAAGACTTCAGATAAGGGTGGCTGTGTGGGTACCCACATAGACCAGGCATTAGAGCTCAGGCCTTGCAAATCTAGGATGAGTCATAACCATGCTGGAGATAAGAGAATAAAATCAAACTCAGAGCCACCCTTCTTCGAAAGACCTGGGCAGACCTGTTGTGAAACAGCAGGAATAGGCAGAGCAAGGAAGATCCCAAAAGCTTGACAGTGGCCTTGTATACAAGCAAGTGATGGTGGGGCAAATTGAGGGATGCCAGAATTCTTGCAGGCAGGAGCTTCAGCGGCTCAGAGCCCAAAAAGTTTAAGAAACTCTCACCCACTTACCCTATATGTAAATCATAGCTTAATATTAACCATAAAATGTAAAACCTGCATATGTGCCAACATTAAAATACTTTTCCCTATATTTTGAGATGAAAAGATTTAAAAAAATAAATTTATCTTGTTGCTGCCCTCATTTTGCTGGTAGTCTAAGCCTTTGATTACTTACTCTGTGTAAAGGGTAAGCACTAATTCTTCCCCTCTTGTCAAGACTAAAATCCTCCTTTCTGGACTTATTTCTCTGGATGATCTAGGTTGGCAAATAGATGGCATTAAGAATATGGTTCTGGACTTGGTGCTAACCTACACTGGTTTTGAATTTCTAGAACATAATTCTGATTTAATCTGAGAAATGAACGGTATGGTCTTATACCCTGAGTGATGTGAAGCAATCTATATTTTACAGCTAAAACACAGGGGAGAAAGTGCCAGTAAGCACATGAGAGGTTTCAATAAATCATTAATGGAAATTCAGAAAATGAGGCAATTTACATTGGGAACCTAAACCTAAAAGCATTGTTGGAGGAGCTTGTATTTAGACTCTAAGGATGGTAGAGGTGCAGGTAAGTATATGTAGAAAACAGCTTCTAACTCTAGGGCTGTGAGAGAGAACCTGAGGAAAAAACTCACTTGGAGGAGCTGTTCTACACCCCAAGGCCGGGATCCCAACATCTCTGAGAAGTGTGGCTATGCCCACCGGACAGGGAAGTTTGTTAACTGCTGCAAGCAGGAGCTGTACTGAAGGGAACTGCACACGGGGATACCAGAGAGACATGTGGAGAAGCTGAACAACGAATTGATAACTAGCATCATGGCTGTCTATGTATATATAAATCTCAAAATGATTGAATGTTCTCCTTATACTCAGGCTAGAAGTATCAGAATAAGTTATCAGAGGTGAGCTGAAGTTCTATTTTTAATTATCTCATTAAGGCACTGGCTATTTGTAGCTAGAGCTCCTTTTGTTTACTCAGTAGCACTAGTTAAGATTTCTCTGTAAGGCTCTGTAAGGCTTAGAGTTATATTTTACTGGCTGGGGGAAGTGGAGTGGGAACCAAACTTAAATTTTAGTAATTATACACTTTTGGCCTAGACTCTACCTTATAAATTTCAACCTGAATATGCTGTCTACTTTCCCTGAATTCCTCGTAGTATTTGGCTAAGGATACTCAGAGTTGCCTTCTCCCTGGAAATTTTTAAAAATTGAATTGGATCTAAATAAAGAGTAGGTAATAAAAACTGTAGTCTTGGGAGTCAGACAGACCTGAGTTTAGATTCTAGCACTTTTACTTAAGTTTTGTGTGACCCTAAGTACATTATTTAATTTTTCTTAGGCACAGTTTTCTCATCCCTGAAATGAGGATTATAAAACCTATTTATTCTGGTTGCTGTGAGGATTGAATGAGATTGCCTACAAATAATTTAGCCTGAAAAATAATGTCTTCAATAAATGGTAGCTATTATTAATACAGTGCACTTCAAGTTTCATCAATTCTTTAAATGAATGAAAGCACGACATACTTTTGGGTACAGTCTCCAAGCTATACTTTCATACATAAAGTGAAAGAGCAAAAACACAAAAGGATGTTAAGGAGAGAACTGAATTCTTGATGAATGACTACGAAAACTAGGAAGTTCATTCCACAAAGGAAATGAGAACAGGGAATTTGTTAAAGGAATAATCAGATCCGGTTTGTGTTTCATCAGACTGTGTTATAGGCCAAATCTGTTTTACTGTCTCATTTATATGACAGATGGTGTGACAACTTATTGAACTGATAAATTGTTTTCAGTTATTTAATCATAGTGCAATCATCTTACTGTATTTCTAGTCTCTTAATTTGAAACAGATTCAACCCTTTGTCAGGTTGGTTTCCTGTACTTGCAATGCCAGTCAGCAGGCTAGGCTGTATCCTTCAGACTGTTTGTCCAAACCAGACTGATGGAGACAACAGCATGCTTATGTCACAAGCCACATCTGTCATGGCAGGATTTGTGTTTCTCCTCAGGTTAATAATATCTGATGGAGGCACCAGGTCTCCTTTCCTTAAAAGCAGGGATACCAGTTTAGGAAGAGGTGCTTCAAAGATCAAAACCAGGTCTGTGACATTGACATTTGGGTTTGTGAATTGGGTATGGCAGTCTCAAATCTCTCCTAAAGCAAGGAAATAGCCCTTGCCTAGCAGAAATGGAACATGGTGTACTGCTGGCCCCAATTAGAGAAAAGTTTTGAAAGGTAGCCATGTTTGCTGGTGTTTTTTTATGAAGTGCTGTGGGGAACGTTAGAAAATTAAACTAGGAAGGAATAGGGAAATATGAGTTACAAATAGATATGCAACTCCAGAGATGACAGGCCGCCATCACAAAAGAGTTGCCTTCTCTCAGCTTTCACTTTGAAGAGAGATTTTTTTGCTCTGGAATAACTGTATGTTTTAAATTTCTGATTTGGATAACAAGAAACAGGACCTAAGATCTAAAATTCAAACCCAGTGTGTTAATAATGACAATAATAATAGCTATGCTTAAAGACTTTAATAATATTATTTATTATTTGAGACTTTAGTAATAATAATAGCAATAATATTAGCGTTGCCAACATTTATATTTATCTGAATATTCTCGCCAAGTTTTAAGCTATTTAAGGAAAAAAGACATTATGGAAATGGGGGACATAGGTTTAAAAATAATTGCAATTGGGCTATATATTATTTAAATCCCAATGAAAAAGAATAATTAAATTATTACATTCTGTACAAATATCAACGTTTTAGACAGAAACAGGCACAAAATTTTGAATCCAAATTTATGGTTTCCAAAGGGGAAATACAGAGGAGGGAGGGATAAATTAGGGAGTTGGGACTGACATATACACACTACTATATATAAAATAGATAAGGAACAAGGACCTACTTAGTAGTTAGGAAACCATTCTCTCGTATATAAGCTTTCCATCCAAGTCCATCTATAAATCATCTGATTATTCAGAGAATGCTTGTTCAGTTTGGGTTCCTGGCTTTTTTTTTTTTTTTTCTTCTGTTGCCTTCCACCCAGGTAATTTTCATAAAAGCATAAGCTGAAATTATAGATTAAACTGAAACATTCTCCTAATGGGAAGTCATAATTCCATGGCAAAATACATGGGAAATATAATCTCTACTAAAGAAATGCAGTAGAGCTTATGAATAGAAATATTTTCAAATCAATAGTTAAATATAAAAACATCGCTAAGAATCATGGCTTTGGATCTATTTGTTAATTTTTCTTTTAAAGCACCAGCTTTCCTTATCTGTGGTATTAGCAGATATTTTCCTATCTAAGAGCTGAGGAACAGAAGGTACAGATGACCTAACAAGAACCACACTTAGGGAATCTTGAACCATTCCTGTGTTAGAGTCATTTCCTTTGTAACTGGGAAAATTCAAAATGGAAAGTTTATTGTAATTTGAGATCTTCATCATGGCTATGCTTATGGAAAAACCTGTTAAAGTAAAAGAATGATATAATCTTTCTGATAATTTCATGCTGTCACTTGATATATTTTAGTGAAAGTCTGGTGAAGTCAGCTACAATTTTTTTTGGAGGGGGAAGCTGTAATATCTATAGTTGAGACTGTGTAACATAACATGTGAAAGTGAATTTGAAAGTGGAATCGTAAACTTTATTGTTTTCTGCCATAATAGTATTTACAAGCAAATGAAATTCAGTGATCTTTTTTATTAAACTATGCCAGATTATTTTGGTTTTGTATTTACATTTATTCTTCATTCACTAAATAATGCAAATGCAGTCACTACTTATGATTATACCCTATTTTGCTTTCAGGAAAAAAATAAGGCATATATATATAAATATATATATATATACTCTATTGAAATATCCAAAAAAGAAAAGTGATAAGATGCCAAGAATAATGAAGAACAAAAAAGGGTAAAAAGAAATAAGGTGAAGCCAGCATTAAAATTAATACAGTATTTTCATGCCATGAGGATCTGTGTGTTTGCTAAAGATGGGCTACAAATTTAGTTCTGAGCTTTCTACTGATCAAAGCAAGAAAGATACATTATCATTCATTTGTTTATTCAAGAAAAATCAATTAATCTGCTAGAATATGGTATCTGCCTTTGAGGGCCCTATATATAATCTTCTAAAGAAAGATATAAAATTAGGTATCCTTCCCTATTACACTGTTGATGGGAATGCAAATTGGTGCAGCCACTGTGAAAAACAGTATGGAGATTCCTCAGAAAACTCAAAATAGAATTACCATTTGATCCAGCAATCCCACTCCTGGGCATCTATCCA
>PVHT020003785.1:8072325-8137754 GCA_004024745.2 Catagonus wagneri
AGGAAACCATGACTCAAAAAGACACATGTACTCCAGTGTTCATTGCAGCACTCTATGCAATAGCCAGGTCATGGAAACAACCTAAATGCCCATCGACAGAGGAGTGGATAGGGAAGATATGGTACATACACACAATGGAATGTTACTCAGCCATTAAAAGGAAACGAATTACCAACATTTATAGCAACATGGATGGACTTAGAAATTACCATGCAAAGTGAAACCAGTCAGACAATTAGACAGCAACACCCGATGCTACCGCTTACATGTGGAAACTAAAAAGACACAGTGAACCTTTTTGCAGAACAGAGAATGACTCACAGACTTTGGAAAACTTTGGTTTTTCAAATAAGACAATCTGGGGGGTGGGGGGATGCACTGTGGGTTTTGGATACAAAATCTGTAAAATTGACTTGTGATGATTTATGTACACCTATAATTGAAAAAATCCATTAAGAAAAAAAATAAAATGCAAAAAAATTAAGTTGTTTTAGTTCTATCTGTATCATAAAAAAATAAAAAAATAAAATAAAATTAGATATCCTTAAAAGCCTAACAATTTAGTGAAGAGAAGCACATCTTTTCCTAATATTAAGAACTGAAAGTCTTCTTGAGGATCCTTATAAAACAAGTTTAATTAAATTTGACAGTAATTTTTACTATTCTGTGATGGCAAACAAACAATTGCAATGACTCAATGAAGAAGCTGTCGTAAGGATATTGCGTACAAAGTACAGAGAGAACCTAGGAGAAGGACACTTGAGTCAGCCTGAAGGAATCAGAGTCTTCATGGCTAGTTAGCATTTAGGTCATTCTTGAAAACTGATAAATTGCCTAGCAAAACTGCCTGGAATCCCAAGTAAAGATAAAAAGTAAATATGAATGCTTGTCCAAGAGAGAAAGGAATGTTCAGGGATTCTAAGTAGTTCATGTTTGCGTGTGTATCAGTTTTGAATAACAGATAAAGATGAGTGGGTAAACAGGAAGTCAATTCATAAAGTACCTTGAATATTGTGAAAAATGAATACAGCTTGATTTGCTACAAGTTAAGACCTATTGAAGAGTGACAAGTGTTGATCAGAATAATTGTAAGTTAGAAAGGATAGAGGGGAAAAAGCTGGAAAAGTTGGGGAAAGTTTACAGGATGGAAGGAAGGGAAACTAATAGCCACGATCAGAGGTGATTAGATAGAACTAGACCTTTAACAGTTATAATAACTGGGCAAGAAGGACAATAGATCTGGGAATTATTTAGGAGCTGCAGTATTCATGCATTGATTTGACAGAGGTCAATTCAAGCTGATGTAGACATGCAATGCTTTTTATCTTTTCAAAATTGCTTCTAATTAGAAACTCTCCTTTTCTCCTGGATAGCAGATTCTTCATAATAGCTCAGTATCATTTTCATAAGATTTTAGTCAGCTTGGGTTCCCTCCTCCTTCAGCATAGTCGACTTGTAGGAATGGGCTCTTGGTTAGCCCTCTTCATTTCATCCCTGTCCACTCTTCATCTTGTCATATCCTTCTAGCCGGTATCTATCAAAGGCAGAGTAGGAGGAGGGATGACATTAACTTACTTGAGCAACACACTGGTACTGGCAGGCATCTATCTTTCCCCTGTCTTAGCCACTACTTATCAGGGTAAAGTAATCTGTACACAGACTTCCAAGTATTGGTTCTCTTTCGTGGGTTAATTTGCTTTTTCTGGAGGATGTTACAAGTCTGTCCCTTTAGGTCTTTGACTGACATAAGAGCTTAACTTGTTCCTTCCTCCTTCAGAGCTCCCCTTTCCTCCTAGATTTCTAGCAGGAAATCTGTTCATCCCACAGCCTTTTCCTGCTGAGGACTCCTTAACCACTGAATGCCCATGGCCCTTGACAGGGTAGCGGTGGTGTAGAAAGCAACATGAATTAAGCGTCAATCTCCATTCTAAACAAGGGAAATTTAGATTTATGAGAACATAAATCCTTGCATGAGAACAGACTGCATCCTGGTGCTCCCTGTCTCAGCTGCCCAGTTCTCTCTTGACCCTTTCTTCACATCTCAACAAGTTTGGGTGCTGTACAGTTTGATGGCTTAGGCAAGCGTTCATCAGTTCCCAACTCAATGGAATGTAAAAAAAGGGATGATTTTGACACCTCTAATCTTGTGGGAGAGGAATAGTAAGGTTAATTTTATAGAGTGAAATGAGAGGCAAAAGTGAGAATCGAAACCCTCTAAACTCTGCCTCTCCCCAAAAGATGACACCTGCTTTTTCTTCTCCCGTTTCCCTCTTGTGCTTTGAGCTGACAAAGACCATAAAGCAGTCTCCCTCAAACCTAGGGGAATACTAAGAATCTCAACTAAAGAAAATGATGAAGTCCTCACTGTAATGGCTTGCTCTGTTGATTACCTGCAAGCATAGGAAAAAAGTTCAATTATTATCTCATATCATTTTGTTGTATAACTTTTGAAAGAATTGAATGGATAGAAAAGAGTCATTTAAAATATCTTCAGAATTGTTGCCTTGGGAATTTGAAGTAATGGTGGCATTATTTACCAGGATAAATGACAAAAAAGATGAGAATGAAGTTATATGACAGTATCTTCCATTTTAGAAATTTTTAGTGAGAGGTGCTTTGGGAGAGATGTTTCATGAACAATTAAGTGAATACACCACACCTGTGACTCCAAAGAGGTTAACTTGGACTTTAGGTATAGATTTGAGAGTCACTGACTAAGAATGGAATCTATATATATCAATTTCAAAAATACGATATTTTTATAAATTAAAACAAAAACTCATTTCTCTCCCAAATTTGAAAATTTGCATAGAATTGTAGAATTTGGTGAGGTAGATACCTCAGATGACATTTATTTGGCCCCGCTGATTTTTTTAAAAGAGAGAGTGATTATTAGTATTAGTATAGTTAAATATTAATATGAAATTTTTTCTCTGAGGATAGTCTAAACAAGGAAGTTGCGTATAATGTGAAAAAATTACCTCATATAGATGCATTTGTATGGCAGTAAAGATTTTCTAATTTTTGTACTTTGTGATCAAAGGGGCAGTTTTACCCTCTGATCCCAGTATTGGTTTTTATGGTTTGAGAATTTAGCAATTAAGACCACAGATTATTTTCTCAGTATCCATCACTTCGATCAATCTTAGACATGAATTGCTTAAAGGAAATAATAAGTCTAATAAATATACCATAGTAACCATTTCAGAATATATTTATGCCCTGAAATCTAAAGCCTTCATTACGCTTTTTTGAAAATTTTTGTAGAGAGTTAGAATATAGCTTCAAATGAGATTTTCCAAATTTTATATTATTTTTACTGGGTGTCACAGACTTCTTTTTTTGTCCTTTTATTGAATGAGATTAAATTACACCAGCTCTTAGAAATAGAATGCTGCGTTCTTATTGAATTTAAAATTTTTCCTATCATTTCTTTAAAACTCCCTGGGCAGTTTAACCAGGTTGTTATAAGAAGCCTGCTCAAGTTAAATGAAATAAAACTTTGCCCAATTCTGTTATTATCTCAATTTATAGGGAAAGACTTTTCACCTACTTGAAGCAATTTCTTCACCAAAAAAAAAAAGTAAATTTCTGTACTACTTTAAGACAAGAAGCATTTGGTTCAAATTTATAATGTTTAACAATTGATACTAGAAAGTTTATATAGTACTGGGTTTTACAAAATGTGAATACTTCTATAATCAAGTTTATATAACTGATTAATATAGCAGACAACCTGTCAGTGGGGATACATGTAAAAGCCTGTCTATACATGCTTACCTAATGCTCAGAAAGTGCATTTCCTACATGTCTTAAGAACATAATACATATTGTTATGTAAAAGCACACAGCAGAAGTACAACTCTTATTGAAACCTGAGCCTATGGTGAGATTCTAAGTAAAAGAAACATAGGATATAAAGATTGACTTCTTTCTATGCTTTGATCAAAAGCCAAGAGCATGGTACTATACAACCTTGAACAGTCTACAGGTTTTAGAAAGGACAAAACTGAGCTGATGGTGCCCAGAGTAATTGTTAGTTATGTAGCTGTTTGACTGCCAAGTCATCACTTTAGTTACAACATGGTTGAGTTTGTGGCACCATCTAGATAAAGGCTGTATTTACGGAAGTGGCCTGATAACACTGTATCAGTGCCAAAGGACGAGATCACCACTATCCAGGAATTTAAAAATTGACAGATACTGTAGGACAAGGGATATTGATAAAAAGCACAGATCCCAGAACTTTATGGGAACCATAATGCTGAGGAGAACTTTTAAGTAAATCAATTTTGGAGGAAATTATTCAAGGTTATATATAGTACCATGCTTTTGGCTTTTGATCAAAGCATAAAAAGAATTCAATCTTTATAACCTATGTTCCATTTACTTAGATCTCAGTGTAGGCTCAGGTTTCAATAAGTTGTACTTCTGCTGTATTCTTTTATACAAGAATATGTATTATGTTCCTAAGACATATCGGAAATGCATGATCTGAGCATTAGGTAAGCATGTATAGACAGGCTTTTACATGTATCCCCATAGATAGGGTCTCTACTGCATTAAAAATAACCAGACTATGTTTCCTTAGATATTTTACTTCCTTTTTCAATCTCAAACTTTCATTTGAACTTTTTTAGTTGCTGGGCTTTCTTCTGATTTTCATAAATTAACATTGATCCTGCCCTCCCAAAACAAGGCATCGAAGTGTTTTCAGGAACCATTAGTTGAAATGAAGAAATTCAGTCTTTCAAAATATCTTCCTATTTTTCTTTTTTTTGATATTCTCTCTCTCTTCCCCGACCTAGAAGTTCTCATTCTGTGATCAACAATGACCCTATGTATGTATAACCTAATTATAATTCTTATTTTTTACTATCAGTAAGTCATACTGTGTATAAACACAGAAATAATAAAAATAAGCTGCATAAGACTAAAAAACATAATTTTTCAAGAGAGAATTATCATGTTGGATATTTGTGAGTATGTGACATACAGATATTTTTATGATGTTTTGTTAGCTTCCATGAGTCAAATGGAGAACATTTTATAAATATCAAAAAGCCTTTAATACAATCTGAAAAATAAAATATACTCACATCTAAAGTTCTGATATTTTGTGATGCATTGAAAAAAAAGATGCTAGAATCATTATAGTAGTAGAATCATTACTCTATTTAGCCCTTAAAATGTGGTTAGTGTAAATTGAGATATACTGTAAGTATAAAACACATGCTGAGTTTCAGAGACTTAGTATGGATTAAAAAGAATGCAACATAAATTTTTTGGTGTTGATTACATATTGAACTGGTAATATTTTGGACATATTGAGTTAAATAAAATAATTATCAAATTAATTACACCTATTCTTACTTTTGTAGTATAAGTACTAGAAAATGTAAAATTACATATATGGCTCAAATATATTTGCACTGGGTTGAACTCTGTTAGAGAATACATTTTGTTGCACATAAAAGCCTGAGCTAATATAAGACCTTTGATATAAAAACTAATCACATATTTTGAATTACAAATTGTCTGTGGGAGGATCGTATTCTGGCAGAACTGTGGAAAAGTACATATTAGTGTTTTTATAAATGTAGTGGACATTGTGTTGATATGTAAAATGAAGGACTTAGTGTTCCTATATTCCTGTTAAGTTGTCCTCCTTCATTAATTAAGGTAGCATCTGGGACTGACTATGCTTAACCTCAGAGAAGTGATGACCCACTAGAATCCAGAGAATAAGAGTAAATGTTTGTTTCTAAGTTTTAAAAGTCTAGACCTTGGGGCAAAAACAGAAGAATTAGGGGGATACCCTAAGCAGTCGGAGTGGTTTTTTTTTTTTTTCTTATCTCCAAAACTAGGTAAAGCTTTTTCCAACTAGGGGATGGTGAGGAGAAAGAGAGAAAGGAGGAAGATGCGAGAGAGTTTATATAGATTCTATGTCCCTGAGAAAAGACCTGTGCACTGCATTTTGTATAGACCACCAGCCTGGAAGTGGCCAGAGAGAAATAAAAGAAATCACAAACTGGGGACCTGAGTCTTAATGAAAACAAGGTAGTGAGATCCCAGGGTTCTGACTTTAACCCAGCATAGCACTGGGACTGTAGGATAAAAATGACTAGATGGTTTCTCTGGGAACATGGCCTTATTTATCCTCATTATATTTCCAGAAACCCCAAAAAGCCATGAGAGAGAATACCTGAATATTTCCCATGCCCTCAAGAGGAGCAGGGAAATAACAGAAAGTGAGTTGGTTAAGGAAAGGCCTATGGACAAGGGTGAGTGATGTCAAAGTAGCAACTAGTGTGGGCAGAGGACCAAGCATAGCCTGAAATCATTACATTTCAGTACATGGAGGAACTAAAGCCAGATTCTCATCTGATTCTAAGAGTGGACTGCTATTTCAAGAGTTCCTAGAATATACACGCAACCTGGGGAGAAAAAGAAAGAAGGAAAATTCTGAAATAGAAATTAGGTTGACTGAGTAATATAAAAGAGATTTGACTCTTACATATTTGAATGTAATCTCCAGAGCTTCATATCTTCTATATGATCTTATTAATAAGGTAGCAGGGATTATGAACTATTTTAAAATTCTGGGTCATTTGGACACATTTTTATTTAGTTTATTTTATGAGCATATATCTTACTAGTGGAAAAAAAATGTTAAATATCACTATGATTTGTTTCCAGTGTCTAAGGGCCAATCCTAGGAATACTTCTAGTAGCCTCTCTCTTATTTTATTTTATTTTATTATTTTATTTTTTGTCCTTTTATGGCCACACCCGCGGCATACGGAGGTTCCCAGGCTAGGGGTCGAATTGGAGCTGTAGTCCCCGACCTACGCCAGAGCCACAGCAATGCCAGATTTGAGCCGCATCTGCAACCTACACCACAGCTTACGGCAATGCCGGATCCTCAACCCACCGAGCAAGGCCAGGGATCGAACCCACAACCTCATGGTTCCTAGTCGGATTTGTTAACTGCTGCACCACGACGGGAACTCCCACCTCTCTCTTCTTTAAAACGACTACTTCTCCTTTTGTACCAGAACATGCCTTCTTTAAGCATTTTCAATATCCAGTTCTGTTTTATCATTTATATCTTCAATTTTTTTGTTATGAAATATACAAATAAACAAAAGTTTAAACAGTAGTAGAATGAACACTTATTTATGCCATGTAGATCTGACAAAAAACAGTCTACTGTATTTGTTTTATATCTTTCTATGAACACACACATTTTTACTGAAAGTTTTAAAAATAAATTTTAGGGAATTCCTGTTGTAGCTCAGCAGGTTATGAACCCGACTAGTATCCATGAGGATGCAGGTTCAACCCCTGGCCTTGCTCAGTGGGTCCGGGATCTGGCATTGCCGTGAGCTGTGGTGTAGGTCACAGAGGCAGCTCAGATCTGGCATTGCTGTGGCTACGGCTGTGAACTGGCAGCTGTAGCTCTGATTCGACCTCTGGCCTGGGAACTTACATATGCCATGGATGTGGCTCTAAAAAGAAAAAAATAAAATAAATAAATAAATAAATAAATTTTAGATAATGTATGTTTTCACCATTAAATAATTGAAATTAATTTCAAAAATGAGGACTTGTTTTACGTAAATGCAACACTATTAACACACATATGAAAATTAACAAAAAATCCCTTGCTATCATCTAATCTTCAGTCCAGTCTTTCCCCATAAGTGGGGAAAATCTTCAAATTGATGTGTTTTCTAGTTTTTAAGAAGAATTTCTTCTACGTTCATACATTGTATGTGCTTCTAACATCTTTTCACTTTCTTTTAAAGAGTAGTTCCCTCCAAATTCCCATCTTTTTTAAATAACAGATTCTAAAGTGCATAGACCAGTTTTCTCATAAAATGTTCCACATTCTGAATGTTTAATTGCTTCCTCATTGTGTAGTTTAATATGTTCCCCTATCTCTTGTATTGCCTCTAAATTTAAATTTCAGTCTACAGACTTGATTAGATTTAGGGTAAAATTTTTGGCAAGAATACATCATCAGTGACATTGTGTATTTCATATTGCATCACATCAGGACTGACATGTCATATTCTACCACCGTTTGATGTCTTGGTTAAAGTGGTTACTCTCCACTGTACAGACACATTTTCCCATTTACAGTAAATCATTTGTGGGATTACTTTAGACTTTTTCTAACTCCATCCGTCCTTCTTTCCTTCACTGCTTTGGTTCTTAACCAGTTGTTTGCCTCAAGGAAGTTATTTCATGTCCCTTTCTTCCCAGCCATTAATTAAGAACAAACATGAGGTTGTAATGAGTTAGTAAAATCCAGTGTGTGAAAAGGTTTTGTAAACTGCAAAGTGTTTTGCAATCATAATATGTCTTGATTCCTATAAAGAAATAGTTTCAGATGATGCTCTGAGCAGCGTGCTCATTTAGGGGAAATGGTGTTGATCTGGTACATGCTCAACAACCAGCTCTCCAAACAGAAAAGTCTTGCTTTTTAAATTTTGCCAGATTTCTGTGGTGTTAATACTCCTACTCTGGCCAGTTTCAAACTACCAGCTTGATGTCAACCAGACTGCAAAATTCCAGAAAACTGAATAATCAGCTCTTTTAAGCTGAACAAGCCAGTCTCATCACAACCCTGAGAGGATGACTGCAGAGGAGAGCTGTCAGACTTAACAAATAAAAATATATTTGATATTTGAGACATAACTTATACTAAACAATTATTTGTTGGGGATCTAAGTTCAAATTTAACCAGTTGTCCTGTATTTTCTGTGGCAACCCTATGTGGAGGGCAGTTTCTGTGTGTGTGTGTGTGTGTGTGTGTGCGTGTGCGTGTGTGTAAGTGAGGAGCCTAAAAAGACAGTTATTAACCCTCCTGCCCCAACAACTCAACCACAGTCTCTGCACTTATTTGATTTCTTTACATTTTTATCTTTGATTTGGTCAGAGAAATGCTACACCATAATTTCTGCAATTTATAGTTTGTCTTAATACTAAGACTTCAGGACAAAAAGAAGACTTTGAGAAGGGGATTGAGAAATTTATCAAATAAAATGAACAATTTTTTAAAATTCTGAATTATTTAAAGAGGCTTTCTACTTTGGCCAAATGCAGTCCCAACACTTTCCAAAACATGTAGGAGTAAACAAATGCCAGTCATTATTTGAAAGACCGGAAATTAGAATTTCCTTCAGAGAATATATGTGAACATAGTTAATAAAAACTTGGGTAGTTCATAATAAATCCCTTACAGATAGACTTCACTGGAAATATTTAGGCGAAGCAGTTGCTTTTAAAATTATCTATATGCAAAATAAACTGAAGAACTGAGTATGTCTTTAATTGCCCTACTGAGGTAGGGCATCCTCTGCCCAGATATGTATATTAAGTATTATATGTTACAGATATTTATCTTTATAATAAAAAGAATAGGAAGACAAACACTTTGGTTGCCTTTGCTGCTGTAGTTTGACTATACTCTTTCCTTATCAGAAGAAAGCATATATTTGACTATATGGTTTTTTAAGGCATATATCTTTGCTAGGGCTGCCATTACAAAATATCACAGACTGGAGAGGTTAAACAAGAGAAATTTATTTACTCAATCCTCTAAACTCTCTTGTTCTTACTATTGGGAGAGGAAATACAAGTAGTATATTTTGGGCCTTAGAGGCAGAGAGAATTAGGCGAAAATGGACTAAACCACCTGCCAATAGTTGGTCTTGGACAAGAGCCTAATACATTTGAGCTTCAAGTCAGTGAAATTGAAATGAATTACCATAAAGGAATGGTGATATTAAATGGACTGAATGACCAGCAGAGTGATCCTGTAATTCTGAATTCAAATCTGAACTCAAGAGAGTGTTACAATTGATTAATCGAGTCTACTCTCAAAAGGATTGGGATGGAACTGTTATAAATGCCAGATGATGTCTGGAGTCAAATACAGGCATATGTCATTTTATTGTGCTTCATTTTATTGTGCAATTTACAAATTGAAGGTTTGTGGCAGCCCTACGTGGAGCAAGCCTACTGACTCCATTTTTCCAACAGCGTTTGCTCCCTTTATGTCTCTGTGTGACATTTAGGTAATTCTCACAGTATTTCAAACCCTTTCATTATTATTACATTTGTTATGGTGACTGTGATCAGTGATATCTGGTGTTATTGTAATTGTTTAGGAGTAATAGTTTTATTGCGATATTCACTTTATTGCAGTAATTTGAAACCAAACCTGCAATATCTACAAGGTATGCCTGTCTGTAATCTGTCCTTATGATTGGAAGGTCACAGCATGATTTTTTATTAGCTTTTTTCCTTTCATTGCATAGAGATCAGTCTTGAAACCAGTTAAAGAAAATGATCACAACGTATGTAACTTCTTAAGTTTTTAAAACTGAAAAGCAAATTTAAAAAATCAAGAAGGATTCTTTACTATCTTTAATCTTGGGGGAGGGGTAACATATATTCTGTTTTATGATTTTATTATCCATTTTTGCCCTGCACTTTCAAAAGTTGCTTAGAGAATTATGAGTTGAAAGTAATCTTTAAATTATTTTGTCTATATCCTCAATTCTTATAAGTGAGGGAGGTATAACTCATATTAAGACCTGCCCCAAAACATACATAGCTACTGCAGACCAGGAACAGATCTGAAATGTAGAAGAAATCCAACACTGTCTGCCTTGTAAGTTTGGGAATATAGGAGTTTTTCACTGAGGAAACTGAGGCTTTTCTGAAGTAACATGAAATGGCCACGAGGTCACTTAACTGGAAAGCATACCCTACCTGCAAGTCCAGTTCTTTCCCTTATACTATTCAGAGTCTTCCCTGTGTTTACTAATGACGGATTACAATCCTGGACTTTAGTCTCCCACAGAGAGGTGCTGTGTTGCTTAATGGGGTCTCCTGGTAGCAGTGAGTAAGGACTAAATGGTGCTTTGTGAAGATTCCTCATGACTTAAATTGACTTGCATTTGCGAGGCTACATTTGAATTTATAACCTAACAAAGTGCCACCATCTATTTTGAAACAACACAACTCACGCATGATCCACCCTCTCCACTCAAAATAATCATTCTTCTAAGGCTTTTATATTTCCTGAGACGAGTTTTCTTCCTCTTGCTTTTTCCTGAATGAGGAAGTGCTTATAATCTCACCTCTTAAATTACATTTTAAGGCCTCACAAACCATAGTAAAGGAAGGGACAGAGTCAGCACTAATTTCATAAACTATCTGTAAGGGAATTAATTACAACCTGACTTATGTTTCTTTTAGAAAGAAGTTGTAAAGGAATCCCATAAATTTTGAAAAAGGAATAAATTCTTTCTCAAAAGGGGTGAGAACTGTAGTAAAATGTTAAAATAGCACGAATTAAAGTTGACTGGAATCTCCTGTAAAATCAAAAGAAGCCAAAGGGTAATAACTATCAATCTGAAAAAAAAATCAGTGTCTTTCCAACAATAAAACTGATTAAACTATTACCTTTAAATACACACTGTGAAAGGCACTCTGAGTCGAGATACACAAAAATTGTACATATCAAGCAACAAGATTTTGAATCAGACTTAATATGTTTTCTCAAACTTAACCCTCCAAAGAGAAAAATGTCGGCTTTTTTTCTAAAAAACTGATATATCTTGGACAAACTGTTAAATCAAGATGTTACCGCAAGAGTAGGGTCATCTTAACTAGTTACCATATGAAATGGAAAATACAGTTAATTCTTGATATTTGTAATATGGATATATATTGTCGTATATAAATGTTTTTATAAACAGTTTATTTCTAAACTTTCTACATGAGGCTTCTCTGAATCATATTTTTCTTTCAACCTATTAATGTTATCTCTGGCTCCTACATGATCACTAAGTAGTTAGGAAAACAAATTAAATTTGACTTTATTTAAGGTAAATTATCATTTTTGTATCTCTGTTGCCAAGAATTGAACCATGATTTTATCAGGTTAACTCATATATATTTGCCAACTGAAAATCTTTAGAAAATTGAATCTGCAAAAGAGATATTTATTGTATGTTCTTAAGTCAAAGAACTTAAGTCTGAGTGATTTAAGATCAGTTGTCATTATTTAGGACAGTCTTCCCTCTACATTTTGTAAATAGTTAATATTCAATTAAATCCTCATGAAACTTAATTGTCTAGTCTTCACTATAATGTAGATATAGGAGCATTCTTTGGAATCATAAACCTGAATATGAGCCTCACCTCTCCCACTAATTAGAACACCACTTGATTTTTCTGCATCTCGGTTTCTCCTATAAAGTGGGGACAATATATGTACTTATAGGTATGCTGAAAAATTTTTATTAATTAATCCATGTGAAGTATTTGAAGCAATAATAAAAAATAGAAAAAATGCGTATCAAATTTTGTTGTAATGATTGTTATAGGGAGTTCCTGTCATGGCTCAGCAGTAATGAACCTGACTAGGATCCATGAGGATGCGGGTTCAATTCCTGGCCTCGATCAGTGGATTAAGAATCTGGCACTGCCGTGAGCTGTGGTGTAGATTGCAGACACAGCTTGGATCTGGTGTTACTGTGGCTGTGGCATAGGCCAGCAGCTGTAGCTCTGATTTGAAACCTAGCCTGGGAATTTCCATATGCTGCAGATGTGGCCCTAAAAAGCAAAAAAAAAAAAAAAAATTTATAAATATAACTTTTATATGCCAATAATTTGGATAAGTATAGTATCTTTGGACCTCAGTTATCTCATTAAAAAAAAAAAAAACTGGCGGTTGGGCTAGGTTGTCATTAGTGACTTTTCAACTCTAAAAACTTATAATGCTAAGACTCTAAAACAAGGTATACATGATGTGAAAGATCGATTACATAAATTATATTCACAGTGTTATCCTTCCCACGGTTAAAAGTAATACATGATAGAAGTGATTTGAAATAGTGGAAAGTATACCAGAGGATTTAAAGAAAGATACATGTGGTTTAGACTCCACCCTGACAGTAGCTAGACTTGTTATTTTGTCATGTTATATATAAACAGCCTGTGATTCTCTATTACAGGTACACTGTGAAGTACCAGTTTATCATTTTATGCCAGACAAAAATGTGAACAATATAATGATTTTAACAGCTTTCATAGATTTTTTTTTCACCAAGTTCCAAGAATCCTTGTATTCTGAAAACTTGTATATAATCTAGCACCTTGGAGGCCATGATCAGCATTTAAAATGGTATCAGTCAGACTTAAAACCTAAGATTTAATGAAGATTTTTCAACTTGACCATGTTCTTCCCAGAAAACCTCCAGTTTCCTTCAGAGTTAATATGGGAAGAGTAAAAGATGTCCCAGAGAATCTTTAGCACTTGGTAGACAAAAATACAAGACACAAGGTTATGTAACCTTTAGCAAGTTGTTTGGCTAAGTTTATAACATTTGGAAACCTCTAATTTGCATGTGCTTTCTTTAGATTTTTAAGTCTAACCAGTTTTGTCTGGTTTTGGAACATCATCATTGGAGGTCAAACAATTCTTCTGAAATTTTGGCAAATTCCACTAATCCATTCTGATGAGTTGGAACTACGCTTTCACACCTATCCTCATCTTTCAGACAAAATTCTCTAGTGAAAACTGTAGGAATTTATTATGAGTGCGTTAAAGGTCTTCTTTCTCTGTTTAATTTGATCCAAGATTTGAAAACACTAAGTCATGTGGTTAGCTGCGAGTGTGGGTTCACATCCATAAAAATATATTATACCCTTAAACAGGCAAAGTCTCTGACTGGGGTGATAGTACCCTCAGTAAAATATATTTTGGCAATATTGTGACTTTTGAAATATTTATTATTGTTACATTTAATTTATGTCTTGTGTCCTGTGATGGCTTAAAGACACATACAAATTTTATTTTCTTTGAGATTGTCAGGAGTTGTACATTAAGCAGGCATTTACTGCTAATTAGTTCACTAATGAAAATAAAAGGTTTTGTTTTCAGTAAATGATCTGTTAGATTGATGAAAGAAAGAAACAGTTTTCCTCTGAAAATAAAACTGCATTCATTTGTGTTTAGATATGTAGAAAGAAAATTATGTATTTCATTCCACGTTAAACCTGTTTTAATGTACCACTCATTTTATTGATAATAATTTAATTCTTAGAGAGGTGAAGAAAATCTGTACTCTTTATTGATTAATTAGTAACCTCAATCATATTAATTTATCGAGGTAACCATATATCTTTTTAATAGCTAAAAGTATTCCTAAAGATAGATTCTATAAGAATAATTTTTCCAGATATGTGCATTATTACTTTGAAACTTAAACATAGTTTGGATGTATTGTCAATAGTTTTCATAGGACCTTATAGTGCTTGGTGTCTATTTTAAAGGATGGGTGAAAAATAAGTCTAATTTTTACAAAAGTAACTCTAGCTTGGGAATGACAAAGTAATATTTAATTAATGTGTTCCACATATAACTTTTAAAATTAAGACAGGTCATCTCATTAAGTCCCATCCATTTTTATTGTTCCTTTACCTATCCACATGCTTTCATAGGGCTTCCTTTTATATGTGAGATTGCAGTGAACTGTGAATCTGTCACAGAGTCCTTGGTAATTCATCATAGTCTAGACCCCTATGTTTCCATCTCTCTAAATGAAACTAAACTAACCTGGGCACCCATTCTGCTAAACTAGTTAGAGGTGACATGTTACACTCGCCAATAATATATGCATTTTCACAGAATTCTAAAGTTAATTCCGTCATTTAAGAAGTGGGTATACATTTCAGACTCTTTTCATATCAGTTGGAAAGAGTTTTGAAAAGGTCAGTCAGTTTATTATTTTTAGAATCATATTCTATTATGCAGTACTTGCTATTTAATATGCATTGATCTACTCTGGAGAGAACTGACAAAAGCACATTGTAGATGGTAGGATGGTTTTCCAGGACGACTTGGCCACTGTACTGACCTAATGCATGTCTGAATAACAGGAGACACCCATCACATGAACTTTGGACTTGGCCCATGTTTATACAAGGCTTTCTCTGTTTCAGAGAGGAAAAGAATGATGTGGCAGGTACTTTAAAGAAACACTGGCCTGTCTAGCCAGTCATTTAGTGAGGTATGCTGTTGAATCAGTGGGGAGACTTCCAGGTATGTACAAGTCTATCCTTACGTAAGCAGTGAATCAACTTTCAGCCAGGCAGTGCCCAAACAACAAGTTACCGGATGCTGTCTCCTCCATAGAATTTGGTTTGTATACAAAATTAAAAAGACAGGTGCAGACGTTACTAATTTCAATCTTTTTGAGAGAATAAGGATACATTTTTAAAAGAAAAACTGAACTTGAAAAGAGAGTGGGACCTTAGGAACCAAATAGCCCCGCAAAATAGCATAGACTTAGAAAAGAACTCACATTCTGTTTTAAGTTCCACCACTGATATTCCAAATGTATCTCTATTCAGCATCCCACTTTCTCTTTAATTTTCCACCTTCTACCTCAGAGCATCTTTTCCCCTTTTCTGTTTGTTTTTAAGGCCAGCATTCTAATATAGCTAGATGTTCTCGTAAAATTGTTCTCATCTTAGCAGACTGATTGTTGAGATAAGTTAACTATTGTCCAGACACAGACAATCAAAATCTGTAGGAATGATCTTGGATCCTGGGACATTAGTCTCTGGTTTCAATATATGCAGGTCTCCTTAGAAAGGAAAGGGATGGATTTCCCCTTTTGTAAAAAGTTTCTAAGTTTATGTTAAAGATTTAAAAACTACATTGGCAAATATACAAATTACACAGAACACAAAATTCAACACTCTCCATTTTCCATCTTTGTTTTCTTTGTTTCTCATATCGTTACTCATCACATCAACATTTCACCCTTGTCAAATGGATCTTTTAATTTCTCCTAGTAAAATATCTCCTATATTTCTCCTCATTCTCCTTTGTCCTAGCTTCTACCTTCTTCAATTAAAGTCTATCCCAAAGGCCATAAAAGCTTTCTTGGTAATCATGGCTCTCAAAAAGACTATCCTTCTGAATGTCTGCATTCCTTTGGTTCAGTCCTTGTAGTTCAGTACTCTCCAATGTAACCCTTTGTAATAATATAATGGTACATAATTGTGTATTTTTAATACTGAAGCTACTGTTGGGAGGCTAAATTACAAATTTTATTTAATCATCCCAGAAATCAAATGAGGCTGACGCTTTTCAGAAAAGGAGGGGCAGAGACTGGGATTCTCTCCAGCCACCAGTGGCATGATCGTCATATTCCCTTGTGAAGACCCCCATCCTCTATGAATATTTTACTTCCCATAGTGCGCAGCAGAGAGTTATGTGTGTGTATTAATGCTAAATAGTGACTGACAATATCAAAATTAAATAGCAATTATATTTGGATATACATAGTCTCATATTATTCCACAGTGACCTTGAATCCTGGAAGGAAATTAAAAAGAGTGACCATAGGAGTGCACTGAAATTTTCTAAATCATCAGATTTACATGATATCCAGAGTTCCATCCAAATGAGTTAATATTTTGGATGTCCAGGCATTTCTACTTTAGCTTCTTTTGAGGGTACCATTTTTGCATTCATTTATAACATCTTATTTTACCTTTGGCAAGAATTCAGAAGGGTGCAGGATGGGAGACAAAAACAGAAATGATGAGAAGATAATGACATGCTCAACCACACCAGAACAATTGCTCCAAGACCTGATATAGTGAGAAGGATGCCATGAATCATGAAGTAAAAGACAGCTTCAGAGTTCAGTGGTTAACCACAGAAAATTGCATGTAAACCAATTAGTCCTTGAGAGACACAGAGAGTCCACAAATGCACAGCATGAGTTTTTTAACCACTTACCTGGGAACAAGAGATAGTCATTGCAAGAATGAGATCATGAAAGTGCTAACCCTGTGACCATATCAGGAGATGCTGGCAAAGTGCTAACTGTGCCAAGAATAAAATAAAAATAAAAAAGTGGGTGATTACATACTCCAGATGAATTCCCCATTTACCGCCCAGACTAAAAATAATTTTCTTGACCAATTTAAGTAGACTGGTATTTTCAGAGCCACAGTAACATAAAAACAAAGAAAAACAAAACAATATTTCTTGCTTTCTTTTATCTTTTTCATTTCCTCTTGTCTTATACTCACACCAATAACAGAAGAGAACATGTATATAGCATAGGTGTGGGCTGTGTGTCTAAGAAGGCTTTTTGTGACTCTGTTCTATATGAACATTTTTCAGGTAGATTACCAAAGACTTTTACGAAATGCAAGGGATCCAGATTTTTAATTTTTATTTATATTTCATATGCAGTATTGACTTTATTACAAAACTAACAAATAGTGAAGTACTGATTATTAAGATAACACAATTTACTATCATTATAAGCCTAGCAATTGCTTACATAGAATTTTCTCCCCTGACTCAGTTTATTAACCTCATGTCATTTAAAAGATTACTTGGTTCATATTTTCCTTTTTCATCAAAAAGTATTTTAAATACAATTGAGTTATGTTTTATAAAGCTTTTTACTTTTTGCTTTGACAAAAAGTCACACTTGCATTAGGCATTTTTATGTCATTTCTAAATACTGCTCCAGAAGGAAATCCTCAAGTGGTGGAAAGCTATTAATATTAGTTGTATAGCTGCACATTGGGAATTTCTAAAATGGAAATTACTGAGACAGAAGAAAGAATGGATCTATGAATTAGCCCAAATACACACAATATTGTAGTGAGTTTTATATGTTATTTCAAATGCAACAAAAGTCATGTTTTAGTATTTATCCATGATAATGATTTTAACTACTTACTATGTACATAACCACGGAGCACAGGGAGTCAAGATTAAACATATATTCTGGTTCATAAACTATAATATATTTTTACTTTTAACTCTTCTTTGACTTAGACAACATAGTCATATGATTTGCAAACAACACTGCATGGGGAAATTTTTTATGTGCAGTTTGCCAATAGAGAAAGTGACAAAAACCTTTTTGAAAAAATTGTACATACATTTTTATATGGAAACATAAAATTATATTTAGATCACATGAAAGGTTTGAAGTATGATTGTGTACTCTGCTTTTGTTTTGTTGCAAATTTTGGAACCATAGCACAGGAGAGGTTTTAAAGGCAACTAATTTCTTTACGGGATAAGTGAAAATAGTTAGATTTTTAAAAAAAATCTCTAATATAAATACTGAAAGTTACCACCTTATAAGTAAATTATTTTGCTAAAGTTCATTTATAAGTCAATAGTTTGAGAGTTGGTGCACATGCTTACAAAGACATCAAAGCTGAAAAAAATTTACTAAACTTGGCATATTAAAGCTAAAAAATAGTAAAAAGGACATTCTTAAAATACCATTTTAGTACTTATTTCCTAATTCTTGACCTTCTTCATTACTCTATGTAGTAGTGCCTCAATAAATATTTTGTTTTATGTCAAGAGAATCATTAAATAAAAGAACAACTTGAAAAATAATACCTATGGGGTTATGAAATTTGTGTGAGAAGAGATAAGTCTAAACAAGACCATATATTTATCTATATGCATAAATACACATGTAACAGAATAATATATTGAAATAGTAGTCTCTTGTTTTCCCCTTGTTTCTCTTTTTCTTAGTTAAACCCCAAGGGCATTCTCAGCCCTAAGGAAGTAGAAGCAGAAATTTAAAGGAACTGCTGAGCAATGTCTAAGACAGTAAGATTTGGGTTCATGCTCCAAGAAGCAGATTTCATGCTCACGGACCTAATTAAAGTGTGTCCAGAGAGAAAGGAATAGGAAACCAAGAGTCCTCAACTGGGAAGGAGGAAGACTCTCAGTAGGACCAAGGGGTAGAGTAGAAATGTCTTAGGCTGCACTTCTGCTAGCACCACAGCAGTTTCCTTCCATCCATCCCTTGGAGACATTTGTAATCCCCCAAGCACAAGGTCAGAGAATTGGACATCATGTGTTAGGATGACCAGAAAAGAAGTGTCCAGGGTCAGTTAGGAATTTCAAAGATTTTTGACAATGGGAAAATGCAGAGGAAAGCCCAACAATGAAATATATCAAAGAGGATAACCTTTACATTTAGGGCGGTTTGTAGAACTGGGAGAGAAGGGAGTCAAGGAGAATTTTTGCATCATCTCTGATTTAAAGGTTTTTATAAAAATAGTATTTAGTGTTTTGTGTAATTCAGATACTTTTAAATTGTTGATTTGATTTTAAAAAACAGGAAGAGAAATTGGAATCATATATTTTAAAAATATTTTCTTGAAATTGGTTATTTTTTAAAAGAGGAAGTTTAAAAAGATATGGACTAAATGTTTGTAGCCCCCTCCCATTCATATGTTGAAATTCGAACTCCCAAAGTGATGGTATAAGGAGGTGGGCCTTTGGAAGGTGATTAGGTCATGAGGATGGAGCCTTTAAATGACACTGGTGCTTCTACAGAAGAAACCCCAGAGAACTCTCTCTTTCCTTTTGCCCTGAGGACATAGCAAGAGGACACTAGTCTATGAACTAGGCAACCAGCTCTCACCAGACACTGAATCTGTTAGCACTTTGATTTTGGATTGTGAGAAATAAATTTTGTTGTTCATAAGCCACCAGTTTATGGTAGTTTGTTACAGCAGCCTGAAAAGACTGAAACAGGAGGCGGATGAGGTTTTTACTGAGATTCTAAGTTATTCTTATGAGTATTGCCTAGAGCTTTGTAAGTTGTACCAGTCTGTAATTTCATGCCTAAGTATATTAACCTTCTTTCTTTTGATATAATCATGTCTCTAATCATTTATAGAGGTAAGGTATAATAAGGTATTTATCAGACATAATTTAGGTTGATTTGAGAGAAATGGAAATATAGTCAAAATTGGAAGAGAAAAGGGAAGCATGAAGATGACAAAAAAGTATATGTGCATAAACACTTGATATTTATTGAGCATTTTCTATGTGTCTGTTACTATGCTAGTCTATTACATGAATTATATAATTGATTCTTCAGGATAACTTTATGAGATAGGTTTTGTTAGTACTCCATTTTACAAATTAGGCAATTGAAGGACAAAAATCTAAGGAAATTGTCCATGGTCATAGAGCTGGTAATGAGTGAAGAAGAGAAGTAACCTAGAAAATCTGGCTCTAGACCTGTACTTATAACCACCACATCATATAGTTTCAGTTTATATAATAAAACTTTGCATATAAGAAATTTGCATATAAGAAATTAACTGAAGCAGATTTCTTCTGGAAAAACAGAAGAAAGAGGAACGTATTGGAGAAATGGTATAGAACAGAAATATATTTTGTATCAAACTGTTCTTTACATTACCACTAGGTGACAGTCGTGACTCAGGACAACTTAATTATTGTCAGGAGAAAGAAGGTTGAACAGTAGAGCTTCGGGCAGTTAACAAACAGGAGGAACTATACAACCTCATTTAAATGTATGCAGTATTTATAAGTCATATATGACTCTTAAAGGGACCATTCCAACTTTGGCTTAAGAGAGTGTGGAATATTATCCATTAACATTTTTATTAATTTTCTGTAGTCCTCAAAATTTGTCACTGCAATTACTATTATCATTATCCTGATAAGGACATAATCCTGTGCCCCGTATCACAAACTATATATGAAATGACAAAACCCTTTTACTCTAAGGAGTAACCAGGTGATATTTAGCAAGGGAATCTAGGATTACTGAACCCCATTTTTGCCTAAACACTCTGAGCCCATGAAGTTCCTGAGAAGGAAATACTCACAAGAGGGAAAAACAAATGATAAACAAATCCTGCCCCTCTGTTATGGATTAACTAGCTGCTAATTAACCCCAATTCGGAACTCACTGGAAGACTAGACATTCACAAATGATTTGGACTTAAGAACTAAGTGGAACGTCTGCGTTTTTCAGGTCCCTATTCTCAGCACCAACTAGTTTACAAAATGAAATAAATGAGTTTATCTAAAAGTGTAAATCCCTCCTGGCCTATAGCAGCAGATGAAAGTTCAGGATAGCTGGTCCACATTAAAGGGCCATGTTCACTTTTCCCCATGGAGGCAGGAAAAGAGCAGAAAATGTTGGAGCAAAGGCCAAGAGAGCCACACCAATGTGTTGGAACTTTTAGTACAGAGTGATCGTGAAATTAGAAAATATGATCTTATTGCTCTTCTGGCAGCTGTTGCCATCAAAATAACAACTCCACATTTTGGCAGAGAGGCAGTAGCAAGTGGGGAGAGGAGCGAGAATTATTTCCCTCTCCATTACCACAGAGGCAAATAAAGATAACAATATACATTTTATTGTTTCTTTGGCCTATGCTAATGTTACTCAATATAAGAACCTTAGAGAGTCCTTGTCATGCCTCGGCAGAAACAAATCTGAGTAGCATCCGTGAGGACACAGGTTAGATTCTTGGCCTCTCTCAGTGGATTAAGGATCTGGCGTTGCCGTGGGCTATGGTGCAGGTTGTAGACATGGCTTGAATCCTACATTGCTGTGGCTGTGGTGTAGGCCAGAAGCTACAGCTCCAGTTTGACTTCTAGCCTGGGAACCTCCAGTGTGCCTCAGGTGCTGCCCTAAATAAAAAATTAAAAAAAGGGAACGTTAGCCATCAGCAGCTATTAAGCACCTGAAAAATGTGACTGAAGAACTGATGAGACCAAGAAACTGAATTTTTAAAATTTTATTTTATTTTAGTTAATTTCCATTTAAAACCTGAAGCAATGTAAAATACTTTTCTGTAGGACTTCTTTCACCATGGTATTACATTAGATTTTGCTTCATTGTAGCACATCCTTTCTTGTATTTCAAAAAAATGCGTCATAATCAAATCAATGTTAGTGGATTGCTTCAATTCAGATGATTTTTGTAATGTGTTTACATGAATTTTTTATTCAGTGATACCTGAATAGTTACAGTGATGCCTATGTAAATTGTAATTGGTAATTAAATCAAAATATTTTAATAATAGCATATTTAAATTATTTTTTGTATTAAAAGAAGTATAGGTAAATTTTCAAATTTAAAATAAAGGCATACATCTGATGCAGAGCCTGTTGAAAAGAAAGAAGCTAGCATTTTGTTGGGAAAAGTAAAGAAACAACTAGAAGAATGTATGTCAGAATTTAATAATGATGGGCAATTATATTTTGTTGGGCAGATCAAAACAAAAAAGTTGCTTGCTTGCCATGTAAATTTCTTTAAAGATAATAAAATGAATGATATTAAGAGATTTTTTAGCAAATGCGTAGCAAATTTCATAATTAAATGTTGAACAAATTTTAAATGATTTTTTTTAACAGGATCGGTTTATAACCTTGACAAGTGATAAATAACTTGAATTCTTGCACACATACAAAATATCATTTTTAGATATGTGATAAAAAAATCACTATTTTGGTGATGGTAATTTTGTTAAATAGTTATGAGAGAAAGACTAAAAAGTATACTTTACAAAAAGTTCAAAATCTTCAATATAATCATCAAACAATTGCCAGTAGAACACTGACTCTTTCTAAAAATATTAAAGATCAATTGATAAAGAATTGAAAAATCGAAATCTTTTCTTTACATTTAGATGAGTCGCACGATACGAGATATATCTCAGTTAATATTGTAGTTATATTTTGTCTCAAAAGACTTTCAAATTTACAAAGAAATAAATATAAATTTTAAAATTACCTATGTGACTCTCATTTTATGTCTATTGAGCAGTGCTGATCTAGGCTACATTCAGAATTTTGTGGGGAGTTGGACTGAGCTCCTAAGAATTTTGGAGTCTTATTTTTTTTTTTATTTATTTTTTTTGTCTTTTTGCCTTTATGT
Source organism: Catagonus wagneri (assembly GCA_004024745.2). Classification (NCBI taxonomy): domain Eukaryota; kingdom Metazoa; phylum Chordata; class Mammalia; order Artiodactyla; family Tayassuidae; genus Catagonus; species Catagonus wagneri. Next base: position 8,095,137 of record PVHT020003785.1, read on the forward strand.
AAAGCCGCACCCACGGCACATGGAGGTTCCCAGGCTAGGGGTCTAACAGGAGCTGTAGCTGTAGCTGTAGCCGGCCTTCGCCACAGCCACAGCAACACAGGATCCGAGCCGCGTCTGCAACCTACATCACAGCTCATGCGACGCCAGATCCTTAACCCACTGAGCAAGGCCAGGGATCGACCCCGCAACCTCATGGTTCTTAGTAGGCTTCTTTAACCACTGAGCCACGAAGGGAACTCCTGGAGTCTTATTTTGATCTAACATCCTTACAATGTTTGATTCCAGAGTACAGTCTCAGAATGAAGGACAATCTGATATATATATATAGTCCCCTCTTAGCAGAATATTTTCCTGTTTCTCACACTCCTTAAGCATACTTTCCCTGACAATCTCTGGGGCATACACTATCCACATTAACTCCATAACGCGTATCTTCCTCAAATCTCTGACTTCCCTTCCCCATCCCGCCCCCCTACCTCCCATCCCGCACTGTTTCCTTATTAATGACCTTCTACATAAAGCCTTAACCTCCACAACCCCCTTCTCTAGAAGTCTTATCTTTTTTCTGTCCAAGTCCCTAAAAAGCCACTACTGCCCTATTTTCCTTCATCTTCTCCATTGCATACACATCTGCTGATGCTAATTGGCTTCCTTTAAGGTCTCCTAGAAGGAATCAGACATTCTAATCAGCAGAAAGGTTATCGTTTCATCCATCTGGTTCTGAAAACTTTAAGAAGTTACTGTCTACTTAATGAAAGACATGTCTCCTCACTTTTGTATAAACTTAACGAAATAAATGCCCCTGGGTTCATGCTTTCTTTGCCTTCAATTTGTGGCTCAAAAAAAAAAAATCAGAATTATTATGGAACATGAGTCAAAAAGCTAAACCAAATGGACATATATATCAGGAAAGGACTGATTTAGAAAGTGTTTTTGAAGATTAGCATGCAGAGAGGAACAAATGTTTAAAGACATGCTCTGAAAAACTGCAATGTTATGTTATAACAAATTAAGTCTGAAATTGTTTTAATTGGTATGTACATGTGGAAACAATAGAAACCCACCAAGTAGGAAATACATCTATTCAATTTTGAATGCACTCAGGCATTTGATGGATTATTTTATATTAGAATTCCAGGCAAGAGAATATTATAGCTCTTTGGTAACAGCAAATTTATCCTATAATTAGTTTCTCTCTTTCTTTTCCACAGGCCTAGCAGGAATAAGAAATAATTTTGCAATGTTGTTCACATATTCATTCTTAAGTTATGCTAATTAGCATACTCATTCCATTTTCTGATTTGTTTTTAATATCAGGAATACATAAATCTAAGACTACCAGTATTTAAAAAAATCTTTTGCCTATTCTCTAAGCTGATTATTTAATTCTGTAAGGTACTTACCTCTCTGAATATTATGTCTGTTTCCTTTTCTTCAAAAGGGATAATATTAGTACATCATAGAATTCTTTTGAGGATTAAATAAGATAATGTACCTGACACAGAGACATTCAAATACTGTTATTATCATCATGTTCATTGTCCTTACCTAATAACTTTCAGCATACATGCATAGTTTCATTATCAAATAGCAATATTTATTAGAGTGTTTTCCTGCATATCATGAAGTTACATCTTAAGCACATCTCACCTACATTGCCTGGAAAAAGGTGAGAGAAATAACCATTGTATTGATCCATTAGACCCATGTTTCTCTTTTTCACATCGCTGAACATGAGAGCAGAGTTTGAGGATTTATCTTTTTCATACGACATATTCCTATTTCAGGAGTAAAATTTGCTTACTGAACTAACTGAAAAGATTTTTTTTAAACCCATTCCAAGGGTGAAATGAACTTTATAAGCAACTTAAGGAATTTCTAAAGATAAAATTTTTATAAATGCAGTGTTTGCCATAAGTGTTAATTTCAGAACCACATTCTGACTTTACATGGGATTTGACTAGATTGGTCAAAATCTGCCTCTAGTCAGTTTTCCTTCATTAGCTATGAGTCTCTTAGAATCATTGTTTCTTCCACTTACACAAAGGAGAGAAACCTGAAAGGGATGCATTTAGTGCCCTGTAGCTCTGTACAGATTCAAAAACCATTGGCAACTTTGGAGGATTTTTGAATAAGAAGTGTAACTGAAATGATATTTTTTAAGACACTAAATTATTTTTTAATGTTTCCCCCACTTTTTTTTGCCTCCTAACTCTCAATATAGAGTCAATGGGCATGCATTGCTTCACGAGTACAATAGAAAATGAAGTCAGTGCTCAGTTTGGAATTTCAAGATCGTGAGGGTTTTTTTTTGGTTTAATTTTGGGGGTTTTCATTTGTTTTGTTTCTTGGTTCAGAGCAAGACAATAACTATCAAATCAGGTTTTTTGAAGAGGAGGGAAGTGTTTCTAAATCCTAAATCTTTCTTTTTGTATTAAGGATGAAACTTGGAATTCAAAATGTAAAGCTTTGCTCTCCAGGAAGTATGCAATAACAGGTGCCTCCTTTAAGATGGAAAATCCACCTCCAATATTAGGAAATGAGGGGTCGTGAAAAACAAGGTGATTTAGGTGAGGATGAGCATGCCACCAAGGACCTTTGGTTGGGGGTTGAGGACAGTAAAAGGCAGTATGAGAGAAACTCTGATTTGGATTCCAGATTGAGGGGAAATTAAGGAACAGCCAAGCTTCTGCTCAGCTTCCCTCTGCTCCATGCAACATGGTGCTAGAAGGTTGGGTCTGTGAAGACTCTGGAGGAGGGTAATCTAGATGTGCGTCTTTGGTACAGCAAGCCTCTCTCCACAGACTGTATGTGCTATGGAATAGGTCTGAATGTTTCAGCAAGACTGTGAGAAGGAATAAATAGGTGACTGAGAATTAAATGCAAGCACAACCAAATAAAATTAGGTATAACTGCCAAAAGGCCACCATGGTTCAGGGTAAAGACACCGCAGCAAAATCAACAGCCCCAAGGAAATGTTACCAACCCTCTTGAGTTTGGCCCCAATGAGGGTCCTCCTGCCCAGTGTCCTTCACGCTGAAAGAATAAGACCATGTTTGGCTCACAAGCAAAGGAAAAGTTTTATTCTTTGATCCAAGAATGGAAAAGCGTGAGCTTGTGCTCTCCCCAACAGGCCACTGGCTGGGCTGCATTATAGGGTTCTTGTCTGCGGAGAGGGGGTGGAATCCCAGTGGGCTGGGCATAGGCGTGTTGCTCACAGCCCCCCTATAGGCAAGTGAGACAAATTTTTTGTTGTTGTTGTTGCTTTTTTAGGACTGCACCCATGGCATATAGAGGTTCCCAGGCTAGGGGTCAAATTGGAGCTACAGCTGTTGGGCTACGTCTCAGCCACAGCAATGCAGGATCCAAGCCGCGTCTGCGAGCCACACCACAGCTCATGGCAACACTGGATCATTAACCCACTGAGCAAGGCCAGGAGTCAAACCTGCAACCTCATGTTTCCTATTCGGATTCATTTCTGCTGAGCCACGACAGGAACTCCTAGACCCTATTTTAATTCCCCTTCTCTCACAAGAAATGCCGCTAAGTCTCAGAAAATCAGTGTTTACAAACGAAAGTCAAAGTTCAGCATTCAGGTAGCACAAGGAATCTGTCTACGGGACCAGTCACTCTGCCTGCCCTGAGTGCACAGACCTTGAGGACCATAGTCAGCAGACACTTCAACAAGCACAGAGACTCCTGCTGAGACCCGTATGTTTTTCCTAGAGTCAGCAGGGCTGGTAGAAGAGGATAGGTGGAACAAAGATCCATTTCCCTTGTCTTCATGAAGTTATATGTCCTTAGACACCCTTCTAAAAGCATGAAAGAATTAAGAAGTCCAAAATGATTGCATATTTACCTTTAAAAGTTTAAATTAACCTAAGAGCCTTTTAAATGGCAAGAGGCAAAGTATTTATTAAGTTTAAGGACTTTTTGATTGGGGTATTACTTTTTAATGAGAGAAACAGAGGATCAAGGACAAGATGAAGTCAATCGTAGAACATAACAAATTATGATCTTTGCATATTTGAATTGTAGTGTGTAAATTTTAACCTATGTGCTACAGGAATGTACAAGTGCTATTCATTCCTCCTCTTTCCTACCTCATGTAAACCCTGCAATTTCTACACAGGATAGAACATAGGCTTTATGTTATATATGCTTTAGTAAAGATTAGAACATGTTTGAATTTCAGTAGATGAGTCAAAAGCAATCAAAATGTTACTTGGAATGTAGAATAAAAAATGGGAAATCTTTACATATGAATCAAATAAGAGTGAAAAAAGCTATTCTCAGAGGACAATTGCCATTTTGGAATGGTGGTATAATGGCATGGTTGTTTTGACTATCATCCTGCAGATATCTAATGAACGAGGCAATCCCCTTGGCAGTTAGCAATAGCAACTTGGCAGTTAGACATCCCTCGCCCCCCAACGATGTTCCTGTTTCAGAAGATAATTGACAGTGCCACACACTGAGATCATTTGTAATCATTTGTGTTCTCTTGAAATTTATTTTTAGTTATTTGATGGCACATTTCTCCTGATCCACAGTATTTTGCTTTTTTTGCCCCCTACATTCACATCTAACCAACCACAAAATGAAGGTTTGATAAATCATTTCATATACTTGCCACTTAAAAATCTTTTCTGCCTTTTAAAAATCTCCCTTGTTTGCTGTACAGATGTGCTCTTTATTTTAAGAAGCTAAAGAGGCAAATAGTTTTTAATTGCCCTGCAAATATTTACATCCTATACATCCTGTGATTACAAGCAATTACACTTATCAGTTTTCCACCCCCTGCTAAAATAACCACAACATTGTCATGAGGAAATCATGAGGAAAGAAAAAAAAAAAAATACTGCAGGACACTTTGAATACCGTGGAAGAAGAAATGCTGTCCCTCACTAACTTGAACAGCAAAATTATTTTCCACCCTCAGGAGCAATTGGTCTTTTCCCACCATTGATGGGCCACCACTGTTGCAGGATTTAACTGTTACCTCGGAAATACCAAAAAGATTGTTCTATTACAATGCTGTGTCCTGTAAATACTTGAGTTATGCCGGTAATTGCCTTAAAATGCATTGCCTGCTGTGCTGCTTTTGTCCAAGAGCAGTTTAGAAGGTCAGACTGAGAGCTTTAATAGCCTTCATTACTGGCCGTTACTTGGTTATGAAGTGACTGGGATAAGAAGCAAAAGTTAATATTTCTGTCTCATTTACCAAAGAAATGCTTCTGGAACTCTTTCATGGGATGGTGATATAATTCATATTGATTCAGATACACACACACACACACACACACATATATTTAGAGCATTAAGTTGTTTTTGTTGTTGATACTGTTTTTATGACATCTGTAGCAAGTGCAGGATTTCTTGCTCCAGATAGACTTTTCTAGTAATTTGAGTGTGGGATGAATCTATATAAATTCTGGGCCTCAGAGGTTTCTTGGCTTTTTCCCTGGACTCTTGCTCTTAGAATAGGTTAGATTTAGAATCTGAAAATAGCAACGCTAGTGCCAGGCTGGTTGAGGAGTATTGTCTGGTTCTGCAAAAGTACATGATGAGCTCTTCCAGAAGGCTCCAGGCCATTTCTTAAATTCACTGAGGAAGAGGCACACTTGTGTTCCATTCGCCTGGAACAACAGTGACATCCAGTGCTAATACAGTTGATGTGAAAAGTCCAAAATAGTAACATCACGTCATTTCTTGGTAAATGAACAAATATGATGACAAGGGAAATGTGGTTAAGATGAGTGTCTTCACTAATAGCTGCTAACAACAGGGGCAAATGGTATTCAAGGTTAGAGAAAACATTTACGTAGCACATCCTAGCAGAGAGCACAGTGCAGGCATATGTTTCATTTCCAGCCTCACTTCTGAGAAATACTGACAGGACATGGGGCCCTTAGCACTCTCTTAGTTTACCTCTCAGGACCTTCTTTTCAGTTTTGCTCTGTGAGATAGTGGGAGGGCCCTTGAACTCTCAGCACTCGCTTGGTTTATCTCTCTGGGACTCATGTAACATGGAGATAATCACCCTCTTCTACCACTTGATCATCAATGCCTAGGGATCGGCATTCATTGATCTAGGGGTTGTCTTTTCTCAGGTGTAAGATAGTTAGAGACACTGCCAAAGTAGAGACAAGTCCAAACAATTTATAACTTTATTGGGATTACTTCAGATTTTACTGCAGGGTGTCTTCTTTCCAGAGAAAGATCACTGCTTGATCCTCTTCTTGGCATAACCAGCAAGCTTGAGAAAGCCCCGTGCCAGTCTGCTGTTTGCTTAATGCCACATGGGCTCTTACCTAGTATTGCCCTGCATTGGAGAAGAACTACTGATGCTACAAAACTTTATTGATTTCACTAAATATTCCCTCAATAACTATCCCCTAATTGGTCTAGCACGTACTGAATATCTATCACAAGCAGGCATAGGGCCAGGCCCTGCTCACACAGTATCCTTAATGTTCACACAGTCCACATAAAGGAGATTTCATCTCCGTTGCACAGATAAGAAAAATGAAGCTTAGAGGGGCTCAAGAATCTGCCCAAGTTCATAAAACTTATAAGTGGGAATTACAGGATTTGAGCCCAGGCTTTCTGAATGTGCTCTTTGTGCAAATGAAGTATAGAGTCCTGAGCCTCATGGGTAGCATGCCAAGGACACTTAAATGTCCTATAGCTGGGCCTTCCTATTGGTAAGAACTTGTGATGGTTCATTTTACGTGTCAGCTTGACTGGGCCTTGAGGTTTGCAGACTGGTTAAACATTGTTTCTGGGTATGTCTATGAAGGTGTTCTGGGAAGATATTAGTCTTTGAATTGGTATACTGAGTAAAGCAGATTGCCTTCCCCATTGTGGATGGGCAATTGAAGGTAGAGGAAGGTTGAATTTACTCTCTGCCCAATTTGCCTCTCTACATTCATGCTTACACTCGTGTCTGCCATTGAGTTTTTACTAGAAGAATGCTTTTCTCACAAAAGCATCTATATAGGAGTTATAACTGATAACTACTCTCAGAGTTCAACTTCTGGGAGATGATAAAGGTTCATTTCAGTGCTGTCTATCATCATCAGAGAACAGAAGCAGATTGTGCTCTTTATCCAGAATGATGTGTTTAGTTGTCATCTTAGAGCGTGTGCCAACTTTGTTATTCTTGATTTCCTGGGGCAAAATGGCCTATGTAGAGAAAATACAGTGTTACAGCCTCTTTGTCTTAAAAACCCCTATCGGGAAACTCACATCTATAATTAATTTATTAGGTTTCCTTCATATTTTATTAGTAGGATGATACATGATTATAATCCCCATAGTGGAAACACTCAAGCCTTCTTTACTAGGTCCTTGACCTACCTTTAACTCCAGTTTATGTACCTTCCTCAAAAGTTTCCTCAAAAACAGTAACTGATCTGGAGATTGAACATTCCATTTTTCCTAAGTCCCCATTCAAGCAATGCCCTGGATCTAGTTTTCGTTTCTAGCACATATTTTGAACAAAAATCAAAGAGAAGCTTCTTTGAATAATAAAATCAGTAAACACACTGCCTCTGGAGCATTTATCTGGTTTCAAATCTCGGCTCTGTTGCTGGCTGGTTATGTGACTTTAGGTACATTACTTCTTTGGCCTCCCCTTTATATCTGTAAAATTGGGATTAAAAATAGAACCTGCCCTGTAGGATTATTAAGATTATATAAATTATATTTGTGAAGTGCTTACAATAGTGCCTGGCCCTTAGGCGCTGTGAAGTGTTTGCTAAACAAAATAAGGAAATCTTAAGTCTTTCCTTTCACCTGTCAATGTTTTCATTTTGTGTTTTATCTCTGCCCACCCATTCGGATTTTATTGCTTTTGTTTCTTTGCGATAGATTTCAAGTGACCTTTTTATATCTGTAATTTCCCCCTCTTATCTTGGATCAGAGATCTAAGATTCTCTTGCCAGGACTGTCTTCACTGAGACTAAATAATTTTTTAAAGTCATAATGTTAATGATTGCTAACACTATTTGAGTACTTAATTACAAACCAGAAATGATACTAAGAACTTTACCTAAAATGTCCTTAATCCTCACAAAAATCCTATTAAGTAAGTATAGCTATTATCCTCATATTAAATGAGAGACTTGAGAGATTAAGCCACTTTCCCAAGGTCATACAAGTAGTGGCAAAACTAGGCTAGGAATTGGATTTGTCTAAAGCTTTTTATCACCACCTTTGCTCTCTGTTTAATGCACAGGCAGATCAAAAACGCTCACTTCACCTTTTGATTAGTAATCCTCCAAAGATGCTACTGCTATTGATAAAGATGAAATCGACAAAGTAACAACAGCAACAACATAATATCCTCTCTTTACTGAGAGCCTTCTATTGTCAAGTACTCATTCTCATTTAGGCCTTTAAACTCGTTAAACATGGAGACCATTAGACCGAGGAGGCTCTAATGCCATGACTGCCTCATATGCAAACCAAAATCTAAGCCTGTAAATGCCTGTTACAAAAGCAAAATAAATATGAAGGATAACCCATCACAAAAAGGCAACTAGGGTTTTAGCTCTATCCAATCAAATAGCTGTCTTTCTTTTCTTCTGCACTTTGTCTGTAAGTGTTTCCCCAGGCTTCTGTCCTCAGAGCACTCCTAGCCATGCCCAGTTTGATGCTGCCTAATTCTCGTCAATAAATGCTTAAATGAACACTTGAAAATTTTAAGACGCCTCAGTTTATCTTTTAACAAGTGTTGAAATAACTCTCTAGGTCCAAGATGGAGCTACTTTTGCCTTGGGTGCCACATCAGCAAACCAAAACATATATATCTTTCTGTCCCTGTAAATATTCCACTTGACTTGAAACACAGTATATCATTGTTACCAACCAGGATCCTTTTGCCTGAAGTGAAGCAATCCTCCAAGGTTTGCAGCAAAGAGAGTTTATTTACAAGACAGATAAATAGACAAGAGAATAAATCTCAGAGCCTTGCTTCCAGGAAGGCAAGGGGTGCTATCTACTTTTGGGATAAAGAATAAAGAAGCAGGGCAGTCTTGAGGCATGGGAACGTGGAGAAATGTGATTGGGAAAATATGTGGTAATGGTCATTCTGCTCAGGTGTTAACTAAGTTATAGGCCTCTGCACATTCAAAACTGTAGCACTTTAGCAAGATCTGAGGGTAGACTGTTCAGCCTTGTGATGTCAATAAGTGACCGACTGGATACTAGCACACACCCAGTTGGAGTGTCCGTGGTCCTATCCAATCTTAACTGGCTCAGCTCAGACCAGACACAGCTGACTCCATGTTCCTGGAAAACAACTCGGGCAAAAGGATCTTATTGTTTAGGCTCCAGGTTGCTAAAACAACCTTGATTAGTGAAGGCAGGTGAAATGGATTTGGCTAATGATTACTCAGGGTTTTATTTAGTCAGCCAGTCCCCAAAGTCACGCCACATCTGGGCCTGTTCACCCCAAACAATGTTGACTACGGGCGCCAGCATATCAGATAGTTTCTATTTGTCTCTTCATGTTCTTTATTCTTTACCCTAAAAAGCATCTGCCTCCTCCCCCATTTTGCAGTTCTCTGGACTCTTGGGAATGGAGACTGCCCACCTCATGAAGTATTAAATACAGTTGACTTCTGTTACCTAACCTGCCTTCTTTAATCATTTTTTAACAGTTTTTGGCAATGAGGGATGAGATCTGAAGCTCACTGCTAACATCCTATGGGACAATGACACATATGTGGGGCATCCGCTGAACTCTTTGAGTCCACCATTCCACTCATCAGTAATGAGTGTCATGGGTAAGTTACTCTCAGATTTGAGCTCCACTCCCTTGTGTGCAGCTCTCTGAGCTAAACAAACTTTATTTTAAAACGAAGTTTAAAATAAATATTATACCTATATATTACTCCCAGAAAGATTGTGACTTATTAAAATTATTGGGAAGATTCTGGGGTCTTAGAAACATTCTGGTATAGTTATATTGGGGTTCTGCAGCAGGTGGCAGCTGTTAAGAGACTCGTGAAGCCTAGCAGCAAGTCTACAGCATAAACTGCTGGGGGACTTGGAGAAGTAAATTAATACAAGAAATGTGGACTGCTTTGATTATAAAAATACAAATCTAAATCTAAGTAGTCACCAGTATGATTATCAAAAGCCATCAGGGCATCCTCTGCTATAAGGAAACCTTCTTGGGAAAGGAAAAATAAGTCTATTACTAATGAAAATCAACAAAGCTAAAACCACAAAATTGGTGGGCATAGATACTTAAAATCTGTTAGAGGGCTCACCACTTAACTCTAAGACTCTTGTTCTAGGATTAGATGGTCAAAGAACAGGTTATATTGAGATTAGGTCCCCTGCCAACCTCAAAAAAATTTCCATGCAATGAGTCACATTGTAAAACACCACAAAATCCCCAACCAAGCAGCACATTTCTCTTATGTACGAATTTGGCTTTGAAAGACCCAAGGTTTATCTAATGAAATGAAATCCTTAGATTTCAAAGAATTAAGTGAAGCATCATCCGCTGGCACGTCTGCCTAGTTTGTATCTAAGAACTATGGTCCTAGTAGCTGTGAATATCTACCAAAATGGCAGACTCTTATTAAGATAATCTAAAATTACAATTGCCGTTAAGGGGGATGTTCCAATAAGACAATGTTGTTCATTTAAAAAGTGTACTTGAAAAGCTCCCAAGTCAACAGAATGGTATACCTCTTTTAACAGGTATGCAGAAGCCTCCAAAAGTATTCAAAATAGAAAGATTCACTACAAAAGGCCAATGAAAAGTTGAAGACATGAGGTACCTAAAGCAGTATATAAGTGACTTGACTCTTGCTGCTCCCCTTCATCCTTCGTTATCTGAATACTCAGAGTCTAGTAAATTTCTATCTGAATTGCCTTTCTACTCTGAAAAGACAACAGGACTGTAAACAAAAGTTTGCCAAGTTGGCAAAAAACACCCAAACCCAGGCAAAAATCACCTGGGCTTCCTCTTTGCTTCCTATAGGAGACCATCATCAAAATACTGGCCCATAAGTTGGTGTCTCATTTGCAGTAAGTTGGGACATTGGGAAAAAGATTATTCCCAAATGTTTTGTTAAATCTTTTCATACCAGCTCAAACACCCCCATATCTACCCTGGAAAGGTGCCTCCATATGGTCCCCTTCCTGGGTTGATACTTCTCGGAGGGATTTTCCGATGAACTGCTATCAGTTATTCCTTTGAATAGACAAGGCAAAATTAAAATTAAAATTAATGGAAAAGTTTGCCAAATTCTGATAGATACAGAGGCTACATTCTCTGCTTTAAACCTGCAGGGAGCCTGTAGATGCGATCCTGGGAAGACTGGCAAAAACCAGCAAAGGGTGAGAATTCTTACCAGAGTTAGTTGTCTTTGATCTCAGTAGAGCCCATTTGAGAAAGAAAGGTAAATTTTCATGTTGTTCCTTCCTTTCCAGATCCAGATTCTTGTGGATTTAGTTTTTAGGGTTGGTTTTGGGGTATCTGCTGATCATCAAGCTTTTCTCTCCCTGAGACAATTTCCTTCTTGTTTGTCTTTATGTCTTGAGGACTTGGTTGGGCTTTCTGTCTGGCTTGTACATACAGGTTGTCCTTTCATGTATGTGCAGGGAACTCAGTCTTCAGGTAGAGGGCCCCCAAATTATGGCCAGACAGAAATGGAGTCGCACTCTTTTAGAGCAAAGTTTTAACAACTTTTGTCAGCTCTCAGGGGAACTTTGGTTTTTCTTTCTTTTGAGAGTGGCACTGGATCTTGACTGGATAGTATCCTTTGAACCCTCTTTGGGGACATATCCTTCGTCCAGGGGGTCACTCAATACTTCCAGGTTATGTATACTGTCTTTCTGGCTTAAACTTGACAAAATATTTGAAAGAATTTTTTTTTTTTAAGTAGCCCAATGGCAAGAATTTGCTCAGATTGGAAGTTAATATTCAGAATCTGATATAAACATTTATTTAGGCCTTCTCCTCCCCTAAGCTAAAAGAAACTACCCAGAGAGAGAAAAAACAAACGAACAAAACATTGCAAAGACAAACAGCTTCTAACATAGGAATCCTTTGATTTCTATTTTTGTCAAAGACAAATTGAAGACATAAATTGAAGAAAATGTAGGAGTTCCCACTGTGGTGCAGTGGGTTGAGGATCTAGCATTGTCTCTCTGACACCATGGGTTTGATCTCCAGTCTGGTGCAGAGGGTTAAGAATTTGGCACTGCTGCAGCTGTGGCATGGGTCACAGCAGTGGCTTGGATTTGATCCCTGGCACCAGAACTCACATATGCTGTGGCTATAGCCAAAAAATAAAAATTTAAAATAAAAAGAAGGTAATGTTGTGGATGAGTGGAACAGCCCCTTGATATCATTCAGGTTGCAGCACAATTCTTTAAGTAATTAAAGGCAACTGTTCTATAAATTGAGGCAGAATTTCTACATAGATCTGTCTGTATTCAAGCCATGCCATGTTACCTCATCTGGGATTCCTTGGTCCCATAATATTTTGAAAAAATAAATTTTTCTATTGAACATGTATTAATGTTTATATGTCTGAATTTGGAGGAATCTAGAGAATAATCTCCTGAATGAAGCAATATATCAAAAGAATGGCAAGTCTTGCTAATAACACTTATTATATTATCATGCTTTTTCCACTGAGAAGTGTAAAATCAAGTAGAAAAAAGTCTTAAATGTAAGACATGATATCATAAAACTCCTAGAAGGAACCATAGACAGTACATTCTTTGACATTGGTTTTAGCAGTAATTTTTGGCTATATCTCCTCAAAAACAAAAATAAACAAATGGGACTACATAAAACTAAAAAGTTGTTGCACAGCAAAGGAAACTATCAGAAAACAAAAAGGCAGACTACTGAATAGGAGAAGGTATTTGCAAATAATATATCCAATAAGGCACTCAAAACCAAAATATACAAAGAATTCATGTAATGCAACCTTAAAAAAAAAAAAAAAAGAGAAGCCCCACTAAAAAATGGGCAGAGAACCTGAATAGACATTTTTCCAAAGACATATAGATAGCAAACAGACACATGAAAAGATTCTCAACATCATAATCATCAGGGAAATGTAAATAAAAATCACAATAAGATACTTATTGACATGTCAGAATGGCTGTCATCAAAAAGACAAGAAATAACAAGTATTGGTGAGGATGTGGAGGAAAGAGAACCCTTGTGCACTGTTGGTAGGATTGTAAACTGGTGCAACCACTATGGAAAGCAGTATGGAGATTTCTCAAAAAATTAAAAATAGAATTGCCATATAATCTAGCAATTTCACTTCTGAGTATTTACCCAAAGAAAACAAAGCAATAATTTGAAAAGATATATTCATCCTTATGTTCATTGCAGCCATTTACAATAGCAAAAACATGTCAGCAATGTAAATGTTTGTTGATAGGTGACTAGATAAAGAAGGTGTAGTATATACAAACAGTGGAATATTACTTAGCCATAAAGAAGAATAAAATCTTGCCATTTGCAAAAGCATGGATGGATCTAGAAGGTATTATGCTAAGTGAAGAACTGAGAAAGACATACTCAATGATCTCACTTATATGAGGAGTCTACAAAACAAAACAAAATGAAAACAGACTCAGATACACAGAACAAACGAGGAGTTGTCAGAGGGGTAGGAGAGTGGAGGGGTTAGTGAAATAGATGAAGGGGATTAAGAGGTACAAATCTCCAGTTATATAATAAATAATTCACCAGAAGACAATATACAGCATAATACTATAATAATTTTTATGATGACAGATGCTTACCAGATCTACTGTGGTGATCATTTCATAATGTATGCAAATGTCACATCATAACATAGTATGCCTGAAACATAATATTGTATGCCAACTATATTTCAATTACAAAATAATGAAAATAAAATAAAAATTCATAATTTTACTAAATCCAAAAATAATAAAACATCGAATCATTAAAGAAAGACAAAAGTCAGACTGCAGGAGGCCTATCTTTGCTGTTACAGTAAATGGGGGGAGGGGTGAAAGACTATAGATCTACTTTATTGTTTTCTTCAAGCATTAATATTCATCCTTTACTGCCAGGAATGCTTGTGAAGCTCTGTCACTCTAATTTAAAGATGCTTTTGAGGAGGGCTCCACGCTGTCTGCTCCGAATTGGGACCTTGCCATTCTTATTTGTAAACTGTCAGCATGAGGCAGGAACTAATCATCAGTAAGATTTGCTTTTACAAAAATCTAAAGTGATTGGAAAAACCCAAGCATCTATATGTTCAGCTTCCTTTATTCCTTATAGTTCTCTTTTTCATGTACCTTATGAAAAAAGCATAACATTCACTGGGGTTTTTCATTCATTGTTTTGTTGACTTTTAATTCTCAGATGATTTATTCAGTTTCTTTGCAGAATCATTTCATGAATATATAGGTTACAGGAGAATCAAAAAGCATTACAAATTTTTTTTCTTCTCTCATTCTTAAAAGTTTCCACGATATTCAAAATGAGTACCTTCTGGATGTTTTCCCCATTTCAATATACTAGAGAGCTAGAAGATGGAATTGGTGTTATATTAAACAAGGACTGAATAAAAAGATCTGTCTTATTTAGTATCTCCATTTCACATATGGGCTCCTCAGTATTTATAAATGCAGGATAACTTTTCCAACACTTATGCTGCAATATCCCAAAAGTGTTCTTTTGGAGACCTTGTGCTGAGTGTGGAGAAACACTGAGCAATAAGTTTTAGAAATGAAAAATCTGTTCAGTCTCGGTAATCACAGGGCACCACTGAAAGTAGATACAACAAGGCTTATCTTGACTCATTTCAAATGTCTGTTAGGCCAGATGTGCATTTGTGGGAACCATGAATTTCAGGAAGTACAGTCTTTGAATTGGTTCTGTTCAATCAGCTTACACCCTTTCTCTGTCAGTCTTCTGCAAAGTTCACTTAATTGAAACACTTTCTGTGTACAGAGAGAGAGAAACTGGGGAGGTCATTTGCCATTCTTTCCAAATTAGAATCACATACCAATAGCCACCTGGCAAATGACCAACATTCAATAGAATTTTAGTCTGCCATGGGAATCACTATTTTCCAGAATAAAGGATGCACAATTACCTGTTGTTCATGAAGCCTTTACAATTTCCCATCATCCTCCATGTTGTTTTCTATAACAATGTGGTGCATGTTCTTCTTGCAGATTAGCTATCACGTTGGTCTAAAATTGCTATAGTATATTTATAAGTGTGAGTTCTTAGCCAGAATTCTTTTATCTAATATGATACCTAGGAAATATAGCTATTCAAGAACTGCTTGTTTAATAAATGAATGAATATAAATGTGTAGCAACAATGCTTCATTTACTTCAATTCAGCACTTACTTGCATAATAGGAACTAAATAGAAAAATAATAAATAGATGCACTATTCTTTAGGAAAACATTAAAAAATACTCAAATTGAGGAAGAAAAACTACTCCCTTGCTAAATTTTTGAAAGGGAAATAGAAGTGTCTTAGGAATCTTTGGAGGCTTTTGTTTTAATAGAAGCAGAGAAAAGGTTTGGTATTTCTAGTCAAGAAAACGTGATTAATATATTGTGAACTTTGCAAAGTGATCTACATTTAATTCATTTTGCATATATTTTCTGGTTGACTTTTAACTATTTGTAATAGAGTTGGAGTGGGAAGAAATATAAGATTTAACTTCTTTAAGAAGATTAAGATTTAGTGTATGTAGAAATATATAAATTTATAGAAATACTTTGATAAATGTTATATGATCAATGAATTCTGAGAGAATCATGAAGTCTTCATAAAGGGAGAGCATGACTAAATGGCTTGGAGTTTGGAATCTACAAAGATTTTTTTTTTGTCTTTTTTTTTGTTTGCTTTGTTTTTTAGGGCTGCACCCACGGTGTATGGAGGTTCCCAGGCTAGGGCTCCAAACTGAGTTGTAGCCACCAGCCTACACCATGGCCATAGTAATGTGGGATCTGAGCCGTATCTGTGACTTACACCACAGCTCATGGCAATGCCAGATCCTTAACCCACTGAGTGAGGCCAGGGATTGAACCCATGTCCTCACGGATGTTAGTCGGGTTTGTTAACCACTGAGCCATGACGGGAACTCCTAAAAAGTTTTCTTGCTAGCTCTACCCTAATAGATTATTGTCCTTGGGCAAGTTATGAATCTCTCTGTTCCTAAACTTCCTCATCTGTAAAATGGGAGTTTGGTAGTAATAGTGCCTACCTCAGAGAGTATCAGTGAGAATTATGTAAATTGATGTATGTACAGTGCTTAAAATGACATCTGGGATATGGTAAGATTGGTGATTCTCTCTGAACAGAATAAATAAATGTTTCCCTGGAGCAAAGGAAGGGAAAAGGCAGACCAAAGGCATGACATTTTCAAGGTTTAGAAATTTACAGCATGGGCTGTTTGAAGAGTTGTAGGATTCAAAAGAATTGAAGCACATAGTTCATATCTCCAGCCTACTGTGGCTGTGGCTGTGATAGAAAGGCAGACAACTCTTGGATCAAGCCTATGAGCCCAGTAGTATGATAGAAAGGCAGACAACTCTTGAATCAAGCCTATAAGCCCACTACTATGAAGTTTTTCCCACGAAATAACCACACCCATAGCATTTGGTAATTTTTATTAAAATACATGCTCCTACTTTACTTCGTAATCTTATTTTAAACTATAGCCAATCCTTAAAACCATTTAATCTACTCTAGCTCTGCATGCAGGGTGGCACATGCCAATTTCAGAGACAGAAGCTCCTACAGTCAGTACATTTTCAGAGCTCACCCTGTGTACTTCTTGTGGTATCTTTAATAACATCCTTTATAATAAACTAGTAAACAAAAGTGTTTCCCTGAGTTCTCTGAACCTTTATAGCAAACTGTTTTTACTGAACCAATGCAAGCAAGTCACAACACTGAGACACTGACGTTTGCAACAAAGAGAGGGTTATTCAAGAGGCATCCAAGTAAGGAGAAAGGAAAACAAATCTCTGACTTCCTCCACAAAGGCAAGGGGCTGGGGTATTTATGGGATAAAGCTGAGGCATAGGGAGTGTGGGGAAAGGTGATTGGAAAAAGGTGTGGTAATTTTCATTCTGCTCAGGTGTAACTAAGCTACAGACTCTGCACATTCAAAAAAATGGAGGCACTTAGCAGGATCTGAGGGTAGAGTTTTCAGCCTTTTGATGTCAGAATGTCACCAAGTGAACACTAGGACATTCCCAATTGGAAGGTCAATGGTCCTATCCAATCTTATTTGACTCAGCTTGAACCATACACATCTGACCCTAAGTTTCTGGACAATAACTCAGGCAAACATCTTACTGTTTAGACTGTAGGCAGCTTGGAGGATATGAAAGTCTTTTGTAGCAACGATTAAAAAGACCTTATTAATAAAGTCAGGTGAAATGGATTTGACTAATGATTACCCATGGTTTTATTACTGAATCTGAGGAGGGAGTTGCAGAAACCACTGATTTAAAGCTGGTGAGTCAGAAGTACAGGAGGCCCAGGGCTTATAATAGGCATTTAAAGTAGGGTTTAGTCTTGTGCCCTTAACGCGTGGGATCCACATTAACTCCAGATAGCTAGTGTCAGAATTTAATTGAAATTTTGGACACCCAGTGGGTGTCCAGAGAGTTGGAGAATCGGTTGGCATGGTAAAAACGAAACAAAAATATGTGCTGTCAGAATCGTGAGTAGAGAAACAGTTTTCCTTTAGCAGCTTAAGACAACCATCATTTTATTATATCTCACATTTTAGAGTCATCAATTTAGTCAGGGCTCAGCTGGGTGATTTTTCTGCTCCATACACTACAAACTAAGGTTATTTGGTGATATTGGGCTGGTAATTAGACTGGCCATATTTTAGTGAGTTGACGAGAATGAATAAAAGGTTAGAATCTGCTGGAACTGTCAACTGGACTGTGTACTAGTGGTCTCCCCAGCACAGTGGTTTCAAAGTAGTCAGCTTTCTTACATGCAGCCCAGGCTCCCAGAGAAAGAATTTCAAGAAGCCCAAAGAAGTTTCAAGACTTCTTGGTATCTAGCCTCACATGCCCAGAGTCTAACATTCTATTGTTGTCAAGCAGTTACTAAGGGCATCCTGGATTTAAGGGGAGAGAATTAGACTCCATCTCTCAATGAAAGGGTAATAAAGAATGGAATAGCCATTTTTAATCTACCAGTAAAAGTTAATATTAGGATAGCTGTTACCAAAAGTCCTGCAGTAATTTTGCAGATGTTAATAAATTTCTAATTTTATTTACCTTATGCTCAAGCAAATAAATATTTAAAAGTTAATCGAGTAACTAGCTATACAGAGTATTATACACTGATTATAAATAAAGCTATACCTGTGTATCAAAAAACAGTAATCAGTCCAATATTTTAATTTTTCTAAATTTACAGCATTTACTTAAACTGTTTAATATTTCCAAAATATCTTATATTACTGTATTTTCCGATATATTATAAACTAATGGTATGAGGATCATCAAAAGAATCCTATGCATTTAGATAAGTAATTAAAATGTTACATGTGCATAAATATATTTCAATTAGTATTTCAATATGTTTCTCTTTGGAAATATAGCACAGTTAAAAAAACAACTTTGGAGTTGTTTCCATAATGGGTTAGAAACAAAAATTGAGGTCACTGAGGATATTTAAAAACCCAACCCTTGGATACTCTGCTGTTTTCTTAGTTTAATAACATTCCATAAAACACAAATAGCAGTTTCATTGTTTCTCTTCTGTTGTTTTACAAGCTTAATGCTGGCAGCCAGTGTTATGATGCAGTCAGCATTTTCAGACTGGCATGCACAAAAATATTAGATCCGAGAAGAGAGACTCAGCCTCACTGATATCCTGTAGAGTTTTGTTTCGGGAAATGCCATGCTGGTGATTATAAAGGATGAAGTTATATATTTCTACCAACCACATCCTACCATTATGGTAGTTCTAATTGTAGTGAGCTGTGGAATCAATGGAAGAGAAAAAAATAACTTCCTTCCAATAAAATAAGGAACAAACAAAATTAAACTTTAAACGTTTGTCAACCTTTTGTTTAATAGCAGAACATTACACAAAAAGGTATATTATGGTTCTGCAAGAACAAAGGAATAGTAGAAATGTACTCATTTTTAATTGAGGACCTCTCACTCTATATGAAGCTACTAAAATAGTATTATTATCAACATCATTGCTTTGTATGAAGTTATTGTCTCAAGGACTCACTGAGGTTAAGCAACCTCAACAATTAGTTACGACAACAATCATGCTGCCTTTCACTAACCACAGTACCATTAACAAATTCTCTGCCAACATATACTCTTATGCTATGGACAGTCTGTTATTTGCCTTTTTTTTTTCTTACCACTAAATCCACAAAATTAGAATTGAAAGGTAAAATTGGGGTCTCTTTGAGCAATGTTTTCCCAATTCTGGGTTCAACAAGAGAATAAATACCTGCCTAATCATGGTTTGATTTTATGTATTGGTCCATTTCACAATATCAAGTCCAAAAACAGTGAAGGAATCTTTTTCTTTCTTCTCAGGCCAGTGACTTTAAAAAGTGTCAGATTCATTCATTCAGTACTTTATTTCTGATACTCAGTATAGGTAAGGGCTTATGCTGGTACTGGTTGAAAAGATGAGTGAAAAATGTCTGTGACACATGGCCTTTACAGTAAATTCAGAGGAATATATATATATATATATATATATATATATATATATATACATATAAATGTTTTAAGTGGTAATTTTACTCTCTGCATTTGCTCAAGTGAGACCTTAATAGATTTTTCTTTGTAAGGTTTAAGAATAATCATTTGACCTGTTCTTTCAATGCTTTACTATCTTGTTGTAGAATAAATGTAAATGTTGGTTCATCATGTTAGGATTACCATACATGTTCAATTTCAGGTCACTAAATTTAGCCATAAACTCCAATAGAGTAATTTTTTTTTTACTTGAAAGTTACATTTTAAAATAAAAAGAATCAAGAATTCTTGATTCTACTGTCAATAATAAAGATGGTTGCAGTTAAGTTACAAGACACCTATAATGTATATTTTATCCATATTGAATTTTGAACTTTGTATTGGCTGGAATTAAACATATAAACTATTATAAATTAGGAGAACCTACATAATTGGGAGCTTGAAGTGGTTAGATGGTAGTATATCTGAAAAACCACTGTCCATGGATGTTTATTAGTGTTAAGAATTTTATTAGTGACACAGTGGGAGGAATCTGCTTTTGGCTCTGACTTCTATTCACAAAAGAAAGCGAATGTAATCCTCCCCTTTGCTATGGCATAGGAAGGACCCCAGATCATGGCAAAGATTATAGTCACATAAAAGAGCAGGGATGTCAAGAGAGAGTCATAGTGTGGAGCAAGCAGGCAGAAACCTTTCCTTTGGTACCAAGTGAAACACCTGCCATTGTTTTGTTCATGATACTGGAGATAAGCAAAACCTGACAAGAATGATCTGCTAAAATAAAACATATGGTGCATTTTGAGAAATTTTTTTTATATAATCTTCACATGGTCACAGAGGTCCTGATACAAGGATGCTACAAGTTAAACACAGGTTCCCCTGGAATAGAACTATAATTAGAAGCCATTTTCATAGTCATAATTTTCATGATATTTTTATTTTACTGTAGAGAAAATAAAAGTTGTCTTTAGTCCCTATGGTAAATACACACACACACACACACACATCTCCATTTCATTTAACAGAATTCAAGGGATAAATGAACAGCAAATCCCAAGAAATTTATGCTTGTTCCGGGGGTCACATGGGAGGGTTTTGATGACGTAGTGGAGCGTTAGTCATGAAGATGGTGGAGATACTTTGATTACTGTGATGTGACTCCTTTCAAGAGAACCCAGCAAATCTTTAGTAGAGTAAATTGGCAAGATCCTTCTCTCCAACAGATGTGGTTTATGGAAACTGGAGCAGTGCAAATAAGGCAGCAGATGCAAAAGCAATAATGGGAAATTACAATGGAGAAAAGCAAGGATTTAGAGAAAATATGGGGAAGGCTTTGAATTTAAGAGTAGGAGATCCAGACATAAACTCCTCATTCCAGAGTTCTGCTTCCATCATACTCAGTACACCCCTAGGTGACTCCATTAGATAGATGGGGAAAGGCAGCCAGTAAAGAGTGGGATTTGTTGTATAACAATTTACTGCTGTGAGATTACAGATAAAGCTTTAGAACAGTGCTCAGTATATTACAAGCATTCAATAAATATTGTTAGTTGTAATCATAGAGTAACAACACCTATGAATGAAGCATACCAAGATGAAACGTAGTAAAGGAAGAAATTTTTTCAGTTTAAATTGGAGAGAAAGGAGTTAAAGCAGTTGACCTATAACCTATTCCTCTCCTTATTACCACAGTAATATTCCTGAAGTAAGAAAGAAAGCAGGTGATCAGTCTTATCTTCTTAAAAACATGGTAACTGGATCTCTGGGTAAATATACTGATGATACGTGCTAGGAAGAATATCCTTATATACAGACAGCTCTTAACAGTACATTCACGGTTTGCGATTGCTGATGGTATGAATCATTATTCTTGAGAAAAAGAGTCATGTAATCTTTATGCTCCCAAAAAATGAGAAACTCATGTACCACTTAGAGAAGTGATATATTATTGTGGGCCAAAGAGCATGCGTCTAATGCAAGATAAAGTTACATGTAGCCACACAGGTGTCCCAGACTTTTTCCCACTTCTCTTATGCCTCACAGTTATGTTTTATAAGTCTAGGGCTAATGGATTTCTTTTTCAGGTGTGATGGTGAGACACACCACAATAGGGAAGTGATATATCAGATGTACAGTTTAGAGATAATTCAGAATGGATCATTGAGAGTGTCAGCTGAGGCTACATTTGGCTGCATGTAATAGAAAACCCAATAATAGTATCTTAAATAAGAGTTCTTTTTTTCCCCTTTTTCTCACATAACACAATATCCAGATATAGAATTCTGAATGGTTGTAGCTATCTTTGCAATATTTTTCTTTGGTCTTTTTCTTTATGAGCAATACTAGCCCCAGATATCAAGCCTTTGTTCAGTCTAATCATAAAGAAAAAAGAAGCCCAGTGGACAGAGCTCTTGCCAGTTGAGTTGTGCCTTATTTAAAAAGCTTTTTAAGATAGCTCACCTAAAAACTTCTACTTGCAACTCACTGGTCAACACTCTGTATGAGGCCAACACTGCTTGCAAGCAGGACTGTTTCTGAATTCTAAGCTAGACATATTGCTGCTTTGAAACTATGGCTAGCTAGTCATTTCTCTAAGTTTCTATTTATTGCATAAAATAACAAGAAGAACAATAGAAACAAAGATAGTTATTCCATTATGGTGAACTTAAAGGTTTATATGAGATGATGCAGGTACAACATGTAGTCAATTCATGGAATATAACTAGGTTCAATATATACTATTTATTAGAATGTAAGCTCTGTGAAGGTAGGAATCAAGTCAACTTCGACAAGTGTGTAATAAATATTTGTTGGATGTTGAATAAATGAATTCAAGAGGTAAACTCTCATGGAGTTTAGAGGATATGACTGTGGTTGCACCACAGTTGGTAGAGTGTATACATTTGTGTTAAAAATAAATACAGGAGGAAAAAAAAACACCGACAGAGTGTTTTACAAACATATAATTAAGTGAGCCCAGATTAGGCTCTCATTGCATTCTCTGGATTTTTGGAAGAAAATTCATTGCTGGTAATGTTGTCCATGGAGTATTGCCAAGATTCAAAAATATCAATTTGCTTCAAATGATGTTCTGAGAAAACAAGGTAATGCAAAAGAAGGGAGAATTTAACTGTTAAAATTCAGGGGCTCTGAGTTAGTTTTTAAAAAGCCAAACATCCCTGTAGAATTTTAGATTTTTTTTCACTTTAAGGGCATAATTTACAAACAACTGAATAAGTAAAACAAAATTGGACCATTGTCTTTTTAACCTGAATTACATTCCAAAGAACTAGATTGTTTTTTATGAGATATATCAATAACTCTTTATCAAAGCATTTTTATGAAGCCTTATTTTTTTTCTACCTTGAATAGCTACCTACTGGGGCTGCTGACAATTTACAAGCTTGTTTTCATATGTCTAAATTTCAAACTCTAATTGTTTCCAATCTCCTTTTTTTCACTTCATGCCATTAGACATTCATCTTACAGAAACAAAAATTATTGTTATAGACCAATTTTGAAATAATTAACTTCCTAAAGCCCAATTAATAGATAAAGGTTTCTGAAGCAGAGGAACAAAAGTATAGGAATTCCTATCTTTGTGGTAGAAGTCATAAAGTAAGTCAAGGAACTTATGAGGAAGCTCTTGAAGGTTATGCAAATGGATTTAGATTTTATTATGACCATAGAGAGCTGTTGAAGGATTTTGAGCAGAGATATAATGCACTCAAAATTTTAGGCTAGAAATATACAATTCTGCCTGTAGGATAAAGGATGATGGTTTGAGGTAATCATGGGAGAACAGAAGCAAAGTTATCAAAGTAGGATATAGACCTGGTCAAGAATAGTACAGTTCTGAGTTATGTCACCAATAGTGTAGATGCTTGTGAGTGAATCAGTTTAAATTATATTTTGATAGTACAGTCAACCATACTGAACAGAAATTAGATATGCAGAGGTAAGGAAGAGGAGGAAACTAAGGAGAGCTCTAATTTTCTGCAGGGAACAAGTAACCTGAATAATGAAAACAGGAATAAATTTCAGGAGAAAGATGAGTAAGTTTTGGATATATAAAGTATCCACAGGTGTCCAATAAGAAGTTGAATATAGTGTTTTACAATCCAAGAGAGAGTTTTGACCTATAAATATAAAAGCCATGGGAGCAGACTATTATTTGGTGTACAGAAGAATCAGCTCTATGGTACAATAGTTCATGTTCATGAGTAAGAGTTGACATTTTTTAGGAGAAAGGGATTCTCATGCAGAAGGAAGAGCCTGTGCAAATATGTAGGTGCACAGTACAATGAATGTGGAAACTAGAAGTTTCATACCAAAGTGTTCTGTGTGAGAATAAAGAGGCAAGCTATACCCAGATTTTTAAAAGGGAAATCTGGTATGTCAGGTATCCCAAATAGCCTGGACTTTTATCTTGCAATTAATGGAAAACTACTGAAAGGTTTTTAATGGGGGGGGAGTGGTCCAATACTATCAGGCAGTTATGAAGGATGGAATGTGGGGAGTTTGGCTGCAAAGAAGGAGACTAATTAGGAAGTGCTTGCGATCATTTGGTGAGAGATAATGAGACTGTGTACTAAGATAGCAACAGTGGAAAAGGATGTGAAGACAGAGTGAAGATATATTTAGAATTAGTTGGATATGAGGACAGAAGGAACGAAAGTAAGTGGTCAGGATGATGCCTGGGTTTTTATTTGGGCGATTGGGTGAATAAATAGTAACATTATCAATAATTGTGAAAGATAATGGAAGAAGAAAGAGAAAAAGAAGCTGAGAAGATATGGCCAAATAATTAGAAAGAAATGTGAAAAGACAGTAGTATGGGGAACATCAAGACTGTAGAGTGTTTCAAGAAGTGGTCGGTAATGCTAAATGCTTTTATCAGTCAAATAATCTAAGAACTAAAAATTTTTCCTCTGATTTAATGACCAGGAGAAGAGTTTTTGGGTGAAAGCAGTTTCACTGGGGTGGTACAGACAGAAACCAGACTGCTGTGGGAGGAGGACAAAGGGAGGAAATGGTAATAAGCCTTCTTCAAGAGGCTTAGAAGATATTAAAAGAGAGAGAGAAGAAAAGTAGACTAAGGAAAAACTGTAAACTACAGTTTTTAAAATTTTCTTCACTAGTTATTACATGTGCTATTATATATTATGTCTATGGGCTAATATTTTTCTGTAGACTGTATCAACAGGAGCAATTTCAGTAATAAAAAGTGGGATATAAAATAGTATTAAATATCGTATTTTATTATATAGTGAATAATTTAAAATGATAAAAAAGTAGATCATAAAAACAATATTAAATATCAACATCAAACAGAAATTATATTACTGTCTTTTTGAATATTTCAAAAAGGTAATATATTTCAAAAAAATTTTTGAGAATGAAATCCTGCTTAAGAAGAGGAAGTCCTCCCCCACAGCATATATATTCCATGTGTTATTTATTTTATAGCAATAGGATAATTATTTCCAGACTCCTGTTTAACCCCTGAAGGCCTCTGGACTGTTTACTTTGCTTGGACTTTTTGTCTTATTGTTGTGGTGCTAAGTATTTCTTTACAGAGGGATTTTGGATACTTAGGATTAACATTCATAAAACAGCAGAGTCTTCTCATCAAGCAAACCAAATCCCCAACAACTTCATGGCTTAATGAAACAAAAATGTTGCCCTGTTACTTAAAAACAGAGAATATCAGCTATGTAGGAAAATGTTCTTCACGTTTATATTCTAAACTATCTCCCAGACATTTTACTTATTCATTAGTTCACTCATTACACAATTCTTATTTTGCATCTATGTGTACTATGTATCCCGATGCTAAGGGATGCATCCAAAAAACATACATAAAAATCCCTTACCCTTGCAGCTTCCAGAGTTTCTTAATCACAAATTATATGCCTAACTCTAGGTCCTCCATGGATACTCTCTATACCTGTGTGCAGATGCCCCACACATCCTGCCGCTTCTTGGAAAAGCCCTCCTCACTCCTCTCAGACTTTAACATCTCACACTGGGCATGACTTCCCGCAGTTTTTCAAGGTTTCGAAATAGGGGAAGTAGCAAAAATAATGGGGGAGTAGTGGAGAAAGAGAGGACCAAAATCTCCAGTAAGGCAAGTGTTGAAACAAGAGAATCTGGAATCTACTTTGGTCCTTTTACCATACCAAGAGGGTCACATTGGTCAGCCCTGCCTCCTCATGAAAGTCAGCTTCTACATGGTTGTTCCCTTTCCTCTGACTGGGTTACAATAACCCTGCCCTGGGCCAACTCCCTTCATTCTCACAGCCCAGGTATCTGACTTGCCCTGCTCAAGTTCAGCATAGGCATTGAGACAAAATTGTTCTGGAAGGGAAAAGAAAAGAAAGGAATTAAAAAGAGAAAGAAGAATGGGAAGAGGAAGCCTAATTACTTAAACTCTCATATCACTGAAATGTCATTTTCCTTCAACTTGAAGGAACTTTTATAATATGTTAAGGTCAATGACTATACATTCAGAAAGATCCAGATTTCTGGTGCACTCTTTGCCACTTAATCCATTTATGCACTTGAGGAAAGTGCTTTTATCTCTCCACTCTCATCGTCGTTACAAATATATCATTTATAGCATTATAAGAGTGAAAAAATTGGGATTAAAAACCGACAGAAATATAAATCTAACTGGCTACTCAGAAAAGGCTCATAGAAATTGAACACAAGAAAGAAAAGCTAGTGTGAGGAAGATAGGATACAGGACTGGATCCTTCTCAAAGTTTTGTATTGTTGCTTCTACTTCTTGTGTTAGTTTCCTTTTCTACTGAGTGAAAAGAATCCTTGAATTTATAGCCCACATATCTACTAACATCAGGGGAAAATGCTTTTTTTTTTTTTTTAACCTATCAAAGGCAGCCAGGAAAAAACTGGCGATGAATATAGCTTTTAGCCTAGTTTGGGCCACTTACCCATTTCCAAGTCAATCATTGTGTCCAAGAGCAAAGGGCATTATGTCTATATTATCTACTTACTCTTGTGACCAGAGTAGGTTGTCAATTACTGCAGCCTTGCTAGCAAACCAAGACAGAGGTAACTACCCATCTTATATAATTTCTGTAAGGATAAAATATGATATTAAAAATGTGGCCACTATATTAAAAGAATGGGGCTCAACAGAGAGCAATCATTTTCCCATTGCCCTTAAACTTCCTCTTGGTCTAGTTTTTCTGTTTGTACTTGGACTAAATTTAGGTAGGTTGTGCAGTTTTTCTCATTTTAAAATTTGCATTCTTGTGTAATGTAGTATACAACTTCAAGCTTACTCAAACCTAAAACTCTGTCTGTCATAGATATATGGACAGTTTATTTTCTTTTTCATAGATTTATTCTTCTTACTCACTAGCTATCTGTCTTTGTCCATCTAGGCTGTTATAATAAAAATAAGGTAGACGGGTGATTGAAACCACAAATATTTATTTCTCACAGTTCTGAAGGCTAAGAGGTCCAAGAGCAAGGTAATGGCAAATTCAATGTCTGAAGATCTGGCTTCCTGGTTCATAGATGGATGTTTTCTTTCTGTACCCTAATGTGGCAGAAGGAAACAGAGAACACTCTGGAACCTTGTATAAGAACGCTAATCCCAGAGGTCCCATCATGGATCAGTGGCTAACGAATCTGACTAGCATCCATGAGGGTGAAGGTTTGATCCCTAACCTTTCTCAGTGGGCTAAGGATCCAGTATTGCTGTGAGCTATGGCGTAGGTTGCAGATGCGGCTTAGATCCTGCATTGCTGTGGCTGTGGTGTAGGCCAGCATCTATAGCTCTGATTTGACCCCTAGTCTAGGAACCTCCATGTGCAATGAGTGCCACCCTAAAAAGAACAACAACAACAAAAAAAAAAACACCAATCTCATTCATGGGGACATAATCTTGATGATCTAATCACCTGCAAAGGCCCCA
Organism: Catagonus wagneri; assembly: GCA_004024745.2. Taxonomy (NCBI): domain Eukaryota; kingdom Metazoa; phylum Chordata; class Mammalia; order Artiodactyla; family Tayassuidae; genus Catagonus; species Catagonus wagneri. The sequence goes on from PVHT020003785.1 coordinate 8,122,846, forward strand.
TCTTCTAACACCATCACACTGGAGGTTAGGATTTCAACATATAAATTTTGAGTGACACAGATATTTAGTGTCCATAATTTCTAATCTGTGGATTTTACCCACAGGAAAAGAGAACCAGAGTAAAACAAAGCAGAGTTGATGGGACTGTTGTCATATGGCTTGTCCTATCACTAAGTAAAGTGCAATAGAATCTTATGGGCTTGCAAGACTTCAAAACTGACTTTCTCATAATTGAATTTGCACATTCCTCAGACATTTCCCTACAAGAAACTTCCACCTGCAATGCCATTGATTCTGGGAATGCCTTCTTGGGGTACTCATTTTTAAGTTCCCTCCCATTCTTCAGGTTTTCCCCATCTTCTGAAAAATCACTTGACCCCTCCCAATGGACTTCTTGAATGAGTTCCCTTTCAAGATGGCCACATTCCCTCTTCTTATCTGGCCTCAATTTATCCCATGGGAAGAATCAAACTGTATAAACACAATTTTAAGAACATCATCAACATGACTTTCATATAAATGGCATAAAGCAAACATGTGAAAAAAATTAATAGGGAAATAATAGAATTGTAAAACAAGTTCAGAATATTTGAGAAACTGAGTATTTATAGATACTGAAGAAAAATATTAGACAACCTAGGTTAGATACAAAACTAGTTAGTATCCTAAAGATCAATAAAACTGCAATCTCCGGGGTTGTTTTTTCCTAGTAGACAGAAATGACATATATCTCCTGAACAAAAATCTACAGACTTTGGGCTCTAGTGACAAAAGAATGCTCTCAAAATAATTAAATATTTCCAAGGTGAGACTTTTGTACAATGTGTCAGCATAGCATGGAAAGGACTTCCCTTCATTCTTTCGTGTTATTTATGAAAGTTTGTCTGAAATATGTGTTTATCTTGCTGTCGTTAATGGAAGTGCAGTCTCCCCCACTGTGGCCCCTACATTTTTCTTTGTTCAGTTACCTCAGGAAATCTAGCCAGTCTTACTACCCGAACCCTCAGGGGCACATATGCTAAATGATATTTTAGACCCCTCTCAAGTGGTCTAAGTTGGAAAAACCACCCCTTTCTCTCCAAAGGGAGAATGGAGTGCCTGAGGAGACTGCAACAGCTAGGCTTCAAAAGGATGCTCCCATAGCGTCTTCAGCCCTGTGCAGTAGGCCAGGGGCATGTGATCATGACTGGGAGCAGAACAGCCTTCACCTTCTCTTACTTTGCCCTGAAAACAATTTGTTCTAGGTTGACAGAATACTTGTTCTCTACTGTATTGGTTTTATCCTTTAGTATTCTGGCTAAACTTCTGGGTAATAAGACTCGCATTTAATGTCCTCTTATATGTGAAGTGCTCGGTACCAAGACCCGGTGACCCCAAAGATAAGTGCCTCCTTAATTCTATACCCTGGCAGCCTCTTTGGTCTCACCCTAGTCCCACCTCTTCTCAGGGAAGTACCTGATATTTAGTAAGTGTTACACAAATGGTCATATTCTGAGTTTTATTATTGTTACTATTGTTACTGTCTAGAAAATAAAAAGTTTGCATTTTTTTAACTTGGCACACATGACCATTTACAGTCTTTTCTGAGATTTCCCTTTCAGACTCACCTTCAGTGATCTTTTTTCTACCAGTCCTACCCCCTGTGTGCCAGCCACGCCAGAACAGCTATTAACAAAGACATAATGGCTAAGAGTATGCAGTTTGTGGGTCAGACAGAATTGAATCTCTATCCAATGACACACATTATTATTTGGGACTTTGGAAAAATTACTCGATCCCTGGAAGTTTCAGTTTTCTTATATCTAAAATGAGGATAGTAGAAAATGTTCTCAAAACTGTTGTAAGATTAAAGAAGAAAATGTACACAAAATGCTTGGTATACAGTATGTATTCCATAAATGATGGCTTTTTATGACTGCGTTCTTGGAGAGGTTTTTTTGTTTTCATTACCTTCCTGACTTTGTATATGTTGCTACTCCTGCTTCAAATGATTGAATCATCTTTTCCATTCTTGGGAATTTTACTTTGTCTTATAAACACACCTCAGATGTGGCCTCATTTGACTTTCCTATGTTCCAATAAAACTTTTTACATATATCTATCATGGCAGTTGTTTCATATATCACAAGTTATTCTTAATTGGAAGCTTTCTTAAAAGAAGAACTGACTTAACCTATTTTTGTATTCTTAGAGAGCAATGAAGGAGTTTGCTTGTGGTGCCCAGTATAGTCACTGCAGCAGCTTGGGTCACTGCTGTGGCAGGGGTTCAATCCGTGGCCCAGGAACTTCTGCATGCTACAGGCACGGCCCCCCCGCCCCCAAGAAAAGAGAAGGCAATGTGGAGGCATTTGATAAAGTTTATAGAAGAAAAAGGCAGAATATGTATAAAATATGAACTATATAAAAGCTATTTATTTCTAAATCTCTAAATCTTAAAGTATTCATATCTATGTATCTATCTAGATTCAGTGCCCTCTTCTACCCCAACTCACCTTTAGCTCTCATAGCACTTTGTTTTTATGTGTCTTCTGGAATTACATAGTCTATCTTTTGTTAATAAATTTCATATACTTAACTATCTCTATGTGGTTTTAAAGCAATTAGCATACCAAGGAGCCCAACTGACTAATTTGTTTTCCTTCTCAGTTGATAAATGAAGCTAATATAAGGTACAGGGATGAGATTTAAGGTCCCTATAAATAAGTCATACATTCTTCATTAATGCTTTTCACAACTTACCTCTTCCATGATTTTTTAATTTCTTTCATTTCCATTGATCATTTAGCTTGACACAATTATTTAGGAATCAAGATTCAATTTCTAGTCTCTGTTCTGGTTATATCATTTTAGGCAAGTTGCTTTCTGTGTCTCAGATTCTCTCTGTAAAAGTAAGAGAACTTCGGTCAGGTTAACGCAGTGCTTCCCAAATTTATTTGATCATACTGTCATCTTCAAAACACATATTAACACTCCATTGAACTTGCTTCTAGAGAATACACTATACCAAAGAGTATTCTAAAACATCCAACCAATGGATTAAGTCACATGAAGCAAAAGAAAGGAATAAAACTCTTGGAGCGACACACAAAGTGGCCATTGTTTCCAGATAATATATTTATACTCTTAAATTATCCAAAGAAAACTAATTTAAAATCTTATTAGCATTACATAAAGTTGCTACCTGAAAGATAAATATATAAAACTTAATAATTTAACTTTTGCTTTTAACTATTTAGAATGTACAATAGAAATATTCCATTTATAATACTGCCACAGATAAAAATATGTGGAATAGCCAAAAGAAAAAAAAAAGATGTGTGGGAGGTTACTGTGAGAAAATTGGGCTGAGAAGCCCTGTAGAAAACATGATTAAATAGAAAATATGATCCTGACAGAAAGATAAATATTATAAATATATCATCATTGGAGATTTATGGATTCAATGTCATTCCATTAGAGTTTGTATGGTTTTCTTTGGTGAAACATTGATGAAAAATAATCATTATTACTATTTACTAAATCCTTTCTATGTGCCAGGCATCTAAATTTAACCATTTTACATATTTTAGTACATTTTCCCAAATAATAACTACTTGAGTTAGTATTATTATTATTTCCTTTCTAAAGATAGAAAATCTGAGACACAGAAATTATGCAATTTGTTATAGATTACATAATTGGTAAAGAGGCTGCCAAGATTCAAACAAACCCAAGCAGACTGATTTCAGTTACTGAAGTTCACTTTACCTACAATAACAAACTAGAAAAGAAATTCTACGATTTCCTTAAAAGAGTATAAGGAGAAACTTGCCTTATCAATGAGCTATATAAGCATATTGGAAAGCATCAATAAATAGATTTATAACACATACTATACATATGAAATCCAGGTGGAATGAAAATTAAATGGTAAAACTATAATATACAAAAGTAGAATTATTGTTGACCTTTGTTTAGGTAAGTTTCTCTAATTCTAAGTGAAATTTTTTTCTAAGTGTAATTAATTGATTAATACAACAAATATTAAGAGAGTGTCTCTTATGTGCCAGGCAAGCTGCTAAGGCATCATGGGTATAAAAATGGGCAACAGAGAACCATTTTCTGCCAAAAAAGCATAGATTTTAACCCAAGCAGACATTAATTCAATATTAACTTTAATGACTATATAATTACTATTCAGTTACTGTGGTGAGTGTTGACCAAAATATCTGACAGATTGCATCCTCAAGGAAGTGATACTGGAACGGAGTTATAAATGTTTGAAGGACATGTAGGAGGTTTCCAGTTTCTAGGAAGAAGGGAAGGAAGAAAATGCTAGGAAAGGGAACAGCACTCATAAAGGCCATGACTGGACTGGAACCAGGCCTGTTGAAAGCTATGCAGAAAGACTAAAAGGTCACAGCTTATAATGAGGAGAGTAAGATAAAATGTGTCTGGAGAGAACTTCTGAGTATATCAAAATAAGATTTCACATATATAAAAATGTAAAGATTTCTTTATGTTAAAATAACTTATATTAAAGTCCAAATAACAAACTGAAGAAAATATTTGCCACAGTGGTCGTATTTATTAAAAAATGTGTGAGTAATCTAAGATATGTACCCAACTCTACATAAAATGGACCGAGGAAATGAACAGATATCTGGACAAAAAGAAAATACACAAATCTAATGAACATGGAAATATTTAATGTCACTTATACTGAATAAATGAATATATCAAATTTACAAAGATTTAGTAAGGAAAATATTAATTGGTAGAAGTAAAAGTGTGAACTGGGATAAGGACTATGCTAGTGAGATGATTTTTAGAAAGCATTTTGCCACTATATATCAACGTCCTTAAAAATGTAAACATTATTTGAGCTGGTGATTCTATTTCATTTATTGATCAATCTATCTACGCAAATCTAACTGGGTAGTTATTTGTGTCTGAACAATAAGGAGAAAATTTTCACTATAAACTATAAAAATAATTTTATCTTATTATGGGATCTTTTGAGAACAGAATTAAATGTTTTTCTTTTCATTTTCTTTGAAAAATATTTTATATGTGAAGGCAGAGTTTAAACCAATTTCCAACACAAGAAGTTTCCCATTGTCTGGAGTCAATTATATACTTAAATAAATGGAATGACATTCAGAGTAGGCAATTTGTTTCGTATTCCTTCTCACCAGAGAATAATAAGTTTTAGTCATGTGGATTTACAGGATAAAACAAAAGAGAAAGGATCAATCTCTTTCTAAAATACTGCAGCGTAGAACTATACAGATTTTAAAAGAGAATGTATGTTCTCTTTTGAGTACTCTGAGGGTCTATTTGATTTCTTATAATTTATCTAAATCATGCAGCACTTCACTTGACAATATGGAATTAGGGTAACTCTATGAACTGATTTCAATATAAGAAAAAATGTGAACATGGACTGTCTATTAATGTGCTTCCCATGCCTGAGCTTCCATTTCAGTTGAAGCTGCCACAATAGACCAGATGCATTTCACTTCACACTTCACACTTAACTGTTCTTTCTCCATTCAATCTGCCTTACATACTGCCACCAGATTAATTTTGCTGTAACATACCACCTTTAGTATGTTGCTCTCCTGATCAAATGTTCTCTGTCATTTTCAGGATAAAATTCAAATTATTTGGAAAGACAGTCATAATTTCCTCCCATCCGGCCTCAACTTACCTTCCTTAATTTGACTCTGACTATTCACAGAATAAATCTCTAATCTTTATGCTCTTTTATAATCCACATGAATTCTGAGTTTGTGCTTTTATTTTAGTTCTGTTTTTTATGGTGTATTTCACATTGCTTCAGTAATAAATTGTCACAAAATTAATGGGTTTGACACAATACAAATTCATCATTTTATAGTACTTGGAGATTAGAAGTTGACATGGGTTCTCTCTGGGCTAAAATTAAAGTGTTGGTAGTAGTACCAACTAGATGCTCTAAACGAACATCTTTTTTCAGTTCCTAAAGACTACCTGAATTTTTTGCCCACTTCTCCCTTCCAGCTTCAAAGCCAAAGATGGCTGCTTGAAGCTTTCTCCCATCAGGTCACTCTGACTCTTCTACTTCCTTCCTCCTCATTTTAGGGTGCTTGTGATTACATCCAATATTATCTCCCTATTTTTAAGATCAGCCAATTAGAATCAATATTATCTGATACATTAATTCCCTTTTGCTATGCAAGGTAGCATATTCACAGATTCTTAGGATTAGGGAATGAACATTTGTGTAGAACCATTATCCTGCCTATCACAGATGTTGTAGCCATCTTTCTCTTTCTTTATAAATTCTAGTTATTCAGTTATTTTCCAAAGCCCAGTTCAGCTGTTTCATGATGCCTTCTCAGATTACAGTTAACCACAGCAATTTCTCACTCTTCTCAACTCTTTTAAAGAATACCATGCTTTATGCACTGACAAAAGAAGTTCCTATTTGGATCTTGTATTTAAAGGGTCCACTCTGGTCCTCATTTGACCATGGCCCTCTTCAAAAGCCAGGAGTCTACACGGCAAACAAGTCTCCATTTTTCTTCCTATCCTAAACTATGACAGATGACACTGAGTGAACAAGCACATGACATTTTTTATTTAAAAAAAATGGATTCTGCTGTATACACTGTGTAAACTTAATGAATATGTTTTTGTATTGGCTTTTGTTTTCTTTACATCTTGAGATCTCAATTTTCTCATCTCTGTAGAAAAATAGTTATCCAGGGTTTGATATATAAGGAGTCAGTATATTCTGTGGATAAAAATTTATAGGAGTCTTGGATGACTAGAATTTGCCTTGCATATTGCTAAAGTTGCTGAAGGTGCATGTGTCCAGTCCTAAATGCATTTGTTTGTTTGTTTGTTTTCCATGGCAGGTGGAAGTTCCCAGGCCAGGGATCAAACCTGTACCACAACAGCAACCTGAGGCACATCAATGATAACAGCAGATCCTTAACCTGCTGAGCCACCAGGGAACTCCCTCTGTTTATAATAAGTACATAATAGAGATGTAAGTAAAGATTTTTATACAAAGGGGCTCATTATAGCATCATCTCCCCAATTAGAAATCATCTAAGTAGGGGACGAATTTTAATAGATCAGTATGATAGAATAGCATGCAACTATTAAAAGGCATGTTGTTAAAAGATTGTCTAATAATACAGGAAAAGTTTAAATATATTGTTCAAGGAGAAAGAATAATGAAAAACAATGACATAAAGAAATATATATATGTATATATATAAATTTCAAATAAAAAAGGTTTATGTCAATATGCTAAAATAGTGAAAAGGGTCACTCCCAACTGTGGGATTATACGTGGCTTTTAAATATTTCTTCTTGGGCGTTCCCATTGTGGCACAGAATCTGATTAGGAACCGAATCTGATTAGAAATCGAATCTGATTAGGAACCATGAGGTTGCGGGTTCGATCCCTGGCCTCACTCAGTGGGTTAAGGATCCATCGTTGCTGTGAACTGTGGGGTAGGTCAGCAGCTGTAGCTCCAATTAGACCCCCTACCCTGGGAACTTCCATATACTGCAGTTATGGCCCCAAAAAGCAAAAAAAAAAAGGAAAAAAAATTCTTATTTATTTATTTTGTTTTCTTTTTTTTTTAAGGGCTTACTCATGACATACAAAAGTTCCCATGTTAGAGGTTGAATCTGAGCTGCAGCTGCCGCAGCAACTTCAGATCCAAGCTGTGTCTGAGACCTACACCACAGCTCATAGCAATGCTGGATTGTTAACCCACTGAGCAAGACCAGGGATCTAACCCACTTTCTCATGGATACTGGTCGGATTCATTACCACTGAGCCACAATGGGACTCCCCAAGATTCTTTTTAAATTAAAAATTATAATTTTATATAATGAATATATATAATACAATATATATTATAATATGTAATATTATATGATGTAATAATACATATTGTATTATATACAATGTATAATGAAACTACGTAATATCAGCTCTTTTTTATTCATAACCAAAATTGTTATGAATAAAATGTAAGTTTACCATTTATTGGACATTTACTAGGCCCCACACGCCATACTGGGTACCAAAGGTAAGACATAGTTCATTTCCCTTAAATAGTTCATCGACAGTAAGATAATTAGACCAGTATATTAGTTTGATAGGGCTGCCATAACCGAATACCACAGATGGGGTAGCTTAAACAAGAGAAATAAATATTATTACAATTCTAAGGGGCTAGAAGTCCAAGATCAAGGTATTATATAGCAGGGCTGGTTTAATTCCGAGACCTCTGTCCTTGGCTTGCTGATGGCTGCCTTCTGCTGTGTCCTCATATTCTCTTTGGCCTTTCCTTTGTGTGTGCATGTGTGCATGTTCTATCCGTGTATATCTTGTGTTAGGGTGGATTGGGGCCCACCCTAACAGCCTCATTTTAACTCAATTACTTCTTCAAAGGCCCTCTCTCCAATACAGTCACATGCTAAGATACTGGGGCTTAAGGCTGCAACTTTGGAATTTTGTGGGGAGAAGCAATTCAGCTCATAACACCAAGTTAAAAGCCAACCTCAGTATCTGCTAATGATGGCACTATTGATTTTATGAACAGGTATTCTACTCTTTCAGAGGAAGGCGAAAAAAATTCCTTTTAGGAGGTCGTCGAAGTAGGTTTTATAGAGAAGGTGACATTTGAGAAGAATTTGAAGGAGTATGAGATTTTGCCAGTTTCTAATTGATAGAAGCACATACTCTAATTGACTCATACATCATAAGCTATAAAAAATGTAATTCTTACAAAAGATCGTAAAGCATGATTCCATTTTATGTCACGTGGACTTCATTTATTTTGGTCAGAAACCCACTGTCCTTGGGTAAAAATTAGTTAAAAAATTCATCTATCATGACAATGCTTATAATGTCTTTCACTTTTTTCCTGGATAAAGACTAACATTTGAGTGATTAAGCTGAAGTGAGAAAATAGAAACTTCAGAAGAGTAGCTCCTTTTACAACTTAGGCAGCCAAGTGTGGGGTGGATATTGAAGTTCACAAAACTCATAAAGTAGGGATGTGGTGGAGTCAAGGAGATAGTATTTCTGAAGAGCTTCCAACCACGTTCTAATGGCATCCAGGTTTAGAACAAAAGTCAGAATATTGCTGGACCTCTCATTAGGCAGTAGTGTGACTGAGGACCAAACTTCCCCATGATGATTCTTCTGGACCTGAGAGTGTCTATCTATTATCTACATGACTCCTAAACCTTAAATACAATTTAGGATCTTGATTTGTTTAAATGTTGTCCACTTCATGTATAGATGATTTCTTGACTAGACTCTAAGCCTCTCTAAGGGGAGAACCAATTTTTTTTTTTTCCCCTCCAGAGTCCTTTTCCCCTGTGCTATGCAGGTTGCCTCAGCTGATATGTAGAAAAGTCCCTCATGGGCCATTCTGCACCTTGAACTCTAGACCTGTCTCTGACAAAGGCAGTATTCTTTAAAAAGACATAAGAAATCCTCAGAGTGTCTATGAAAGAATCTGGAATTGCCATCCTATTTCCCCAGATGTTTTTTGGAGCTTTACTGTTGATTGATAACATCTCTTACTGCCCTGACTAAACTCATACCAAGTGTTCACGTTTCTGTGATTCATGTTCAGAGTTATACTACTCTTTTTATCTATTACAGCAAGTTGTACCTGTGCATTACCACACTCAGGGGAGTATTGTTCCTGATAAACATTGTCTTTACACCATATATCTTTATTGTAGAAAAAGAATTGCATGTTGATCAAAGTTAGGCCACACATGTATAAAGGGTTCATGGAACACAGTGTTTCCCTGACAAAATAGTTGAAAGATAAACAGGAGCTCTGATTGGTCATATATAAAATTTCTACCTAATAAATACCTTTTAACCTCAACTGAGAAAGTTATATTTAAAAAATTTTGAAAGATAGCAAAGATATCCCTATATATTTATATTTATCTATCTAGATATATTAGTTTATTCATCATATATTTATATTAAATCTCACAAAGCAAGAGTTCACTAGCATATTTTATCCAAAATTTGTCCTAAAACCCAACTTAGTTCATTTCTATATAAGTACATTCACTGACAGTTCAAACAAATGACCATCATTTTCTGTACAAATTTCTAATAAGTGAGGTTTTGAGAAGGTGCACGTTACTCTAATTAGTAGCTTTACAAATATTTGGTGAAATGCCCAAGAAGTTTTAAATGAAATAATAATTTCGAAATATTAGTTTGATTGTATTAGCACTGCTAGCAATCTTACTTCATTACTTAATCTACCCAATCTCAGGTTCTCATTCTTTTTCTCTTCTCTCTCCTCTTTTCTCTCTCCCTTTCTCGCTTTCAACTAGAGAGTATTTAAACATTTTTGCTCTCCTCAAACTTCCAACACCTCTCCGTTTTGTTGTTTCTCAGTTGATCTTACTTCTTCCACTGAAACACCTCATTAACCTGCATCTGTACCTGCACACATTGCCATCTTTCCTATTCCTATGGATGAACTGACCATGTTTCAATACAAGGTTGTTACCTTCCCCTGTCTGCAAGCATAATACTCCAGTAGTAGCCCCTGTTTCTCTGTATCATCAATTTTCCTGCCTCTACTAGGTCATAACCATAAGTCTACAAATTTTTAATACTTTCTCCTATCTTAGAAAAGCATAAATTATTCCTTTCATCTAATCTTTTACTCTAAGTACTACCCATATCTCTCCTTTCTCTAATAGTAAACCTCCTCAAATGAGTTTCCTGTCATCACTATCTCTCTGTAATAGCTCTCCTGCCATTCTCATATAAAAATATTCTAGTCAAGGTTTTAATCTCCACCATCCCACTGAAACAACCTCATCAGCACCACTACTGGACTCCATATTGCTTATGTGAAGTCAGTTTTCATCATTCATTTGACTTGACGTATAAGCAGCTCATGAACTCCTTCCTGTGATTCACTTTCTTTACTTGGCTTCCAGAATACCAGTCTCTGCTGGTTTCCATCTTATTTCATGGCTCTTCCTTCAAAGAGCCTTTTTTCTGGGTTCTTATTTTATCTCTCTCACCTCTAAAGTTGAATTTTGGCAGGACCAGTTCTTGCACTACTTCTCTTCTCTAGATACACTCCTTTCTTTATAAACTCAGAGGTTTCACAGTTTAAAATACCACAAGTAGAATGGCATCTCCCAAATTTATATATTCAGCTTACATCTATTTCTTAAACTCCACACTTTTATTTTCAATCTAGTAGCCACAGTGATCTTTTTAAAATGCAAATGAGCTAATTCTATTTCTCTGTTTAAGTTTTACCCACAACCATGGCTTCTCCTGTGACTGAGAATAAAATCCAAAGACCTCTCAATGGCTTACAAAGCCTCACTTGAGTTGATCTTCCCATTGCCTCTTTTCCTTGTTTCCTTCTGCTTTCTCTGTGGTAGTTCCCTCAACTCCATGCTGATCTTCCTCATGACTTTTTAACTTGCCCAGTGCACTCCAGCCTTAGGGCATTTGTACTTAGGCCTTTAGGGCTTCTCTAGCTATCTCTGATTCACTCTGCAGCTCTTTAAGGTTTTAGTCAAATGTTGCCTTCTGCTAAGGCCTCCCTGGTCACTTTCCTCATCATACTCCCCTCACCACTTTATCATATGCCCCATTTCCTGTTTAATGTTTTTTCACAGCACTTATCACTATCTAACATGTTACATACTTTAATCATGTGTTTATTGTATATCTCCTTTCACTAGAACATAAGGTCCAGGAGGGCAGGAAATTTTGTCTGTTTTCTTATTTGCTGCTCTATCCCCAGCACACAGCACTTGGCAGGTACTATATGTTCAATATAATGGTGTTTTTCAAAATGTGGTGCACAGACCAGCAGCATCAGATTAACCTGGGAACATTTTGGAAACATGTTAGAAATTCTAACTCTTGGGCTGTACCGTATTCCAACTGAATCTGACACTCTGGGGACAGAGTCCAACCATCTGTGTTTTTATATGCCCTCTAGGTAATTATTATTCTGCTAATGTCCAAGAATCATCGTGATGAATACTTATTGAATAAGAGAATAAATTAAAAAAATTTCTATTCTTGTTACCCTTCTAAGAAATACAACAATTTTAACTTTTGGATTAAAAAGTCATGTAAATAAATGAGTAAAATCACTTCAGAGAAATTGGTTTTCTGCTATGAGTCATAATAAAAGTAATAAGAAAATTTCCCATTGTGTCTCAGCAGTAACGACCCCAACTAGGATCCATGAAGACAAGGGTTCCCATCCCTGGCCCCACTCTTGGGTTAAGATTCTGGCATTGCCATGAGATGTGGTTCAGATCCTATGTGGCTGTGGCATAGGCTGGCAGCTATAGTTCTGATTAGACCCCTAGCCGCAAGTGTGCTGCAAGTGTGGAGAAAGAAAGAAGGAAAGGAAGGAAGGAAGAAATAAAGAAAGGGAGAAAAAGGAAGGAAGAAAGGAAAAGAAAAAAAGTTCTAGTTTATCATTTTTAAGGTGAAAAACCCATACGTTATCCCAAGCCATGAATACAAATCCATTGAAAATTGATAGATAGTCATACCTGAATCTGTAAAATTAACTTATGGCTTTAATTTAGTTTTAGTTGAAACTTCTGTGAAAAATTAGTTCTAAGAACTTTGCCCAATGATTTAAAAATTTAACAAAGCTGTTATTAATCAACTTACTTCCCTTGGCCTTTCCTTGTTCTTAGATGTTCAATTCTGAGTTTCTTGGGTTAAACAGCTCTATATCTCTCTGTCTCCTACAGCCAGTCACATCACATGTTAGCATCTATTCCATATTTGAAAACTGGGATACACTTTCTGCCTTTAATAAGGTGAAGCATAGAATGTATTTCAGTTTATGAAATTTCTCATACTCCGTGATTATGAAGCAAGCTGATAACTTCCTCCCTACTGTCTGTATATGAAGTTGCTATGACCCTACGTTGGTGAACAAGTATCTCTTTTAGGCCAGGACAATACCAGTATATACTCGATATCTTGATTGAATTATTAATAGCATCCTTCATTGCCAAAATTACCATCACCCTACTCACTTAACATGTATTTATATATTACGTGTGTGTATATATCTATATATAGATATATATACAACTTTTAGCCTAATGCTTTTACACAGAGTATAAAGAATATTGGAAACAAAAGTTTTAATTATCCCTGATATTCACGAGAAACATTTGCTTTGGAAAGTCATTTTATATTTTTTTAATTTTTTAATTAAATTTTTATTAATTTTATTTATTTTTTCCTTATACCCAACTGCACAGCATGGTGACAAGGTTACACATACATATATGGATTCATCACAAGTGGTTATACATAGTTCCCAATGCTATACAGTAGGATCTCCTTACTTTTCCATCCCAGAGGCAACAGTCTACAACTATTAACCCCAGACCCCCCTACCATCCCACTTCCTCTCCCACCCTCTTGGCAGCCACAATTCTGTTCTCCAAGTCCTTGATTTTCTTTTCTGCATAAAGATTCATTTGTGCAGTATATTAGATCCAAGATATTAGTGATATCATATGGTATTTGTCTTTCTCCTTCTGACTTATTTCACTCAGTATGAGCATCTCTAATTCCATCCATATTGCTGACATTATTTTATTCTTTTTTATAGCTGAGTAGTATTCCATTGTGTATATATACCACATCTTCCTAATCCAATCATCTGTCGATGGACATTTGGGTTGTTTCCATGTCTTGGCTATTGTGAATAGTGCTGCAATGAACACGCATGTGCAGGTGCCTTTTTCAAGGAGATTTTTGTCCGGATATATGCGCAAGAGTGGGATTGCTGGATCATATGGTAGTTCTATGTATAGTTTTCTAAGGTGCCTCCATACTGTTTTCCATAGTGGTTGTACCAGCTTACATTCCCACCAACAGTGCAGGAGGGTTCCCTTTTCTACATAGCCCCTCAAGCATTTGTTGTTTGTGGACTTGTTAATGATGGATATTCTGACTGGTGTGAGGTGGTATCTCGTGGTAGCTTTGATTTGCATTTCTCTAATCATCAGTGATGTTGAGCATTTTTTCATGTGTTTGTTGGCCATCTGCATATCTTCTTTGGAGAAATGTCTATTCAGTTCCTTTGCTCATATTTCAATGGGGTTGTTGGTTTTTTTTGCTGTTGATCTGTATAAGTTGTTTATATATTTTTGAAATTAAGCTTTTGTCAGTTGCATCATTTGACACTACTTTCTCCCATTCTGTAAGCTGTCTTTTGGTTTCCTTTTTGGTTTCCTTTGCTGTACAAAAGCTTGTCAGCTTGATTAGGTCCCATTGGTTTATCTTTGCTTTTATTTCTGTTGCTTTGGGAGACAGACCTGCAAAAACGTTTGTAAGGTTGATGTCAGAGAATATTTTACCAATGTTTTCTTCCAGGAGTTTAATGGTGTCTTGTCTTATATTTAAGTCTTTAAGCCATTTTGAGTTTATTTTTGTGCATGGTGTGAGAGTGTGTTCTAGTTTCATTGATTTGCATGCAGCTGTTCAAGTTTCCCACAAATAAATGGAAAGATATTCTATGCTCATGGACCAGAAAAATATATTGTAAAAATGGCTATACTAACCAAAGTAATCTACAGATTCAATGCAATCCCTATCAAATTACCCAAGACATTCTTCACAGAACTAGAACAAACAATCCAAAAATATATATGGAACAACAAAAGACCCAGAATCGCCAAAGCAATTCTGAGGAACAAAAACCAAGCAGGAGGCATAACTCTCCCAGACTTCAGGCAATATTACAGGGCCACAGTAATCAAGACAGTGTGGTACTGGTACCAAAACAGACATACGGACTGATGGAACAGATAGAGAACCCAGAAATAAACCCAGACGCCTATGGCCAATT
>PVHT020003785.1:8137854-8188267 GCA_004024745.2 Catagonus wagneri
AATTTCCATAGATATCATGTTTTTGAGTATGTTTTATCAGGAGGATATTATGATATTACTACAACAGATAGAAAAGTAAAAAAAGCAATTATGGATTTATTTGACTAATTTTTCTTTCAGCCAATCCTTCCATTTATTTGACATTATGAAGATATAACCTCATATTTCAAGCCTTTAAAAAGTGTCAGTAGGAGTTCCTGCTGTGGTGCAGTGGGTCAAGAATCCGACTGCAGCCGCTGGGATTGCTGCGTAGGTACAGGTTCAATCCTTGGCCTGACGCAGTGAGTTGAAGGATCTGGTGTTGCCACGGCTACAACACAGGTGTCAGCTGTGGCTCAGATTCAGTCCCTAGCCTGGGAACTTCCATATCCTGTGGGTGCAGCCATAAAAAAGATTAAAAAAAAGGGGGGGAGTCAGTAGATGTTTGCAGAATCGTCAGGTTCTATAAACTGGTGCTCCATAAGAGTTTTGATCTTACATCATCTTTTCAGACAAAACTAAAATGTATTGAAGTGTTAAGTTGAAAACTAAGCGAATAAGATAAATGCATCTTACTGAATATATACACCAATAGGCTTATATGCCAGTCTTTCCTATAAAAATTCAGATCTCATATGAAAATTATATTACATTCCTATGAGCTGTATTTGCCACCATGTGATACTCCTTTGCAATAATTTTTAAGGTTGTCTGGCTTTTTCAGATTTCAATTGCTCTTGGATAAGAATTTTTTTTTTTTTTTTTTTTTTTGGCCGTGCCCACAGCATGTGGAAGTTCCTGGGCCAGGGATCGAACCCAGGCTACAGCAGTGACCTGAGCCACCACAATGACAATGCCAGATCCTCAACCCAATACATCACAAGAAAACTCTGCATAAGAGTTCTTGAGAACTTAAAATCTGTTGGTGAATTGATATATCTGCTAAGCTTCTCTATCATATATCGTTTTAAGGGAGAAATATATATTACTTGAGAGAACTGTTCTATTTATCAAAAAATCCATATTGAATATTTCAGTAATTATGTTAATTGTATGATCAATTGCATTCATCCAGACTATTACTCTTTGTGACACAGATGTCTGTTTACTTGATTCATTCTCATAATTGCC
Source organism: Catagonus wagneri (assembly GCA_004024745.2). Lineage (NCBI taxonomy): Eukaryota > Metazoa > Chordata > Mammalia > Artiodactyla > Tayassuidae > Catagonus > Catagonus wagneri. Next base: position 8,138,965 of record PVHT020003785.1, read on the forward strand.
CAAACTCTAGGTCACACATATAATCAATCTGTTTCTGGTAGTCTGTTACACTTGTGCTGGCATCCACTCCCACTAACAAACCCAGAACAACTGTGTGGAGTTCTGCATATATAACAAAAATGGCTGGCATAAACACATTGACCTTGGTGTGACACTCCACGTAGGCGGTTTGTATACATAGTCATGGCCACAGCCTGCTTGGCTTGTTCAAGGTCATATAAAGAGTGTGGGTTTGGTTACCACTTAAGAGTCCTTCAGTTTCTAGTCTGGTTTTGACCTTAAAATAGGCAATCTGAACACTTTTTATCCCTCTCAATAAATGCTATAAAGGTAGTCTCCATTTTATACAGAACATTACTGGGGGGGGGGAATCGTTGTATCACTTTTTTTAGTAAGTTGCTTTACAACAGGGATGAACACATTTATAAGAGCTACTTTATGCTGGGCAGGAAGTTGTGTCAGGTCCAACATCGATGACACATCTTCACTGTCTTCATTGTCTGAGTATCGATTTTACAAAATCACTTGGTAGAGGATATATTAAGACAAAAGAAATGCATTATAGAATAGCATACAGCATTCAAATACAATTTTAAAAATAAGCTTCAAAAAATTGTCTTGCGAGTCTCATTTAAGGCTAAACAGTCAGAGACTTGAGAAGCAGAAGTTTCTTCTATTCTGGGTTCTAAAATATGGGTATTTTGTGGAAAAAAAACAAGACTGGCAAATCTCAATGTAAGATTTTTTCCATCTTATTTAGCAAGTTAGATATTTTTGAATGGTACTTTTACTTTCTGAAAAAAGGCAGCATAACTAAAAATCGCTTCATGGCTATGTTGAAACAAATCTCAATGATTTCTATTAAAAATATGCCTATTCAGTAGCATAGCTACTAAATATGTAGCTTTATTGCCAGTTATACTGTTTGGTCATTTAGTTCAGTATTCAAAAAGCAAAAAAAAAAAAAAAAAAACCTTGTCACATACCTCCTTTTTTAAACTTCTACCAAACTTTAAAATATCTTTATGGCATTTATTTTCTAACTGATGCTACATATGTGTTTAGTTTTTTTTTTTTTAGTCAAGGACTGTGTCATATATGAATATAAAATCATTTTGAACAGTTAATGCTCAGTAAACTTTTAAGAATGGATGTATTGTGAAATAGAAGCTTGAGTCCTGATTGTTAACTATTACAAATTTAATTATTTAAAGGTTCCCTGACTGCTTCACTGTGGAATAGATTTAGCCTTCAGAGAGTAAACAACTTTTTTCACTATCATTTCTCAAAATGCAGAGGTGATCATTTTCCTTGAGTCTATAACCCCAACATATATAGAATTTTAAAACATTACATGCATCACCTCTCTATTATATATTTAATAAAGTGAACTTAAGGCATGCTCATTTTTGCTTTCTGAGTATAACAATTGGACTATAATATTCCTCTTCCCATTCTACTCCCCCTCCCCAAATATACCAAAGCATTAGATAAAATTGGTAGCACTGAAATTGAGGATATCTAAAAACAGCAACCTGTAACCTTGGGAATTTTGAGTGATATAAATACAATGCCTGAGAGCATTTTTAACCACAGAATTTCTGCCTTTTATACTTAGATACTTGCAAGGTTGTTGAGTTGTTTTCCTTGCGGCCCATATTAAAATACTGATGTTTGGGAACTACAGAATTCACATCCCATGACTTTTTTTTTCTCCAAATGAATCCATATTTGTAACCAACTTGTAATGTCTGGTTCAATTCTCAGCCAAACAAGCAAACACACTTTCTAAGGAGTGATAGCAATTCTATACCTGTTTGTTTACAAATTGTCTGACAATGAGTCAGAAGCCTACCTTTTTCTTTTATACAAACTTTCTCAGATTGATTTAGCAATCCAGAATAATTTCCTGTCTCTCAATCTTTATAATCTAAGAAAACTATCTTCAATGCTTTCAGCCTTTCTGTCTGATGTAGAAGTGATAGTGTGTGTTTCACAGAGAAAATAATGCCTTTTCTATTCCATGAAATTGTACTGACTTATCACAAAAACCTGGTTTTTGGTTACATCATCACTCAAAATGTTACCTGTGCATGTGGAAACATAGCTTCTCTAATTAGCAGTAAATCAAAAGTTCTTTCTCTCTGATGAAACAGGACTGTGAAATAAATTGTGATGGAAGAGCTGTATCGGCAGCATCAGTAATTGAGGGGATTGGCTAAGTCTATTATGACTGCCCCAAAGGAAACCACACCCATTTAAGGAAAGGCTGGAGAATTGACATTTTCTGTGGTTTACTGTTGATCTCTGTTTCCTCGAACAAAATTCACTATAATTGACAATCAGACGGTAGTACACAGGATGCTTTAATCTAAATATTTGAAGGTGCTTTCTTATTTTGTAATCTAGTGAAATAGGATTTTTTAAAATTGAATCAACAGAAACATAATATAGTTATAATCAACAACCAAAAACATTAAATAGGAAAAGACTGTGCTCCAGTGGAGAAAATGAGAAGCTGATGCACATTATTCTATTAAACACACACATATATTAAGCAAAAAAAATGTAGCGTAATTAGCTTGTTACCTGTCTTATCTAGCTATAGTTGCCAAATTCATGAGTTGAACAATTCTCCAACAATTGTGCTTGTCTGGATAGCCTCCACACTACAAATCATCTTTAAAAACACTCTTTTGCACAGCTCAATTTAGATAAATGTCAATTAATTATAAAGCTAAATTTTTAAATTATAAGTAAAGGTAATAATGATCCAAGGACGATATCAATATAGAAAATATAGAAACTAGCAATCTTTAATAATTAAGTGATTTGCAAGAAATTAAAGAGTACTTCTTTTTTTTTTTTTGGTCTCATTGAGCTAAGTGACCAAACTGCGAATAAATCGGTAGACATCTGAGGAGTAAATCTTTGCTCTACTCTTTTCCTTTTAATCTCTTTATCAAACTCTAAGCACTTCCTACTGTGGCCTACAACCATTCTCATCAGTGTTTCTAACTCTAGGTACATGTAAATTTAACTTGAAGTAATTTTAAATAGTTTTTGTTGAGGGTCCTAAAACAACTGAATCAGTATTGCAGGCGTTGGGGAGGCATCAGTATTTTTTTTATCTTTATTGAGTTATAATTAACATTGCTATACATCACTACATAATAATGTAATATATCATCAAGCAATGATGTAATTAACATTGTGCACCTTTTAATTGTGCCACATGATGACTTGATATGTATACATGTTATATATATATATATATAAATGTTTACCACAATAAGGTTAGCTAACACATCTACCACTTCATATAATTACTATTTTTAAATGGGTGGTGAGGACATTTAATATCTACTCTTAGCAAATTTCAAGTATATGATACAGTATGGTTAACTATAGAAACCATGCTGTATATTACAGCCCCAGAATTTATTCATCTTACAGTTGCAAATTTGTATCCTTTGACCAAAATCTCTCTATTCCGCCACCTCCTAGCTCTGACACCAAAGAAATAAAATCACTCTCTTGAAAAGCTGTTTACTTATTTACGTTGTAGCATTATTCACAACAGCCCAGACAGGGAAACAAGTGTCTGAATGAATGATAAAAATTATGTAGACATATAAGTAAATAACATATATACAATGGATATTATTCAGGCATGGATAAAAAGAAAATCCTGCCATTCGCAACATCATGGTTGGATCTTGAGGGCACTATGCTAAGTGAAATGTCAGACAGAGAAAGACAAATACTGTGTGATCTCACTTATATATAGATTCTAAATAAGTATTTTTAAGGTGCCAAGGGACCACTGGACTCCATGTCTGCTTATGCCTTCTCTCTCCCTTCCTACTACTCTCCCGTGCATTCTCTGAGTTCAAGCTACACTTCTCTCTCTTCCACAAAGTCAACACAATTATTCTTGCATTAGACCATTTGCACTTGATGGCCTCCCTACCTAGAATTCCTTTGCCCAGATCTTTATTTATATAGTTGTGTTCTTCTTAATATTCAGGATTCAGCTGAAGTGTTCCCACTTCAAAAAGAGCTCTCCCAAAATGTCAGGCCCCCAAATCATACTCATCACATTATCCTGTTTTGTTTTATTCACAGCCTTGCTTTTAAAATTATTTATGTATTTATATGCTTGCTTGTTTTCTCTCTCAACCATTAGAAAAGTGCCGTATTACAAGAACTTGTATTTCCTAACCATTATCTATTCCCTCAAGCAGTGTCTAACAGTACATTGTAGACAGATTAAAATTTAGCTCATTTTAACAGCTATTTATTAAGCCCTTACTGAGTTCTAGGCACTGTTCTAGGCAATGAGGCTAAATAAATCAATGAACAAAACATATAAACTATATGAACAAAGAATATGTACATTACTACAGTATTCAGTGGACAGATGTTAGATTAACTCAATTCTTACAAGGAATTTTCCTTTTTGATATCATTGAATTTTCACAAGTATAGACAAACAATCCATAGAAGTGTACTCAGAATTTATAGGATTGCAGCCTGGCCTAGTGGTTGGAATGCAAGACCTGAATACCAGAGAATTTAATTCCACTCCTGGCCCTACCAATACCAGTAGTTATGGGTTATTAGACAAGGCGTGTGCTCTGTAGATATAACACACCTTCAGAGGCAGCTGCTTCAGATATGGGCACTTAGAATTTACTCATCCTCTTTCTTAGTTTTCTCATGTATAGGATGTGAATAATGGTAAGTCATTGATTCATTGGGTTGAATTTAGGGTTAAATATAAGGCAAATAATGGGAATTTAAATAAAGCTAAAAAATGCACAGAATGCATTTTAGTTAATAATAGCCAAAGTTACATTAACTCTCCCTTTGGTTCCTCCTGAGCTCTGAATGTTTTCCTCTGTAAAACAATGACACTAAACCAGCAGTTCTGACATCTTTTCCAGAGCTCATATTTTCAAAATATTCTAGGGTTGTCAGCCTTACTGATTACACAAGGATATCTGCATTTTTAAATAAATACATTTTCCATAAAATTTTAATGATTTACTAGTTTTCTTACCTCTTCTATCTCCAGATTCTAGAAATGATTAAGATGAATATCAGTGTGATTATGCTCTATGATTTGCTACTCACATTTTTGAGATTTGTTTTTATCTTGTTTTACCTATCTATCTGCTACTTTTTAGGATACCATGAATTTTTGTTTTCTTTTGTTATTGTTTTTGTCTAAGCATATGCAGTTTTCCAGTCTATTTTTCAGAAATCTATTTTTTTTGACTGGATCATTTCAGCTTAATGGAATTTGTTAGCCCACCGCTCATTACATTGCTTTTGACTTTGAATGATGGAGGAAATACCTTTGGATGGGTAGCCAGCCAGTCTGACTAGTCCATTGGGCACAGTCTCCCTAGTCACTGGGATCACTAACGCCTAATGTCTCTCTAATTATAGACATGTCTCATTCCTGGCTACTTAATGGCCTCACCGCAGGGAGTGACTCCACTTCCTGACTGGAAGCCTACCTTCATTAGCGTAACTGTACATCATAACCTTCTCCTTTTACAATAACCCAAGGGCCCCTTTCTCCCAGAAATGTGGCAATGTGACAGCCTTAGTATTTGAACATGGAGACAGATGATAAGAATTTATGACTTCTAATTTTAAAATGCAAAAGGTAAAACTCTACATGATGTGGTTTTAAAAGAAGCTGTCTGTGCCAATAATGGAGAAGATGCAAGGATTTTGTTCTCCTCATTTCATTCTTTGGTGTCCCTGCCTTCCTAAGTGAAGCAAGGCCTATAGTCAGTAATTAAGTCTGAATAAGGGTGGAGACTTTGAGAAACAAATGGGCCTGTAAAGTGATTTACTACTGATTCAAGATTTAATACATCTAGAAGTAAAAAAGAATTATCACTTAACTCACTTAACTTGGATTAGACTTTGGAGTCATTTATGTCTTACCTGCCTTTATCCTCCTCCTCCTCATCACATTTTGCTACCTTTTATAGAAAATGCCTCATATGCTGGACCCTATACTAAGCACTTTAGATAATATCTTCCCATATATTCTCCTAAACATTGCTAGATATGTTGTCTCCATTTATAGGGGAAAAACTAAGACTCTGAAAATTTGGTCAGTTGCTAAGATCACCCAAATGATGGACAGGGTGAGATCTGAACACTTCAATTTACTTGATTCTAAACTCCTTAAATCTTCTGCTTCCTCTAGGCCTTGTAGCCCAATGATAATATAATGTCTGACATTGAAGAGGACAATGCTTCTGCCTCTGTACTTTAGCAGATGGTTGGTCTTAAACCTCTATTACAATAATAATACAACTTTCATAACAATAATAACAATGACCAGTTTTATTGAATACTTATTATGGGCCATGTACATAGTACTCTCATTCAGTCTTAAAAGAACCCTGTCATCTTTATTTCTAGGTGAAGATATTGAGGTTCAGAGAAGTTGCATATGGCTCACTGTCACATCTAAGTAGTAGAGCCTACTTTCATTATACTGCCTCTCATAGCACGTAATCCATGCATTATATTTAGATGCATATTAAATTATCTTCCTTATCACATAGAGAGATTCTTAAGAGATGGAGTCACAGCTCAGCATAGTTTCCCTACTGAAAGGACTGTGTCTGGTACGTAATAAAGTTTCAATAGATATTTGCTGAGTGATGAAGTTATTGTTACATTTAGTTTGTTCAGTTAAATAGGTCTCATATAATGAAGAAAACCATGAGAATGTCTAGAGGATAATATGAGAAAACTAGTGCTTCACACATCTTTATAATTACACTAAAACCATATTCTTTAGTGGTTTAGTCTTTCAGTTCTGGTCCATGTTGACCATAATATTTTGAGAAATATTTTATAATGCTGGAAATAGAGATAGCAAACCAATTTTCTGAGAGCAAAAAAAAGAAAAAGTTAAAGATCATTGTCTGTTCAAAACAGGACAACCCTGAAATCTAGTACTATGAAAAGAAGTCCAATATTTTCTGTATGTTTTACTCACTTCACTTCCAAGTGGTTCATAGTCTGCTGTCTACTGTTCTATATAAATGAGTTTTAAAAGAAAAAACTACAGTTACCTGACAGTATCTATTCTGACTGAAGTTAATTTTGGCTCACTCAGAATAATAACCTATTTTGTAACTCTGAAAGCTGAAAGGGAATTTAGAAACTGCTTAGGTAAAATTCTTATTTAACTGATAATGCAGATGAAGTGTAGAGACATTACATTTATACAAATAATTAGACCAAGAATTGGAAATCAGTTTTGGAGCCCCACTGCTATACATCTTGCCCACAAGCAAAGTAAAACACTCATTTTTTTTATAGAATTCAAAATTTCATTACATTATCATATGTATTTGTTTTAATATTTCTTCAAAAATCCACAAAGTTGAACACATAGTACCTCGATGTCCTCATTCTGGTCCAGGCCATTATCTCTAGACTGAATACTGCAGAACATGTTCCCTTGCTTCTAATCTAGCCAGAGTGTCTTTTTAAATGTAATTTAGGTTATGTTAGCCCTCTGCCTCAGAACTTTGTAATGGTTTCTCTTTTTTATTTATTTTTATTATTTGTTTGTTTGTTTTGCCTTTTTATGGCTGTACCTGGGCCATATGGAAATTCCCAGGCTAGGAGTCAAATTGGAGCTGCAACTGCCAGCCTGTGCTACAACCCACAGCAATGCAAGATCTAAGCTGTGTCTGTGACCTACACCACAGCTTATGGCAATGCCAGATCGTTAACCCACTGAGTGAGGCAAGGGGTTGAAAGCATGTCCTCTTGGATACTAGTCGGATTCTTTACCGCTGAGCCACAATGGGAGTTCCAACTTCTTTTTTTTTTTAATTTTATTTTTATTAGAGTGCAGTTGATTTACAGTGTTGTGTTGATTTCTGCTGTACAGCCTAGATACGTATACATTCTTTTACTCATACTATCTTCCATCATGTTCTACCCTAAGAATCTGAATAGAGTTCCCTGTGCTGTACAGTAGGACCTTATCACTTATCCATTCTAAATGCAATAGTTTGTGTCTACCAACCCCAAACTCCTCCCCCTCCCCCTTGGCAACCACAAGTCTGTTCTCCATGTCCATGAGTTTTTTTCTGTTGTGTAGATATGATCATTTGTGCCATATTTTAAATTCCACATATAATTCACAGCAGCCATGACATAGTAACAACCTAAATGTCCATTGACAGATGAATGGATTAAGAAAATGTAGTACATATATACAATGGGATAGTATTCAGGCTTAAAAAAGAACAAAATAATGCCATTTGCAGCAACATGGATACAACTAGAGATTCTCATACTAAGTGAAGTAAGTCAGAAAAAGAAAGCCAAACACCATATAATATCACTTATATGTGGAATATTATGGCTTCTCTTTGACCTCAGAGTAAAAGCCAGGGAAAAGTCCTTTCAGAGGCTAACAAGGCCGAAACATCTCACTACCTATTTCATGTTCCCCTCTTCGTTTGACCTGTTTCCATCTGTTCTCCTACCAGTGCAGTACTACTTGCCTGGATGCTTTCATCAGGTACAAGTACTTGACTCTTGCCATACCCCTGATCAGAATACTAATCCACTATAAACTACTTGTTAATACACCTCCAAGTTTTTATTCACATTTTACCTCCTCAGGGAAGTCTGCTATGTCCGCTTTATTTCATTATTGTAATCTGTCTCCCTACTGCTATTCCCTGGTCTCAATTTCAATTATTCTGCTCTATTTTAAAATTTTTCCATATTGCTATCACTGTCTATCTTACCATTTCATTATTTAATTAATAAGTTAATTAATTTTTTAGTCACAATATTTCCGCTGGAATAAGACCCTCAACAGCAGGGATTTCCCATTTTTTATGTTTTTTCACTGTTGTATCCTAAGCATCTTAAATAGAACTTACCCCATAGTATGTACTTCCTGCTTATTACTTAGACGACCTTGATAAAATATAGTCATATATATTTTAGTAGCCATATATATAAAACAACAAATTTACTAATTAATGTACTGGTAAGAACAGATAACTTATCACATAGGAATAAATGCACTATTTTAAAAATATTTAATTTTAAATATTTTTGGGACTCCTAAAACATAATAGAAAATAATAATACATGAACATTTTTACCAAACTTTTAATAATTTGCTTTTCCTAAGCATTGAGAGATTTTCCCATTATTCTTTGGTTATTAATTTCTGATTTGTTTTCCAACATAAATGAGTAACACAGTCTGTATGGCTTCAATTTTTGTTTTTTAATGTTAAGACTCATTTTATGACAAAGGATGCAATCTATTTTGGTATATATTTTGTGGGTGCTTGAAAAGTATAGTCAGCCCTCCTTATCCACGGTTCTACATCCCTAGATTCAACCAACCATGGATAGAAAATATTTTTAAAAAAATCTAGAAAGTTTCAAAAAGCAAAACTTGAGTTTGCCTCTTGCCAGCAACTATTTACATTGCATTTATTTTGTATTTACAGCTATCTACATAGCATTTACATTGTATTTACAACCATTTATGTAGTATTTACATTGTATTAGATATTATAAGTAATCTAGAGATGATTTAAAGTATTAAAGAGGATATGCAGATTACATGCAAATACTTTACCACTTTATATGAGGAACTTGAGCATCCTTGGATTTTGGTATCTGTGAGTGGAACCAATACCCTTCAGATATTGAGGGACAACTGTACATGCATTTTGCTTTTTTAGGGTGGAGTATTCTATGAATGTTGATAAGATTCTATTTGTTCATGGTGTTCTTCTATATCTGTGATGATTTCTGTCTAGTTGTTCTATCATTGTTTGAAGAAGGATGTTGATTTGTGGATATATCTATATCTCCTTTCTCTTCTGTCAGTTTTTGCTTCAGTTTTTGCACAGCTCTGATGTTTGGTTTAAATGTAGTTAGGATTTCTATATATTCTTCATGAATAAACTCTTTATCATTATTTTCCTCTCTGTTTCTAGTAGAAATCTCTTAAAATTCATTTTTAGTGGTTAAAACTTGATTTTTTTAAATGATACCATAACTTTCAGATGTTAGATTATAATAAAAGATATGATGTTTATAGAGCTGGACTTGAGAATTTCTGTTTAAGTTGCTCACATACTACACCAGTAGTATAACTAGAGAAGAAATTACTACTAACATTTTTTTTTCAGCTATTACAAATAATTTTCTGGCATATATCTGTACAAGATGAAGGAAGAACATTAAATTAAATTAATTCTCGGGAAAACAAGAAAATCTCAGAATAAATGACAATATTTAATAATGAATAAATGTCAGCTAGTACATTTAATGAATATTATTGACAAAAGTAGCTCATGATGATGGCAAATGCCAACAAAAATTTCCCTTTAGATTAATTATTCTTATAGCATACTGAAGTAGAAGTAAATGATAAAACAAGCTTGGGCTTTTGACTAATTTAAAAATACTTAAAGATTCTGTTTTATGGTACTACAATAATGGATGTTTACATTGTTAGAATTATATCAATTTTACCATAACAATGAAGAAAGATGATAGAATAATATTGTGGATTGTTGTTGAAAAGCTCTAAACTATAGATTGTTGTTGAAAATCTCTAAAAGTCCTTTTATTTTCTTGTTTTTCAACTCCATTTTGGTAATTCAAGATTACTTTTTCTAGCACATAGATAAAGGCAAATAGAATTTGGTATACAGTACTGACAATGATTGATTTTTGTTTTTCATTTCAAATTTGGTTTCTCAATGCAGTTTATTTTTTATTTTTTTAAATCATGAAAAAGTAAAGATATTAATGTTAAACTATCTTTTGACATGCCAATGCCTTTTTCTTTGTTTTATGGAGGACCACAACAAGCATAAAATTACAACTCAAAAATTATACACAAGAAAACAAAATGAAAAAGCAAACAGTGAACAAAACAAGCATAAATACCTGTATAATTTTCTTATTATATTGCAGGGAGAACTTTTTTCCTCCTTAGATATACTTATTTATCTATTATTTTTTGCTTTTTATTGAAATATAGTTTATTTACAATGCTGCATTCATTTCAGGTGTATAGCAAAGTGATTCAGTTATTATACATATATATCTATTTTTTTAGATTATTCTCCCTTATAAGTTATTACAAAATTTTAAGTGTAGTTCCCTGTGCTATATAGTAGGTCCTTGTTGGTTATCTCTTTTATGCATAGTAGTCTGTATATGTTAATCTCATACTCCTAATTTATTCCTCCTTATTGCCTTTCCCCTTTGGTACCCATATGCATGTTTTTTATGCCCGTGGGTCTATTTCTGCTTGTAAATGCAAGGTATCTTCTAACTTCTCTCTAGGAGTACAAGAACTTGACTTGTGCCATATTCTATAGGCCAAAGTCACTAAGGCCAGATCAGATTCAAAGAGAAGGGAATTTCATTCATTTCAATGTGATTAGCAGATGCATATACAGGGAGGGAAGGCACTGATGGTGGCTATCTTTGGAAACTACCTACCATATTTAGAATAGAACAGAATTTCAGTGCTGAAAAGGATTTAAAAGATCATCTGATTCAACTTTCTCATTTTAAGAAAAAGAAAAAATAACTATAAAGATGAAATAATCATATCTCATATATTCATAATGTATAATACATATATATTTGCCTCTCCTCTCTTTGTAAACCAAGCCCCCAACAATGTGTCAGGATTGTTCCCAGCATGTATCACGGTTTGTTCATAGCCTAGCAAGAGATCATAAGTTCCATACCCAAGTATTTTCTAAAATAATTAGGTCATGTGGTAGAAAATAAGTTTAGTTCATCTCATTTTAAGGAGCAAGAGAAAAGCCCAGATTTCCTATTGTGGTTGCAATTTGCCCTGGAATATGTACACTTTTGACCTGACTTAGCTATTATTCTATGTTGTGAAATCAGTCTGGGAATAATTTTTTAAAAATAGGTTTTCACAGTAATACTTCAGAATACATCTTGTTTTGCTATTTGACTTGGGACAGTGAAAATGATCCACACATATGAGGCAAAATAAATCAAATGAAAACAAAAAGTATTTCTAAAACTGAAAAGCAAAATGAAATAATTAAACCTGACTGACGAGTTGATGACTTAACAGCACAAATGGGAATTATTTCAGGATACTTTAAAGCACAGTAATTTGTACATTTTAAGTGGTATATATCCTAAGGACAAAATAACTTTAAAATAAAACAACTTAAAACTTTCCAATAAGAGTTCCTGTTGTGGTTCAGTGGGTTAAGAACCCAACGTAGTGTCCATAAGGACATGGATTTGATCCCTGGCCTTGCTCAGTGGCATTGCCACAAGTGGTGACATAGGTTGCAGATGTGACTTGGATCTGGTGTTACTGTGTGTGACTGTGGCACAGGCCTGCAGCTATAGCTCTGAGTCAACTCCTATCCTAGGAAATTCCATATGCCACAGGTGTGGCCATAAAAAGAAAAAAACTACTTCCAATAATTATATCATTAGTAATAACTTTGTACTGCTATTCTAATATTATAATTATAATATACTATATACTATATTTTATAAGTATAATAGGATACAACTATGAATCATTACGTTGATATCTTTAAGAATGAAGATTTTTCATGATTAAAAGGGAATAACTAAAATTAGATAAGTTAACTAAAAATTCTGTATTAATAACTTTAAATTTGAAATTATTAGTACAACTCAAGATATATATTCTTAAAAATGTGCATTTAGTAGGACTGTTCAATAAAACACTCTATAAACAGTAACAAATTTTTATTCAGTAGCCGTGAGCACCATTAATGCACAGATTTTGATCTCTAAATACCATTTCCTATTAAATTAAACTAAGAGTCCTTGGAAAAATGATTTATTTCAAGACTGGGACAGAAAATGTACAAAATGACCATGGAATATTTTCTGAAAACAGGAAGCAGCATGTACACATTTGTCTAGGTTCACTGAACCATTGTTAAAAATTGTGAAAAATTATATTTGATAATATTAAGGAATTATTGTTCATTTCTTAAGGTGTGATAATGATGCTATCTTTTTTTAAAGTTTTTTGAAATTTTCAATAAGAAAAATTCTTTTCTTTTTAATTTTGGCTCTGCAAAATTATTAGTCATAGTTGGAAAAATTCCAACCTTTTTTTAGTATCTCCTTAAATTCTTCATCAATTTATATATATATATATATATATATATATATATATATATATATATATATATATATATATAAAATTTTTCTTAGCAGGTCTATAGCTTTTACTACATTTTCAAGGATAATTGAATGGATAAGAATACTACTAATTATACCTAAGTTCAAGAAATAATCTCCTTTGACAACAGCAAATTGAAAAAAAAATAAAGATAAAAATTTTATTAAAATATATTTCTTACTACTTCATAAACATTTTGCAACAAATTTCTTGGTGGATAGTGTAATATCCTAATAGGAGAGCACCCTCTGCTGTCTTGACAAGAAATGCCACAACAAATGAGGTGGTCATGGTCCTACTCACCATCATCATTATCATCATAACGTAATGATAATATGACATGAAATCAAAGTACAACTGTAGAGTCAACTTTTCTTTTAAAACCACTACCGTGAAGATTAAGGAGAAATATAAATGTTCTTTGTGCTTATATCTTTATAGCTCATGTGATTTTTTTATCCCAATTAAAAACACTCCAAAACTCACAAAGGGAATTACTTTTTTCATTTGATAAAAATTTTCTTTTTTGACATGAATAGTTAAAAACATAAAAGAGCTATGTGATAGGTTTTCTAAATTTTAGTTTTAGTTTTTTGCTTATCCACATATAATCCTAGGCAACTTAATAAATATTCATTAATGCTTGTTAGTCTCTTTGGGTCTTTAAAAATACTCTTAATTTTAACAGATGGGACTTAGGGATTTTCCAACAGTTTTGTAGTAATGGAAACCATTCTTCAAAATAGTATTTCTTGGAACTCTAATATGTAAATTAGATTAGGTTTGCTGTAGTTCGTGGCTTGGCAAATTACAGGCCCACAGACCAAATCCAGCCTGTTACTTATTTTGGCAAAAAAAAATAAATGTTTACTGATATGTAGTCCCTACTATTCATTTATTATATTTGAAAAAATAAATAAAACAATGGGTTTTAAGACAGTAAACATTAAGCATTGGAAAATGATCTCAAAGAGGCTAGAAACAAGCTAGGTAAGCCTTAAGATACCTTAAGATACTACCAACTTAATGACTTGAGACAGTTTACTGGTTGAAATTTAGAAAGATAGAATGATATGAAGTCCATTGGATGCCCTGAGTTGAGACAGAGCTGGGAGATCATGGAAATATAGACATCTAAAGATCATAGGACAGAATATCAAAGCAAAGGCCACAGCATAGAGAAAGGATTCCAAACTTCAAGGATTTTACAGAACTCTTACCAGTGTGTGATTGTGATGGTTCTGCACAAGAGCGGGGAAAGAACCATCTGAAAAGATTAGAGTGAAATAGTGCCTAATGCTCACACAGGCCTGAGAACAGAGCCTATACCAACCAGGAAGGCTAGAAAAACAGAGCCTGTACCAACCAGCTAGGCTAGAAAAATTCATGACAAGAGTATTCAAAAGAGGTGAATGATTTACTCTAGACCAAGCACTGCTCCAGTCTCTCAGGCTAGCCTTGAAAAAAAAAAAAAAACAATTTCCAAGTAACTTAATCAAATGCTAGAGTAATATATTTTTCATTTAAGCAACTAAGTCCTAAATAATCTATGGTCAAAAAGAAATAAGAAAAGGAATTAGACAATATTTTGAACTGGATCATGAAAATGAGATTTAAATTCGTGGGATACAGCTAAATCAGTTCTGATAGGAGAAATTTATAGTTTTAAATGGTTATATTAGAATGGAAAAAGGCATTATATAAATGATCTAATTATCTACTTTAAGAAACTAGGAAAATATAATCAAATTAAATTCAAAATAAGTAAAAGGAAGGAAATAATAAAATAAGAGCAGAAATTAATGGTATAGAAATCTGAAAGCCATATGAAGAAATTAACAAAGAAAAACTGAAAGTTGTCTCTTGCAAAGATTAATAAAATTTATAAATATCTAACAAGACAGATCAATAAAATTATTGAGAAAACAAATTAGAAATGTCAGGAGTGAAAATGATATATCATTACTGATTCTAACATATATCCAAAGCATAATAAGGAATAACTATAAACAAACTTATATCAACAAATTATCCAAGTTGGAGTCCTTGAAAAATAAAGTGTAATAAAAATTATATAAGATCAAATACAAAACTCTGAATAACTTTATATCTATCAAAGAAAATGAATTTCTTATCAAAACTTAAACTCTATACTCAGATGGTTTTACTGATGAATTCCGTTAAATATGAGAAAAAAGTTTTACACAAACTCTTTCAAAAGGTAGAATAAGAAACATTTCCCATCTCATTAATAAAGACAAGGTAACTCTGATACCAAAACCTGGAAACATTATAAAATATTGCTCATAAATATGTTTGTTAACATTCTTAACAAAATACTACCAAATATTTGCAACAACCTGTGACAAATATAACATATCATGATTAATTGAGCCATGCTTATCCTAGAAATAAATATAATAATAAAATAACTTTTATTATAAAAATAGTTTACTATTTTAACAAGTTTACATTTAAAAATCAATTATTGAAAGCCACTATGTTAACAAAGTAGAAAAACTGTTTGCTCATTTCAGTAGATTAAAAATGTCAAAACAAAGTTCAATACTCTTTCATGATAAAATATCTACTAAACTTGAAGTAGAGGGAACTATCTTCCATGAATATCAGTAACAACCCTATAACTGATATCATCCTTAATGGTCAAGCATAGGCACTTTTGTCACCTAAAAATATCTCTACATTCTACTTTTATTCAACATTTTTCTAGAGGATCTAGTCATTATAATATGATAAGAAGAAAAGCCAGTTAAGAATTTTGGAAAGGATTAAGTAAAACCTTCCATATATCAGGGAAGACATATTTTTTTTTACATAAAAAGTACTGACATATATAAATCATCACTAGAAATAAATTGGCTGAGCCTTGAAGAACTCAACTTAATGTAAGCTAAGAGCTAATGCATATTGTGTTTGCTCTGCAATGGACCCTATTCTAGTTGTTTTATATATACTCATTCCAATGAATCTGTGAAGTAGACACTATTATGTTTTTGATTTTATAGATGAGGAAACAGAAGCACAAGGAGGTCAATGATTTTCCCAAGATCACGCAATGACTAAAGTGTAGAGTCAGGATTCAAGGCCAGTCTGCCTGGATCCAAATCACATGCTCTGAAATGGGAACAAATCCTTGTGTAAGACTGTGTCAGACAAGAAGTACTTGATCAAGTGGCCTGAAGTGATATACTCTTACCTCCCAGTCCACATTTGTTGGATCTGTGAACCCCCTGATGTTCCATGCAAAACGTTATATGTGTATGTACCATTTGTCTTGGTTGAAAAGAAATTCTATGGCATTTTCAGATTTTCATGGAGTCCATGAACTAAGGAAAGCAAAGAAGAAATGTTATGAGAAGAATCACAGGGCAGTACAGGGAAATAAGTTCAGCATGGAGATCAGAAAGGGGATGCATAGCAGCACCCTCCTGCTGCCCAAGGCAAGAAGTCAAAAAAGACACTTTCCAGAAAGAGAAAGGCAGCCCTACAGCTTTCTGCATGGAGCTGGCCAGGCTCTCCCAGTTTAGCTTGGTGTTCCCTGCCTAACGTGAACACTCAGAATATGAGGTCACAGCGATGGTGGTAGAACGAGACAAAAGCTAGACCCTCAGAAATCATATCAAGCATAGGAAGGAAAGGGCACTGTGCAAACGACAAAGATAGCCCACATGCCCCACTCCTAGCCAGCATCAATAACTGCTGCTTTTCTACCAAATACAGCTTTGCCTCCCTCCTGCAGTTTCTTCCCAGTTCCAGAAAACAGTTGTCAAGACACCCAATCAGGTGACACCCTCACATCCTGACAGCACTCTATCCAGGCTAGACTTCCACTACCTTGAGTTTTCCTCAGGATCACAAAGTACAAGGCCATATTGCGTAAAAATCTCCTCCTGACACACTGTTACTGGGAAGTCCCATTGCTCCCAGAGTTGTGAAGTTTCCTTTGTTGCAACAGGTAACAAAAAAATTAATCTTTGTTTGACTACAGGCGTGCTCCTGGTGGGTTTTGACTAGAACTCTTTTTTTCTTTTAATTTTATTGGAGAATAGTTTACTCAGAATGTTGTATTAGTTTCAGGTGTATGGCATAGTGAATCAGTTATACATATCAATATATGCATTGTTTTTTTTCCCATATAGGTTATTACAAACTATTGAGTAGATTTTCCTGTGCTATACAGTAGGTTCCCGTTAATCATCTATTTTATACAGTAGTGTGTATATATTATTTTCAAACTCCCAACTCTTCCTTCTTCTCAATGGTTTCACCTATGGTAACCATAAGATAAATTTATTTCTATTTTATAAATGAGTTCTTTTATATCATTTTTATTAGATTCCACATATAAGTGACATCATATGTTATTATGAATCAAAATCTCTAAATCTCAAGCTGCTTCTTCTGCATGGGCCAGTCCATGGCTGTTTCCCCAAGGAAGAAGGAATAGAGCTGGAATTCCAATGCAGGCCATTCTAACTTAGAATGAAGTATAGACCAGGCCAAATTCTGCAAGGAAGGGGAAGAAATAAGCCAGGCTATAAAAAAGGGGCTGCAAGAGGGCCAGGAATTTGTCTTATAAGTCAGAGTTGTAGCTGATTCCATAGCTAGGTGGGTCAAGTGGATGTCTGGTGGATGTCTAATAAGGGTGGCAGGGAGGAGGCAGTGCTGCACAAAGCTATGGATCTTAGAAAGTCTAACAGAAGCAATCAGGGGTGTGAAGATGCCCAAAGATGAGAAATGACAACCATATAGCAGTGTTTGTTTGTTGTACCTGCTAAGAGCTTAGCACTGTGATTATGAATATTTATAAGACCATTACAGCATTTAAATAATTTCAACACAAAAAGTCAATACTTACTGGAAAGAAAGTAAGAAAGAAAGTTATTTGCCTCTTGAAATGTAAGTATATGCTTGATTAGGGGAAGCCCCTGGATCAGAAGAGCCATCAAGATGGAAAAGAGCTTTAAGTCCCCAGGCCTGAAGTGTGAGGCTGAACTTCCCTGGCCTGAGAACAGCAGGAAGACCAGTGTTTCTAAATGAGTCAAGGTGAACCAGTGACCCCTGGTATAGGATTCAGTACACAGAGACTGAGCTACCTCTTCTCTAGAAAACCTGGATTGCTGCCCAAGCACACCCCAAGGTCCATCCCAGCAGTCAGAACTAAGAGCCAGGGCCTAGAATGCATAGTCTAAAAGTCCAGTTTCAATGACCAGAGCATAGGAAGCATGTTCACAGCACCAATTCTCCTCCCTCAGTTCAGGTCCCCAATCACCGAGGCTGTGCTGCCCAGAGCCTACAGCCAAGAGCCTGGGACCTTGAGATCCCAGAGACCAGAATTAACATAAATCTTCTTGTATATTCTATCAATGAAAAGGAAAGAATGTTAGCAACATTATACCAATTATTCCAGAAAATAGATGAAAAAGGAAGACTTCACAGTACATTTTAAGGTACCAGCATTCCCAATACCAAAACTGACAAAGATATTATATGAAAATTGTATTGCAAACCAATATACATCATGATCATAATCATAAAAATTCATAACAAAATATAACCATACTGATCCAGCAACCTATGACAAATAAAGGTTATCATTAACAAGAATATTTATTTGTAGGAATGCAAGTTAGCATAAATATAAAAACTTTGAAGTCCACAATAGTTACTGAATTAATTTTACCTTAATTTAAATAAGTATTTACTAAATCAAAGAGATAGAACCTAGAGTCAGGTCAATAGACTCTGAAAAAATAATTCGCAAAAATTCATTCACTATTCATTATTTGAAAAAAGAAATACCTCAGCAAATTTGGATAGCAGTTTTCCTCCATCTGATAAAGAATAAGTATAAAGAACTTTGAGCTCTCCTGGGAGTTCCCGTCGTGGCTCAGCGGAAATGAATCTGAGTAGGAACAGGAGGTTGTGGGTTCGATCCCTGGCCTTGCTCAGTGGGTTAAGGATCTGGCGTTGCCCTGAGCTGTGGTGTAGGTTGCAGACGCAGCTCAGATCCTGCGTTTCTGTGGCTGTGGCGTAGGCTGGCAGTTGTAGCTCCGATTAGACTCTTAGCCTGGGAAACTCCACATGCCATGGGTGTGGCCCTAAAACGACAAAAAGAAAAAAAAAAGAACTCTGAGCTATCCTTATCTAAAATGTTAAAACATAGAAAAAAACTTACGATTAAGAACAAGCAGATACCAGCTGTTGTTCAGTTCCACATTAAGTAGTGGATCTATGAATGGAATATGGCAAAAGAAAGAGAAGGTAGGCATCAGTGTAAACATTAAAAAGGAAAACTTTCCCTATTCACCAAAGACATGTTGATAAATAGAAATCTATTTTTTTAAGTTCTAAATCTAGTGTATGTGTATAGCAGAGTCTTAAGGGTACAAAGGCAGTATACAACAATCTATTTATATTTCTATGTTTTAGCAACAAAAAAATAGGACATAGAAGAACTATTATTTTTCAATGTTAATTCTCAGCACAATAGTCTCTAGACTTGATCACAAACATAATACTAGGGAAATTAACCAGTTTACAGTTGATAGGAAGAGGAATTGATAGAGGAAGAATTTCATAATTTCAAGACATTTTAAAAATCCAGTATCAAGGTAGTGTCAGATTGACATGAAGACACATAAATAGATCAGTGGAAAATAAGAGAAAACCCATATATATACTATGTAGAAGACATTTAATGGGAAACATAAAGACTTCTGAAGAGATATTGCTGAAGCCACCATATATCTATGAGACAGATGATCAATATTCAACTCTGTCACACATCCTCAACAAAAATTAATTCAAAATTGATACAGTGCCAGATTATGAAACCTAAATCAATAAAGCTTTTAAAATGAAACAGGAGAATATCTTCATGTAATTGGAGTAGGCTAAAATGTCTTGGATAGGATAATAAAAACACAAATAAAAAAGAAAAAGATGGAAGTACCACTCTTCATCAAGAGTGAAAACTGCTCATCAAAAGGCATCACTAAGAAAACGAGGGGAGTTCCCTTAGTGGCTCAGTGGTTAACAAATCCGACTAAGAACCATGAAGTTGTGGGTTCGATCCCTGGCCTTGCTCAGTGGGTTAAGGATCCGGCATTGCTGTGAGCTGTGGTGTAGGTTGAAGACGTGGCTCGGATCCCGCGTTGCTGTGGCTCTGGCGAAGGCCGGCTGCTACATCTCCTGTTAGACCCCTGGCCTGGGAACCTCCATATGCCACGGGTGTGGCTCTAGATAAAAAGGCAAAAAGACAAAAAAAAGGGAAAAAAGAAAAAACGAGGAAATGTGCCACACAGTGTTAGAAATATTCATAAAATTCATCTGAAAAAGGATTTGTCTCCAGGATATATAAAAAATGTCCAACTCTCCAATAAAAGGGAAGAGAAATTTTAAAATGGGTTAAATATTCTGAAAGAAAGCACTCTAAGATAGACATACAAAAGCTTGATAAATACAAGAAAAAAGTGATCAGCCTTATGATTCATCACAGAAAAACTACTGAAAACCACAGTGCGATACTACTCACGTGCCCAGGAATAAGGCTAAAATTAAAACACCTAAAAACAACAGGAATCAGCATGGACATGAGGAAATCGGAATGGCCATACCCTGCTGGGCAGACAGAAAACGGGTACTACCAGTTTGAAAAAGGGGAAGATGACCATAACATCTTATTTGACCTGTGGGGACCAGGGGCTCGAGGTAACAGAGAGGGGGTGCCTACTTCCCAGGCTAGGGACATCAATCTATTCTGGTCTGTCCTGAGACTCACAGGAGGCCAGAGTCAGGTTTAGGCAGCAATGACACTCTCCTCTCTTAGCTTCAGTTTCCACATCTGTTCATGGTGTCATCTGCTGTCATGAAAAAAGCATGAAACTTCCCTTGAAACTTCCCAGAAGTGTGTGGCTTTTCCACCAAGGTTTTAAGGTCTGCTTATAGGAACCACCTGAAGAAACCACAGAGGTCTCTGTGTATACACTTGTTTAGCCAACCAGGGCTTCATGCATGGGTCAGTCATTCTTTCATTCCTCCCTTCCTTCATTATCCATCCCATATATAGGAGCAAGTACATCCAGAAGGAAGGTCTGTTCTTCCTTCATCCTTCATAATAACTTTCCCATAGAGGTCTTGAGATTCAGAATTTGTCACATTACCCTTTTGTTTTTTTAATACTTATCTGTTATTTTTCATACCAAATAATACAAGTAGGCTGAAATTACTGCCTCTGAAATCTGTAGCAAAAATTCATCCAAGGTGCTGCCCTGGTCTAGCCTACCTTGCCCTTCAGAACCTCTGACCCCCAGCCCCATCTCCAATCTACCTAGATAGTCTCATTGGGAAGATTTGATTTCCTTCCTGAGAAAAGCCGTGTGGGTGGCCAAGCCCCAGTGACTATCATTTTCAGGGGTGACAGGTGAAAGGTGGCCATGAAAGCAGTGAGCTGAACTAGAGTCCATGTCAGGGCAGCCTCCAGCCCATCTTCTGTCAACCTTCCTGCACAGGGTTTTGAAAGAAAGCTCTGAAGATTTGTTTTCCTCTGTGTCTTTGGATTTTTAGCTCTGATTTTCAGTATTGCATTTCAGCAATCATTATTTTAAACTAAGCTAAGGAAAAATATTCTCCTTGCAGTCACCTCTTAGATTTTTGTGTCAATCATTCCAATTTTCAGAGCTCTAAGACACTTAGAGCCAGGCTTTCATATTTTAATTGTTCTGTTTTATTTTGCTTCCCTTTCAATTTGTTTTCTTAAACATTTCAATTGCCCAGTTTATTTTCACACATTTTTCTTAGTGTTCCCATTCTTTAGTGCTAAAAGATGTAAGTTTTTCTTATTGAATAATATTAGCTCTACCCTACAGATGCTTAGTATTTTCATTGCTAAAATTTTCGCAGTATTTTATGTGGCTTTTTGGATCTGAAGATGATTTAGGAAATCTCTGGATTTTCCAAGAAGCTGATAGTTTTACTTTAAATTGTATTACTTCTAATTTTTTTAAAAATAAGATTATTGAAAATAATCAGCAATGCAGCATTTTATCTTTCAAAGCAACTCTAGAATCTTCTTGTAGTTCAAAACGGTAAATTCTGATGAATGTGCCCTGGTCTTCTGATGTTAAAAATTTGTTCAACCTTTTCAGTTACAATATTATGCTAGTTTACATGCACAGAAACTAAACTGTCCTAATGGACTATCTGCTGCTTGTTGGCAGTGTTAAAATGTGAATTTCAAGAGAAGACAAAGGATGGTTTTGTCCTTCCTTCCTTCATTCAAAGGCTCACTCATTGATTCTGTAAACATACATGGATCAGAGTATCATGGTCAGATCCTGCCTTGTGCACTGGGACCACTTGAGTGATAAAGAGTGATTATAAGATGGGGGTGTGCCCTATATGTGGACAATGAAAAGGGAGATATTTTCAATTGAAAGAACAGTGTGTGTAATGGATTGGATGGGTCTTTTGAAACCATAAGTTTAAGTAGGGAAAGAAAGAGCCAAGGTCAGTGTGGGGGGTGTATGAATTCTCTATATTTCTGCACCTGCCCACCCAACCCTCAGCTGGCATGGTCTTCCCTGGTTGCCTGGTGCAGGTTTGGTTCCGGGTAGACCACAAAGACTTCATCTCCATGGTGTAGTCTGATTCAACTGGCCACAGTGGCCCTGCACCCCTCTATGTCTGACTGGGCCCTAGGAAGGAACTTCATCCTGCTGGTGATATGTACATTTGTCACACAGAGGAGACACTGGAGTGTTTCATGACAAAGTCTCTGATGCTATGAGAGGAAGTCTTACTGTCGTTGGTTATCAGTGGGAGATGGAGGATTGTGCTATGATAGTTCAAGTGTTCACAGTTCTGTTGCTTTTTAGGCAGACTTATATTGTCATTCAAAGAACAGCTTTCTGCACATGGAGACAAAGAACCTGCCAGTAGTAGTTCAGCACTAACCATAGTAAAAAGTAATACTCTTAACCAGTGTCATCCTGGCTTGGAAGAAGATGAAAACTCAGAAGTAGCTGATGACTTGGTTAAGTCCAAACCTATAAGATGGAACATCATATGCATCATTGTAAGACATGGGCCAAAAGAAAAACTTCAATGTTCAGATCAAGAAAAACCCATGTTTGAGACAGCAAGAATGATCCAGGCTCTAGACCAAGAACAGAAAGCCACTGAAACACACATGAAGAAGCTAAAGCATTCTTAAAACTTCTTCCAGCAACTGAAAAAAAGACTCAGATTCTCCATAGTGAACTTTATGGCCTATGTGAAGAGTCAGGTACTATCTCTGAAGGAAAACTGGGTTAAGATCAAATAAATGGCAGCTTGTTTGGGTGGGAAGGACATGGGTGAGAACTTGGAGGTACAGAGACCATGGAGACCATTTTGATGACCAGGCAAAAGAATCCAAGAGGAAACTGAAGTGCCTTGACATTTCAAGGGCATGTTTAAACATTCAAAATAAAGATAAAAAGCAATTCCACAACAATATTTTCAAAGAGAAGAAGAAAGCCCATATAACGATTCACCTTAAAGTTAGCCAGGCAAAAGAAGCCTCCATTGAAAGGGCAGATTATCATTTTGGTGAGAAAGGAAATGAAATAGCTGAACGTCATGAAAAGGAAATGGAACACTTGAGGATATTACCTGTCAAGGCAGATCTTGACTTACAGCAGAAGGTGAGAAGCTCTGAAGCCAATGGCCTGATGAGTCTTGAAACTGAAGAGCTAGAGACCTACCAAAAACAATTCCAAGATTTTGAATTACAGCTAGAAAAAATTATTTCTTCTTATCAGTGGCAAATTCTGACCCCGGAAGAGAAAGCTCTTGATGATTGCTTGAGAGCCTGGGAGGCTGAATGAAACCTCATCATCGCTAAAAGGTTGTAGACCTAAGACAAAGAATAAGGGAAAATGCAGTTCAGTCTCAGCTTCTAAATTGTTTTCTCATGTATCTAATGATCCTGGTGAAACATCTGGAAAAGAGAATTGTTTCTCTAATCTCTATGTATGAGATGATGCTTTCTCTGAGATAGGAGGGTATCTGGCCATCTGATTTTGACTACCTTCCTCTCACTCCTCTTCCTCTTCATCACCTAAAATGTTGTTCTTCTCCTCTTTCCCCCAATAAGATGTGGGTCTCAATGTGAAATTCCTAGAAAGAAGATATTCTCTTACTCTACCTCCTCCAGGCATGATTTCCTCATTTTCACCCACCATAACCTGTTTTTTTAAAAACAAACAAAAAACAACATCAAAACAAAAACAAAAAACAGTCTCATCCAGAAAGTGAATGTGTGTTACTTTTTGGCTTCATTTAGCCTCCATGCAACATCAGTACTCAAAATCCTGATGTAATACAATGATCTTCAGTAACAGGTTTCTTATTTTATCCTCAAAATATCATTGAATTCTATTTTTAGGGTAAACCTATGTTTTTACACAAGTGGTTTTACTTTATCTTGCATCTTGGTAGTAGTATAGATTTGAGGATGGACTTAGAAAATTGAGATTATATAAATTATTCCATTGCAGTGTACTTTCTAGAAAATATAAGTAGTAGATTTTTATTTGGTGACTCAGCCTACTATTCTTTACATAGATAATATCTTCATAT
Organism: Catagonus wagneri; assembly: GCA_004024745.2. Classification (NCBI taxonomy): domain Eukaryota; kingdom Metazoa; phylum Chordata; class Mammalia; order Artiodactyla; family Tayassuidae; genus Catagonus; species Catagonus wagneri. Next base: position 8,163,886 of record PVHT020003785.1, read on the forward strand.
TATCTATGAAAAGTGTAGCCTAAAAAGACACTTGAAATAGAAAACAATTTTTTTCTGTTAATTTTTTCACCTAGCAGAGTTACAAGAAAGATGAAAACTACTTTATAATCTCAATAAGTTAAAATTGAATTACTAACATATTACTTACTTTAATATACTTGAAAACTGACTAATGCATGGATTAAGAGTAGAGGTGGCAAGTATAGTAGGGCTCCACCATCCATTTCTTTTGCCCTTTGACTTTGTAAGCCTCTGGAACAGGCTGGATAATGTAGAAACTCAGTGAAGATTGGGGGTGGGGTGAATCAGTCTATAATTCCTCACCTTTGTTCCACATCACTAGGAGACCTAGACCACTGTAGCCCTTAAAATGTTCATCTAAATGATGGGTCTATTTCAATACTCTCACTTCACAATATCACTTTCAGGCTTATATGTTGGTATTTTTGGTGGCATCTCAAGTCAAGCCCTTGGTTCTGATAGTATGCAATATCTAAAAGATCCGACTAGCAACTATCTTGACACAACATGAAGCATGTACTCAGGTTTAACAAGTGGGGAATATCAGTGATGGGTACAAGGGTGAAGACTGAGATATGTAGATGAAGAAAGATTCTGTGGTCTTAGACAAGGCAAGTCCTACCACGTAGAGCAATAGGCTAGACTTTGCTACTCTGGATCCTGGTCAAATCATTCTGAGCAGAGCATCTGTCAGTCTTCAGGGGAGTCATGCCTCAGATCCTCCATGTCAATATGATCGAGATATGTAATGGGGATCTAGAACCTACAAGTCATTTAACTGCCACTGAATCTTAGGTTCTCCGTCTCTATATGGAGTCAACATTTATAACTGTCTCCAAGTGGAACTAGGAAGATTATAGTAGGAGTCAAGTGTCTTCCTGGTGCCTGGTATGCAGGACATATCTAGAAATGGACAGTAGTTTATACCAAGACTTTCCCAAGGATGCAGCTCTGAGGCAGGCCTTGGGCAAAAAGGAATGGAACAAACACCAAGGACTTCCCAGAAAACAGAAGGCATTATAAGGGCTAAAATACTCTTTACTTATCAGACCACCAAGTGAAGGAAACAAAGAATTTTGGTGAGTGCAGAGATTTGGGGGACCCAGACTTAGGGACTCAGTATTAAACTGAATCTGTATTTCTTCCTAACCATCATCATTACAGAGTGTCTCTTCGGCGCAGATTCTGGTTGAAGGCATCTGCTGGAGGGGATTGTCCTGATCCCTTCCTAATCCAGTACCTGAGGTATTCATGCTTTGTCCTACTTCCTATTATCTTCATTTCTGTTACCTGCTATGATTTGGTTGTTTCTGCCTTGAAGGCAGAGAGGCCCATCTTTGGCTTCAAGTCATTACTGCACAGGTCGCAGGGCTTCTTCATCTACCTTCGTTTATAGGTGACTAGTGAGAGGTGGGGAAGGGTTTAGCCCATGGCCCTAAGACCTGAGACGTGGTGACAAGAGCCATGTGGCTTACTAAAAAGCCATGCTGTGTTGCATGTCCTGTGCACAAGTAGGGGCTGTCAGTAGGAAGGCTTCCTGGCCTGTCAGGAGTTGTGGCTAACAGGTATCAAGTTTTGTGTCACAGCACTTCAGCTTCAATAAGGTAATGGGTCAGCACAGCTGCTGGAGAAATCAAGGTGCTGGAAGAACATGAGACTGGGCTCCTTTCTGTCTCAGCCACTGCCCAGATGTGTCTTGCTTCTCTGACATTCAGTTCCCTCACTTTGAGAGGACTTCTCTGTTGAGGGAAACCAATGAACATTTGCTCTAAAAATGAACAGTAGAGGGCAGAATACACCTGGTGTCTCTGTTTTTCCAGTTCCTTCCCTTAGAATTGTCCTCTCTCTTCCAGGGATTATTAGAACACTGGGCAGCTCACTGTCCCTGGCTTACTCTCCTTCTGTGAATTTCTGCCCCTCTCCTCTATTTTCCTTAATAGATGCCTTTCAAGTCTTCCTTGCCTCTCTTACATTTTAATATATTCGATAAATATTGGCTCTTGGTCCTGTGTGTGCCAAGCCTTGCACATGATAACGGAGGTCATGGTGACGAGACCCTCCTTCCAGCTCTCACAGTTCACTCCATCCACCTCAGCATCCATGTCGGTTGGGTCTCTCTGTGGGCCAATCTTCGAAATTTCAGAAAGGGAGGGATCTTCTTTCTCCAAAATCCTTATCTGAGCCCTTATGCCTTGTATAACAAATCTGAGGACTTCCCTGGATTATCAAGAGCAGGTGCTGAGGAGAAAAGGGCTTTGTGAAACACTTCCTGGTGTGTTTATACTGGACTCCCCACCCTTCACTGTCTGCTAGTTTTGCTAACTGAGGTTATTGGTGTGAGACTGAGATCGTGATGAACCAGCAGCCAAGACCCATCCATTGTTCCTCACTCTGGGCTTGAGTTGTGGTGCTGGAGAGGGGGAAGGACCCCTTCCTATATGTTTGATGAAGACCACCTGCTAGTCATGGAGGAGTAGTTGCTGGATCTCACCTTTCCATGTATAACAATGCTGAAGTCTGGACAAAGGCCTTGTCTGCTAGGGGTGAGGTCTCAGAGTGTGCTGATTCTTTCTCAGCCTAGGAAATGCCATAATACTCAATAAATATTAAACTTCACCACAGTGACACAGAATCATATAGAAAACTTCAGCAGTCTTATATTTGTCATTAAAAAAAAAACCTTATACTCTAAATCGTGTTCATAAAATCAACCTCAAGCTCAGATGACTTTCCTGGTGAATCCTATCAACTTAAAGGAGCAAACTTATAGCAACTCTTACAGAACACAGAAGAAGAAGAAACACTTGATCATTAAATGCGGGAAACCAGTAATACCCCTATACCCAAACTGTCAAAGATAGTATACAAAAGTAAAATTATAGCCCCATCTACCTCATGATTATGTTCTTAAAAATTCATAACAAAGTATCAGCATATTGATTCAGCAACATGTGACAACTATAGGATATCATGACCAGGTGGCATTTAATAATAGAAGTAGTGCCAGTTAACACTTAACTGTCAAACTTTGAGACCACCATAGTCACATAGTCATTAAATCAAGGAGACATAGAAGGGTCATTTCAATAGATTCAGAAAATTCAATTGACAAAATTTGTGACCCACATAATTTTTTAAATCTCAGCAAATTTGGAAGATGGGGGATTCTCTCCATGTGATAAAGTATATTTGTGAAGACTTTTTGGATAGTTATTTGTGAAATGTGAAAAAAATGTAATTGAGAACAAGGCAAAGATACAAGCTCTCATTACTTCTATTCAACACTGGATACAGGATCCAGGGAATGCAAAAGATAAAATAACTAACATCATTTCTCTTCAGGGAGATAGTCATGAAACCATAGTGAGATAGATACCCTCAGGAAAAAAAGCTACAATTAAAATGACCAAAACAACAGGAATAAGCAGAGACATGAGGAAACCAGAATTATCATACTCTGTTGGGGAGAAAGTAAACAGGTACCAGCATTTGGGAAGAGGAGGAGACCATAACATTTTATTTGACCTCTGGATACTAAAGGCCAGAGTGACAACTAGAGACAAACTTGGGTACCTGCCTGCCAGGCTAGTGGAGTGAACGTTTGTGACCTGTCCTATAAACCACAGTAGGGTAAATGTTGGTGGTTAAGGGAGAAATGCCACCTCCCCTCTGAGCTTATATTCCACAGCAGTACGCTGGGCCCTCAGCGTTGCATGACCGGAGCACTTCTCCTTGAACATGTGGGTTTTCCAAAGTGTCGCAAACCTTTGAGGAACATGTGGCTTTTCCACTGTGGTTTAAGCTCTACTTACAGGCTTCATCTGCAAAGTCCACGGAGTTCATTGTGCTTACATAGAGTGGTTCAACAACTTTGTCGAAGTCATTCATTCATTCTTACATTCATTCATCGCACAAATGGAACAGGCACATCCCGGAATAAAGGTTTTTGCCTACCTCAGTTGTAACAATCCTCCTATGGATATTATTTACCATTTTTCTCTTTCAAAAGTAACCTTATTAATTTTTTTCATACAGGAAAGTACAAATAAGACTACAAGTGTGGCCCCTATTCCTCCTGTACAGAAAAGTTATCTGTGTGGCCACGCCAGCCTGAGCTTTTTAGCCCCACACAACCCCCGTGCTCCAACCGGGGCTATAGGCTCTCTGACAAGCTTAGAAGTGCATTTTATGTTTCTTGCACTCATGACAAACAGGCTACCAGGCTAGAATAGACTGTGTTCTTCATGTGGGTGACAGGGGTAGAGGATGACAGGTGATGGAGTGGGTAACCTGGATTCCAGAACAGGGCTATTATCAGCTACTCTTCTCTACACTTCCCTCCCTAGAGTTCTGAAGATGTGCTTTCCTCTATATCTTCATTTACCTAAATTTTATTATTTTCAATTTGTGCTTTATTGGTGTATTAGAAAGAGATAGCAACTCTGTTTTAAGCACTTGAAGTTTTGTATAAAGTCTTCAGATTTTCTGAAATCTAAAAGATTTGGCTTCATTATACACAATGACTTAGTTTATTCAGGCTGTTATAACAAAATACCATAGACTGGGTGGATTATAAACAACAGAAATTTATTTCTCACAGTTCTGGAGGCTGGGAGTCCAAGATCATGGTGCCAGCACATTTAGTGTGTGATAAAGGTTTCCTGTGTTATACTTCAATTTTTTAATTTTTTCTAATTGTACCAAAATATAATCATAGGAAGTAATCTCCATTACACTATTTTATTTTTCAAAAAACTGATAATCCTTTTGTAGTACAGTATGATAAATTTTGATAAGTGTTACACAATCATATGATGTTAAACATTTGTTCAAAATTTTCACTTACCTTACTCTACTACTCTATATCACCAGGAGTTTTAAATTTTTATTATGGAAATCCTGTGCTTAATCAGCACATTATTTTGTAAGACTCTTCAGGGATGACAAATAATGGCTTCACTCCTCCTTTCTTCACTTAAATGTTCATTCATATATATTTTTTTCCCACAAACCAGCAAGGAACACTGAGCATCTGTGCATGGCTAAGCCCTGTCTTGGGCACTGGGTACACAAAGGTGAGAAAAGACTGGTTACAGGATACATTTGAGTTTCCCGTAAGTGTGATGAGGGAAAAGCCTTTCCAGGCAGAAGAAACAGCATACACAAAGGATCAGGTGGGCATTTGGGACCCTAGAGGGAAAAATTTAAGTACCCTCCCCCCCAAAGAAGCCAAAAGCAGACTAGAAGGTATGTGAATTCTTTGTTGTTTTAGTCCTGCTCATCCAGCCCATTCCAGGCATGGTAAGCCTGGCTGGTTTGGTGCAGGTTAGGTTCAGTGAGCAGCATAGCTCAGTAATTCAATGATGTGTTGTAGCCCCACTAGCCATGGTATTTGCAGGAGGCTCCACATCAGTCTGGGCCACTGTGGGGGAATGTCATCCTGCTGGAATCTGTACTGTTGGGAGATATTGGAGCATTTTATAGCAAACAATACCTTATAGTGTGAGATCAAGTCTTGTTTCCCCTTTATGGGAGATGATAGAGTGTGACATTAAATAGTTCAGCTGTTCAGACTTATCTAGGTTTTATGCAGAATTTTCAGATAGTCAGTGAAAGATTTTCTTTATAGGAAGACAAGGAACATGCCAATAGCAATTCTATGCACCAGATACTCTGGATATACCATAACTTGTGAGTGGAAACATCATATACATCATAGTAAAACACTGGGGAGAGAAAATACTAGATGTTTACATGAAAAAGAAAATGACTTGAAGAACTTAAACATAAGACAAGACACCATAAAACTCCTAGAAGAGAACAAAGGCAAAACATTCTCTGACATCAATTGTACAAATTTTTTCTTAGGTCAGTCTCCCAAAGCAGTAGAAATAAGAACAAAATAAACCAACAGGACCTAATCAAACTTAAAAGATTTTTGCACAGTAAAGGAAACCATTAAGAAAAAGACAACCTGTGGAATGGGAGAAAATACTTTCATATGATGCCCCTATCCAACAAGGGCTTAATCTCCAAAATATAAACAACTCATATGACTCAACAGCAAAAATACAAAAAAAAAAAACAAACAAAAAATCAATCCAACTGACAAATGGGCAGAAGACCTGAATAGACATTTATCCCAAGAAGATATACAGTGGCCAACAGGCACATGAAAAAATGCTCAGCATCACTAATTATTAGAGAAATGCAAATCACTACCACTATGAGGTACCACATCACACCTGTCAGAATGGCCATCATCAAAAAGTCTACAAAAAACAAATGCTGGAAAGGGTGTGGACAAAAGGGTACCCTCCTTCTTGGTGGGAATGTAAACTGGTACAATCTAAGGAAAACAGTATGGAGGTACCTCAGAAAACTAAATACAGAGCTACCATATGATCCAGCAATCCCACTCATGGGCATATATCCAGACAAAACTTTCATTCAAAAAGATACATGCACCCCTATATTCATCACAGCACTATTCGTAATAGCCAAGACATGCTAACAACCTAAGTGTCCAATTGCAGATGAATGGATTAAGAAGATGTGGTACAAATACACAATAGAATACTACTCAGCCATAAAAAAACAACAAAATAATATCATTTGCAACAACATGGATGGAAGGATAAATTCATACTAAGTGAGGTAAGATAGAAGGAGAAAGACAAATACCATATGATCTCATATCTGGAATGTAATGTATGGCACAAATGAACTTATCTACAGAAAAGAAACAAACTCATGGACTTAGAGAACAGACTTGAGGTTACTAAGAAGGAGGAGGAGGGAGTGGGAGGAATTGGAAGTTTAGGGTTGGATTTGGAATGGATAAGCAATGAGATCTTGCTGTATATAGCACGGGTAACTATATCTGATCACTTATGATGGAACATGTTGGAGAATAATGTGGAAAAAAAGAATGTATATGGATGTATAGCTAGGACACTTTGCTGTGCAGCAGAAACTGACAGAACATTGGAAATTAACTATAAAACAAGTTGTTTAAAAAAGAACTGTATGACACTGCAGTTAAGGCCCAGACATTGTAAGAACAAACAGCATCCATCAAAACTCACAGAAGAAGCTGAAACACATTTAAAAGTACTATGGCTAACTGGAAAATATTCAAGCTCCCCACAGTGTTTTCTATGATTGTGTGAAGAGTTGGGTGGTGTCTCTGCAAAAACACTGGCTTAAGGCCAAAGAACTGGCTGATTCCCTGGGAGAAGAGGACACAGGGCATAATGTGGGTAGAGATCATGCTGATGACCGGGCCAAAAGGATCCTGCTGAAAGCTGAAGAATATTGCAGTGTCAAGTGGCCAGTAAAATTGATCACTGAGAGAGAAATAAATTCTACACCAACATTGGAGAAGAAGAGAAGAGCCCACTGGACAGGTTATTATAAAGGTATCTAGATTAAAGAAGCCTTGTCAAAAGGGCAGATCAACACCTTATAGAGAGAGGAAATAAAATGTCTCACATTTGTCAAGGGAAAGAAAAAGAGCTTTTCAGGCTATTTACCAGTCAAGATAGACCTTGACTTACTACAAGAGATGAAAAGTCCTGGAGTAAATGACTTGATGAAGCATGAAAAGATAGATCTAGTCAATGACAGAAAGTTAATTCAAGATCTCAAATAAAAAATGCAAAAAAAATTTTGTTTGGAGTCAATTTCTGTTCCTAGCACTGAAAGCTCATGGTAATTGAGAGCCACAAGGCATATCTCATCATGTCCAGACAAAAGGTTATAGATCTGAGAAAAAGACTAATAGAAAAAATCTAACTCTAGCTTCATGCTTTTGGTGATACCAGGGGAGCATTTGCAAGAAGAATTTGATCTGTGATCTCTGTGAATGGGGTGGTGTGTTCTTTGTGATGAGAGGGTCTAGGGCCCATCTACTTAGACCCTCTCTTGACTGCCACTTGTCCTCCTATTTCTCCTATACCTTCTCATCTTCTTTCCTTCAATCTGATGTTTCCATGGGTCTAAGTTGAGAGTTACTGGCAAGAAGTCCTCTTCCTATACCTCCTCCAGGAAGCCTTTAATCTGGCTTCCCACAAAATTTGAGGTCATTGTCCTTATTTTCATCGGACACCTCCCTTGAGAACACGGAGTGAATTTTCTCTTAGATTCACTCATTTCCATATTACCCTAGTAGTCACAATCCTGAAATACTCTGAAAACTTTAAGTCCCCTGATTTATTAACTTTTCTTAAAATATTATTTATTGTACACATTTAATTTTAGGGTAGAAAACACTTAAGTGATTTTATTTTCTCAGTTTGCATCTTGATCATAGAATTATTTTCACAATAGACTTAGAAAATAGAAATCATTAAAGTTATTCCCAGTATATTTGCCATGTCCTCTTTAGAGAATAGAAACTGGATTTTTATTTGTTAAGTCCATCATTCCTAAACAATGCAGTTTTGTGTGTCAACATTTTTGCTTATAGACATGTGAAAAACAAGCAAACTTTCCCCTCTGTTAATGTTTCAAATTACTAATATGAAAATTACCTGGTGGCCTCAATAAATAATAGCTGAATTAAATTACTGCTAATCTGTGGTGACTGCATAGAGATGGCAGTTTTGGAGTGGGAAGTCTAGTGGGAATGGACAGATTCATGGCTAACACCGTCTGACTGGACCAGTCTCCAGCAGGAGATCAATTAAACTGAGCTGTTCAGTCAAGAGGGAGCTGAGCTCAGGCTGTGACTCCTTAACTATATCCCGCCTCAACAACAGGTCTGAGATGATAGGGCCCTCAGACTCTTATTTGGAATTACAGGTGCATCCTAGTACCCTTCCATCTTCATAATATTGTGTTTAGGCTGAAGCCTCCAGATTGAGATTATCTAGGGCTTCAATCATTGATGCTGCCCCATAGGCAGAGGAACAGCCAGTGATTTAAGAGAGTCTGAGGGAAGGACTCTTTGGGGTCAGTCAGAATAGGATTTGAGCTTGGAACCACTGGCAGTACAATATCTTTCAATTTATGGTCTTTAGTGAGGGCCTCGGTTTCCTAACCTGTATGTGGATCCAGTACTAGAAATTGCCTACCGGTAATCCTCAGAAGGTTCCAATATGTCTCACTAGTGTTTGGTACCCTGCAAGTGTTCATGAATAGACAATAGTTTATAATAAGAGATCTTTGAGAGTGAAACACTGAGCCAAGCTTCTACATACAAATAAGCATGGGACAAGCAGCCAGACATTCTCGAACAAAAAATGCATCAGCAGAGCTAAGACATTCCTTTCATTTGAAATCAGCCAGTAAGAAAAGTGAGGAGGAAGGGTGCAAGAGAATTCATGGAGACAGAATCTGAGGGAGTCAAGATTAAACTTCATCCTCCACTAGCACACTCCAGAGACCGTATCTCTATCTTACATTTCACATTTAGAGATCACCCCTTTAGGTCTATGGCTGGAAACCTATCTCCACAACCCCTTCTCTTCCACTGCTCCTTCCTTGGGAAAATATGTGGTCCACACGTTCATTCCTGATGGGGACATGAAAACAAATGGATGAGGAGTTCCCATCATGGCCCAGCAGTTAACAAACCCCATTAGGATCCATGAGGATGCAGGTTTGATCCCTGGCCTCGCTTAATGGGTTAAGGATCCAGCGTTGTCATGAACTGTGGTGTAGGTCACAGAGGCGGCTCATATCTGGCATTGCCCATGGCTGTGTTGTAGGCCAGCAGTTGTAGCTCTGATTTGACCCCTAGCCTTGGAATCTCCATATGCCATGGGTGTGGCCCTAAAAAAGCAAAAAAAAAAAAAAAAAAAAAAAAAAAAAATGGAGAGAGAAAAAGAAAACAAATGGATGAGACTCTATCTATGTATACCTAAGGGACATGGATTGGATGAGTTGCATCACTTTTGCTGACACTGACATTTCTAATAATAGATCGTTTATTCCTAACCAGTCTGCCAAGACAGCCAGGGATTGTTGTTTCTTATAATCTCAAGAATAATCGGTGCTGGTTTAAAGTACCCTTTGAGCCATAGTGTATGTAACGGTATCATGCAGAGAATTTTGCTGTTTAGAGGGCAGTGAATGAAATGAAGGATCTCTAGAGGGGTGCTGGGTCAAGGGTAAATTTTTTTTTCTGATGAGCTATTTTATACTCACTAAGAATAATAAAGTAAAGGAAGAAATAAAAAAGAAATATAGAAAACTGATAAAGCAAATTGGGTCAAAGAGAGATATCCTTGAGTCCATCACAAGAGGTGAGATCTAGTACATACATAACTGGTTTGGTCTTAAAAGGAGGCACAGACAGTTCATCTGTGGTGAGAGGAGGAGGCCAGAGTTTGTGATCATCAGTGAAAACTGGCTGGGAGCTGTGATTATTTTTTCTGTTTTTTTTTTCAATTTTGTGGTAAAAGACAAAGCAAGATCCTTAGATACAGCCAGAGGTAGGAAAGAAAGAGTAGGAGGGTTGATAAAAGAGAATATGGCTTAAAGATCTTATTTGGGGGTATTAGAGAGTAATTGGAGATAAATGCAGGAAGACAATTCGGTGGCACCTAGGACTTACACAATGTCTGAGGTGATGGATTTACAGGGAGAAGTTTATCATGATTGCATGTTTTCTATAGCTGCAGGCAGCTCTCCAAGTACAGTAGGGAGAAGATGGAGTACAGAATTTAAACATGATTGAGATTTTTTTTTCAGGATGTTTAGTGGAGGGGAGTGTGATGAGACATCGATAAAGGAAGACAGAATTACAAAAGAGTGCTTATAATGATTAACCTTGCTGTCTAAACTGTGTGGGAGGGAAGTGAGGCTATGAGAGCAGTGAGGGACAGATAAAAAAAATGGTAGGATCAAAGATTATGTGATCCCAGGAAGTCCGAACCTGTGGTACTCAGAGAGTGGAATGATTGAAATTCAACCTATTAAGAGGTGCATTGATGGTATTAACAATTCTGGGAGTGACCTGGGTAGTGTGTGCTGAAGTTGGAAGGAGAACAAAATCCTGGGAATATAAAGTGTCAAAGAATTAAGGGAGGGAATTGTCTATATGGATATCGAAATATCCCAGAATCACAACAGATGTTTTAATGAAGTACAAAATATTAAACGATGCCCTATAGTCCTTGGTGTCTATAAGCAATCAGGGTTTACCACTGACAAACATAGGAATGCCAGCTGGGGTATGGTCTACCCACCTCCCTCTTAGCAGACCCTTTTCCCTAAGGTCTGAGGTTGCAGAGGACTGCCTAGGCAAACCAAGCAGGACTGACAGAAATTTCCTCCTGGGACTGAAGCGTGCTAGTCAGTGAGCCAGCCAAAAACCCTGCCCAGTGGCTGGCATCCAACCTGGGTGGAGAGAATGGTGGGCAACCACTGCCTGCATGCCACTCCCCTCCGTAGCAATGGTTCTTGTATTACATGGCCATGTCAGGAATACGGATAAGCCCTTCTAGCCTTCTACAAAGGTGGGATTATAATTTATTTTCCAAAAAAAAAAAAAATCCATGACTATGAAACTAAAAATAATGTTAATACACACTTGTGGTGAGAACCAAGTTTTATCCATTTAGAGACTATCAATGCAATTGCTTGGGCTGCCTAGTTAATATGTCTTTGTGTGGAGCTGGGAGCAAAATTACCCCCACAGGTTTCTCTATGCATTTAAACTTCTCAGAAATGTACCACTGCCTAGAAAGGCCATTGCTACACTAGTTCCTTTAACAATTAACTCCAGTGGGTTTCATTGCTAATCTCTTATTCAAGTCAGTTCGGTGAGATGAAGCTCTTCTGCTGAACTCATTTAAATGCTCAGCAAGGGAGTTCCTGCTGTGTCTCAGCAGTAACATAGCCAACTAGTATCCGTGGACGATGCTACAATGAACATCACAGATATCTTTTCAAGTGTAGATATCGTTTAAAGTTAGTGTTTTCATTTTCTTTGGATAATAAATACCCAGACGTGGAATAACTGGATTGTATGGTAGTTCTATTATTAATTTCTCGAGAAAACTCCATCTGTTTCCCATAGTGGGTACATCAGTTGTACATTCCCACCAACAGTGTACAAGTGTTCCCTTTTCTTCACCTCTTCACCAAGCTTATTATCTTTCAACCTTTTGATAATAGCCACTCTAATAGGTACAGGATATCTGCATTTTGCTGATGATTAAAGATGTTGAGCATTTTTTCATAACACTGATCTATACACTTAAAAGGATTAAGATAGTCTATTTTAAGTCATTTATTTTTACATGATTGCTTACCTTATGCCCCTCAAAGTGGAGCCAGGGCCAAGTGTGGCCTTGGTAGTCCTGTGAGTTGGAAGTATAGTTGAACTAAGAAGATACCCAGAATTCACCTTGCACGCATCTATTTTTTATAAGTATTTACATGTCATTCAGTATTCTGATATTGTGCAGCTAAGACCAGATTTAAAAAAAAAATGCATGATAATACTGTAAATCAAAGAGTGTTCAATAAATTTAATTTTTTTAAAAAGTAAATTAAATGCTGAAAGCTGACTTAAGGCTATAACCATAATTAATAACTTTGGATTTCAAAACTTTTAAGTTTATTAGAGTACTCTAATGACTCATGCTGCATAAAACTATAAATTTTCATTCTTACTAATTCAAAAAAAATTGTTATTTTCTGACGAAATTGCTCCTTAACCTCTTGTTTTGATTGGTTTTCCATGTAGGATTTTGATGGAAACAAAATCGTTTTTAGTTTCGCTAAATATTGTTAAAGTAAATAAACAAAGAGGTCATTGGACTGGGGTGGCTCTGATGCTATAACAGCCTACATAAGCAAACAGAAACCTAAGGCAAGGTCTCTGCACTTGAATCTGAGAAAACAAAACTTAAGAACCACCAATGACAAACAGCCAACTAGGCTTTTCCAAATAAAGCAACTGCTCGGGCTATAGCCAATCAAATGCTTAATTTGCTTTGCTCCCACATCTTTGCTATAAAAGCCTTTCCCCTATCTTCTGTCAGCTGAGCACTCCTAACTACTTTTGATCTGGTGCTACCCTGTTCAGATCAATGTTTGCTCTGATAAACTCTTATAAAATTTAATTTGTCTCAGTTTACTTTTAACGGTTCAAACATCTACTGTTCTATCTCAGTCATATATAAAATGCTTCAGTCCCTGCTTGCATTCTGACAATGTCAGGATGCTCATCACCCAAAGGGCAGAACACCTAATGTCCACGTTGTCTGTGTCTGAGTGCCAACTCTGGCCTGGACTAAAAAGTGTGGCCTGGCTCTATAGCTACTGGGATTTTTGGTGATTTCATTCTAAAATCTCCCTTCTAATGTTGCTGGTTCAGAAGCAGAAAAGGGAGATCAATAATGTTATACAAGAAGTTTCAAATGGGTTATGTGGGAGGGTGTTGTCACAGGAAATAAAGCCTAGGATTTCAGGAGCTAATGTGTTTACCTTTTCTCAAATATTGCAGTATCCCAGAAGCCTCTCACCAAGAGAAAAGGCAGTATGAAGCTGATTTTTCCCTGAGATTATAGGACCTCTGATAAAAATGACAAAAACATGAGAAATTTTCCCCAAATGGATTGAAAGGCAGGATGAAGCCTAAGCACAGTCACTGCCTTGGTGTCACCATGGCAAAGATGAGTTTGGGAGCGTTTTTCTTTTCTGTTTTTCATATTTCATCCTCCAGTGGCTGCTTCCATGTGGAGTTGTTTCATATTCATGTATGTGGTCTGTGACCTTTTCATATGTTATTCTAACCCCTTAAAGCATGTAATATTGGAGCAAGGTAGGAGGGTGGGATTGGAGTGTCATGACTTTTGACTTGCAGGGGCTAGTGGAGCCATATGCACTTAAAGGACAGGTGGCCTAGGCTGGGCTGTGGAAAAAGGAATCAGGCTCTACAAGATGTGAGTGACACTCTTCTGGCTCAGCCTGAGCACAGTCAGAAAATGAAAAATGGTATCATCAGGAAGAATTAATTAAACTTTCAGTCTTTGATTATTACAGGGGTGTAGGGGCTTAATCTTTAGACAGTTTGCCTTGTGAAAATCACTTCCCTGAAAGGTCTAAGGAAAGTGATTCATTTTAAATTTGTTTGGCTTTTTGTTGTTGTTGTGAGAATGGAAGTATGACTTTTCAACTTTATGTATTGGAGCTGGAACAAGAGGTTTGAATGTATTATTTTTTATATTATCCAAATTTGATGTATTCCTTTTTTTTCCCATTGACCATGCCCACACCATGTGGAAGTTCCCGGGCCAGGAATTGAGCCCATGCCACAGCAATGACCCAAGCCACTGCAGTGACAATGTTGGATCTTTAACCCACTGTGCCTCAAGAGAACTCCTTTCTCAGATGTATTCTTAACAAAAATTTTTTAAAGATTGAATTTGGGAATTAAGTGGATTTAAGGCTTCTACTTAAAGGTAGAGTAGTACAGGGAGACAATGCTCCCACTATAATAATTAGAAAAATACAGAAAAAATACTGGAAGTTATATTTTCACCTATCAGAGTACTGTAAAGCACTGAAAACCAGGGGAACTGAATTCTAGATTATGAATAGTGGTTCCAAATGCAGGTGGTTATGGCTAGATGTTTGTTGCTTTGGGGCATTGCCAGTTCTGGGAAGGGGCTAAAATTGGTCTCAGTGCAGGAGCGGGAATGTAGTGGAGGTAAGAGAAAACAGCAAAATGTTTGCAGTCACTAGAGAAGGTGTGGCAAATGGAAAACTTGAAAGGAAGTTCTTTACACTGAAAGAAGATTACCCTGAGTGGAAGAACTGAACTGAAAAAAAGAATAACAAGCTCTAGAAAGTATATAACTAAGTTATTGTCTATACAGCAATGATGATAATTTATTGTGGAATTTATGCATATATAACAACATATAAAGCAGTAGGAGAGCAGGTAAACTGAAACTCTAGTGAGATTTGTGCAATGCCTGGGAAGTAATTGAATATTAATTTAAGATACACTATGATAGGACAATGACATGTAATCTACAGGAAAACTACTAAAACGGTAATGTTCAAGTGTTTAAATATTAAATAGAGGAGATAAAGTGGAAATAAATATGATTAATCCAAAATAAGGCAGAAAAGAAGGAATAAAGAGACAGAGAATGGATGGAATTGATTTAAAAAATTAAAAAGCTATATTTGAAACCAATTATATTAATAATTAAATTAAATCTATATGAACTAAACTCAACAGAAGTCTAGCTCAAGATCACATTTACCACTAAATCATGGAGCTATAAATCCAGTTTAGATTGTCACATAGGCTATTCAGAAAGATCCAGCCATATGTTAGTAAAGGAGACATATTCTGAATATAAGGACAAAAATGGGTAAACATAAAATTTAGCCATGATGGAAAAGTACATAGCATGCAAGCACTAAATGAAAGAAAGCTAGTCAGAGGAACACTTTAATGAACGAAAATTACTAGAAATAAAGAAGGAAATTTTATAATTAAAAAAGGATTAAAAACAGAAAATTATAATAGTCTGAAATTTTCAGGTGAATATTAATATGGCTTCAATATAGAGAGAACAGAAATAGAATGTATGCATGTATGTGTGCATGGGTCACCTTGCTGTGCAGTAGGAAATTGACAGAACTGTGTAAACCAGTTATAATAGAAAAAATAAAAATAATTTAAAAAAATGATAGAACTAAAATGAGAAACAAACAATCATAGTTGGATATTTTAATATGTATTTTTTAGAAACTCATTTTATGTATTTATTTTTTGTCTTTTCTAGGGCTGCACCTGCAGCATATGGAGGTTCCCAGACGAGGGGTCTAATTGGAGCTGTAGCCGCCAGCTGACACCACAGCCACAGCAATGCAGGATTAGAGCTGCATCTGCAACCCACACCACAGCTCATGGAAACACCGGATCCTTAACCCACTGAGCAATGTCAGGGATCGAACCTGCAACCTCATGGTTCCTAGTTGGATTCGTTAACCACTAAGCCACGATGGGAACTCCTAGAAACTGATTTTAAAAGGCAAAATATTAATAAGCATAAAGAAGTTATAAATAGCAAGATTAACATCCTGGCCTAATGTTATCAACTGAAAAAAAAAATTGTTTTACATGCACATAATACATCCACTGTCTTATCTATAAGCCATAAAAGAAACTCTTACTGATTTCCAAAGTATTGAATTTATACAAAGTATGTTCCTGGCCACAGCAGAATAAAAAATAAATCATTTACATGAAGATACCTTTTTAAAATTAGCAAGTATTGGTGAATTAACATAATTATAAATAAACCATGAGTCAAGAAGTCATTACGAGTCAAAGAAGAAATTACAATGAAAATGATAAAGTATTTTGAATTGAATATTTTGACAAAAGCTATATATCAAAACCTAAGAAACATAGCTGAGGTAGCCCTTTGATGAAAATTTATAACTTTAAGTGAACATACTAGAAAAGAGGAAACAAATGCTAATTAAACAAATTCAGAGAGTATATTTAATACAAACAAGAGGGATTACAAAAGAAATAAAGTTTTGAACATATATAAATGAAATTGATTATAGAGGTTAATAGAGAAAAACAATGCCAAAAATGCAGCTTTTGGAAAAGATTAATAAAATTAACAGACCCCTAGAAAGACTTATTAAGAAAAAAAGAGAAAGTACCATGAAAGTTGCAGTGGAGACATTACTGCAGATCTACCTATATTAAAAGCAAATAGGACAATGATGGGAACAACATTATGCCAATTCAGTCAACAATTCAGATGAAATGGATGAATTCATTGAAAAAGCACAACTTGCCAAGCTGCAAAAAAAAAAAAAGACAGAGAAAACATAAGTAGATCTAAATCTTAAGGAAATTAAATCTGAAATTAAAAACCCAAAGGAGTAGCCAAATTAAAAAAAGTTAAATATCAGCTGTTTTGCAAGGATGCAGAGCAACTAGAACTGACACACATTGCTGGTGGAACTGTAAATTCATATGATCACTCTGGAAAACTGACAGAATATACACAAGCTAGAGACATGCTTACTCCATGATTCACAAATTCTACTCCTGGGTAGTTAGCCAAGAGACATTAGTGCATGTGTATACCAGAAGATAAGTACAGAAATATTCAAGTTTTTTTTTTCTTAATGGTCAAAAATTGGAAGCCATCTAAGTGTCTATTAACAACAGAATGAATACACTGAGATATATTCATAAGGTGTAATTCTATATGACAATGAAAATGAAACATTCACTGTTATGTGTTAACAACATGAATGAATCCCACAGACTTAATTTTGCTTTTTCTCTTTGTTTTCATTTTTTCATTCTATCTGGTTTACAGCGTTCTGTCAATTTCCTACTGTACAGCACGGTGACACAGTTCTACATACAAGTATACAGTCTTTTTGCTCACATTATCATGCTCCATCATAATCCCACAGACTTAATTTTGAATGAAGTAAGACCTAAAACTGTATGTATAGTACGATTCCATGTATATGAAATTCATAAACACCAAATTGATGTATGGTGATAGACCTCAGAATGTCATTTACCTTGGGGGATACCAACTGGAAGGGGTTATGAAGGAGCTTTTAAGATACTAGAGATGTTCAGTATCTTGATCTGGCAGGTGGTTACATGAGTATCTATATATGAGATTCATTAATCCATTCACTTGGTATTTATATTCTTTACCTAGTATAGAAGTTCATTAAAAAAAATATAAAATACAGTCCAGAAAGAAAGCAACAAAATAGATCCTGTTATTAACTGAGACTGGCAGAAAAGCTGTGGAATTAGGCTGAGAGTATGCCATTTGGGGGAGCCCTCAACGCAAAGAAAAAGAAAGGCACACAGGTGTTTAGAGAAAATGGAAAAATAAATTTATTTTATTTTTGTACCTTATATAAAACTAATCAAACAAAAATAAACAGCCTGATTAACTTAGATAATTAATGTACTACACATAATGTAGGGTCTGAGTCACAGTAAACATTTTAAAGTGTATTATTAGTACCACCACCACCACCACCGCTGCTGCTGCTGCTGTTACTATTATTATTGTGTTATTTGTTGTTAGTGATTATTATTAGTAATTGGGTCTGAACCAGAATCTCTCATGCCACTATTAGTTTCTTCTCATTTCTCACTTCCACATCTCATCATTCAATCCATTCTTCTTATGTTTTCTGACTCCCCACAAAGGGGCACCTCAGTATTGGATATGGGAAATTGATATAGATTCATCTTTCAGACTACACTGTGGGTCCATGAGATGAGTAAGAAGGACAGGTCATGCTTCCTTAGGCAGGGAATTCACAGATAGCCAAAAAGTGGGAAGAACAGGAGATGTCATTCCACTTGCCATCCTTCAGGATTTCCACACAGTGTTCCGCAGAATCAGCATTGTTGGGCTCACCATCATTCCAGTTTTGGTAAGTCACCATTTTTCCTGTCAGATCCACAAACTGGCCTTCAGTCTCCTCATCTGTGATGCCCAGGAAGGCCTCAGCATCAATTAACTCCTGGATGGCCTTGTTTTCTTCAGCATTTGTAGGAGTAGCCACAGAGGCCTGGAACTGGGCACACAGAGACTTCACTCCATGAAAGGTCATCTTTTTACCACTGGTCAAATAGAGCTTCTTCCCAACTTGTTTTCCCCGAGAGAAGATAAGCCCTAAGATGAGAAAATGTGAATGACACTGGCTTGTCTTTAATCCCAGCCCAAAATATTTATCTGGATAAAGGCTTCTAGAATAGAGCTGCCACGTAAAATATAGTATGTCCAGATACATTTAAATTTCAATTTTTATTTTTTTTTTTAGTATCAGTATTTCACATGCAGCTTTTTTTTTGTTTGTTTGTTTTGTTTTGCTCTTGTCTTTTTTAGGACTGCACCCCTGGCATATGGAAGTTCCCAGGCTAGGGGTCGAATCGGAGCTGTAGATGCCGGCCTAAGCCACAGTCACAGCAACACTGGGATCCAAGCCACATTTGCACCCTACACCACAGTTTGTGGCAACCCACTAAGTAAGTCAGAGATCAAACCTGCATCTTCATGGATACTAGTCCAACTCTTAACACTGTGAGCCACAATAGGAACTCCTCACATGCAATTTTTAGGACCTACTTATATTAAAAAAAAAAAAGTTACTTGTTTACCTGAAATTCAAATTTAACTGGATATCCTGTCTTTTTCTTTGTTAAATCTGGCAGCTTTAATCTGAAGAGACAGATTGAAACAAAGGTCCTTGTCTTTTGGGACCAGAGTTCTGGAATCCATATAGTTTAGAATTCTAAGTTTTATCCTGATAGTAACTTGAAAATAAATTAAGGTGTCTGAGAATATTTGTCCCAGGCCAGGAGGGCAGAGAAGAAATAGGTTAAGTTCCATTGTCAGTTCTCTGCACCAGCATAACAAAGGGAAAGAGGCATAGGTCCCATTTTCAGTGATGTATATGTACACTGATTGTAAAGGAATAGGATCAGGGTCTCTGGTGTCAGACTGCCTTTAATTTATAAACTACCTCTGCCACTTACTAGCTCAGTGCATTTGAGCAAATTAGGTAATTTCCCATGGCCTCATTTTCTACCAAAATGTTGTTGTGAGGATTTCATGAGATCAGAATATGAGGAACACCCATCTAGGTACTAGAAAATTATATGTATTTAATAAATATTTCTTGCTTTCCACTTTCCCAAACTTCAAGCTACCTGAAAAGTAGGAGAAAAGGCTTACACTTTTTGATTTTGTCCAATTCTGATCGCAGAGCTGCCAGGCTATTTTCTGAAGATGAAAACAAAGTGAAAGAACATTGTTGAGAAGGCATCTCAGAACTACAAGGGGGTAGGGTATCTTTTCAAACTAAGAGAAAGCAGTTCTTTTACAATGATATTTTCTCTAAAGGAAAACAAAAAGTATAAAGAAGCAAAAAAGAGGAAAAAGTCTTTCGACTCAGCCTGAAATATCACTATCTGTTCAATGTGTCTAAAGGTACTTTATACACACATACACTTCCTGATGACGTAGTATGATAGCACTCCATAGACCAAGTTTTCACTCTTTTTTTTTTCCCCCAAATAGCTCTATAAAACTATGGAATAAAATAATCAAGGAATTATCATGAGCTGGCGAATATTGACTAAAAAGATTTCAGGGTTTTGTCTTTGAGGAAGTTTTGTTTTTGTTCCATTTTTGTTTTTGTTTTTCCGTGAGTTGTTATGAGTTGTCCATTATCCAAGGGGGGAGGGTATGAGGCAAGCCATCTGTAGTAGTGGCAAAAATGACCTCAATATGGTGTGGCTTCTCTCATTAAGAAACAAGAGTCTCTTTCTCAACTGCTTGAATCTGAGCTGGCCTTGTGACTTGTTCTGATTCATAGAATATGGCAGAGGCAGTAATGTATGTGTTTAAGCCTTCAGGAGGTCTTAAACCTTCCGCTCTCTCCTCTCTTGGGAATCTTATCACCTCTGCCTGAATAAGGACAGAAACCTGTGGCTCAACTACCCTCATCACTTCAGCTGACAGCCAAATAACAGGCAGACATTAGTTAACCATAGACACCTGAGTGAGTTCAGCTAAGCCCAGCAATGAAATCACTTGGCTGATCCACAGAATTGTGAATTAAATGACTGTGTTTTGTTTGTGAGTAGAAAATAACTGACATATCATGGATGTGAAAATAGGGATAATAAGCCCAACAGATAGACAGTCTTACTCTCCCTCTTTGAACTGGAACCTCATATTAGATTGTTTCAGCTAAAGAAGAGCCAGGGCTCAGCACCTCTCGGAGGCACCTAAAGGGTTGGGTGAGTCTGTACTCAGGTATTGATAGGAATCCCCTGAGGCTCGATGTAACCTAGAAATTTAGCAGAGACTGAGGCTACTAGGTTAGGAAACAGAGCTGGGGATCTTCTCAAGAAGCAGCAGGAGAAGAGGCATCTCCCACATGGTACTCAGAGTCCCCAGAGCCTGGGGGCCTTCAGCCTGGACCTTGCCAAGGTAAACTCCTTACCCGGATCAATTCCAGAGTCTCCTTTTTGGCCCATTGGTCCTGGCAACCCAGGGATCCCTGGGCTTCCAGGAGGCCCCACCTTTCCAGGAGGGCCCTGCAAACCTCTGAGTCCTTGTCCTGTTGGAGGGCAAAGGAAATATGACTCAATATTTGTGTTCCAGTTTTATTTCTCCAAATCCCTTCCCAGGAGAAAGGAAAGAGGACATGGATCCAGTGCTAATTTTTCTAAACCACTGCTTTCAATGACTGTAAAAAAGCCTCCTGTGCTCTATGGGGTTGTCTACCTTGATGGTCAACTCCCTGAGCCAGTGGGACAACCAAGTGTTCCTGATTCCTGTGTGGGAGTCTGGAATGCCAGAGGGTCAGAGCTGTGTCTCTGTTTTGAATTATAATATGCAGTTAAGAGATACACAAGCTACATGAATATGGCATCATCTTCCTCACATCTCTAGGCAGTTTCCTAGGGAAGATAAAGTGTCACAGAGACAAAATAGCCCAAACTGTACCTGGTTCTCCCTTTTCTCCCTTGGCACCGTCACGCCCATCTTTGCCTGGGAGGCCGTTGATACCTGGAGAACCACAGGCAATCACAGAGCAGGTCTTTTGGATGGTCTCGCAGTTTTCTGTTTCTGTATAAGATGCTGTCATCACAATCAAGAGAAGGAGATGGAGTGGTGGAAACAGGGACATGGTCATCACCTTGGTGTAGGAAAAGTCAAGGAAGATGATCTCATCTTACTCAGTTCATCAACATGTATTTACCAAACAGGGCCTCTTTCCTATAACCTATACAGGGCACGGGTGATATAGAGATGGATGACCCACTCCTGGCCACCAGACTAGGGATTTGGAAAAGTAAATCCTGTTGTGACAATGTATGATTAACATTCAACAAAGTTTGCATTGTTGTAGGGAAGGAGGTCACCAGTGCCTGAGCCTCTGGTTTAATGGGTTAAATGCAAATGGATCCCCAGGAGTCAATAGGAGCTCTTTTCATGCACCTTTCCGCTTTGGGCCCAGCTGCATCCCATCCTAATATCTGGACAGTTGATTGCCCTCAGAGCCAATTAACTAGCATCTGCTCAGTGGCAGGCACTAACCTGCAGACTAATGATCCAGACGGGAGGAATCACTACTAGTTACTAACCCAGCCAGAATTGACTTAAATTTGCTTCCTTTAATGTTTTCCCACTACGAGAGAGACTTGCCAGGAGGAGAATTTTCTGTTGGCCCTGGAAATGTGCCCTATACTTTCCTACTTCCTGGCAAGTATTCTGTATGTTCTGTGAGTTAAAACCACTGGCAATTACATCACCTTCCTTGAATACCCTTCTAATTTTTCAATCTTAACATTTCATCCACCCTTCAAAGTTCTCTTCCAGCTGTCCCTTCCCAGAAAACCTCAGCAGCCCAGCTTTGAAGATCTAATCCTTCTTCACTCTCTTTAAAAACAAAGGCACAGTCTCATTTGCAAAGGGTCAGGTGATTCCAGGAAAGTCACAGGTGCCCCAGAAAAAGCAGAGAAGAGACACCCCAACACAGCTTCTGCCTTCCAGCTCCCCACACCCACCCTCCACAAAGTCTCCTCTAGGCCTGGAAGATCAGGACCAAGACAATTTGATCAGGACCCCAGATCCTTTTACCAGAAAGGACTTACCGGGGCTTCTGCAGAGCAGGGATGCAGTGACAAGGAAACCGGCCCTCCACTGGGGTGCTCTAGTGGATATTTCAGGGTGAGGAAGGAGGCCAGACTCAGTAATGCAAGGCCCAATCAGCCTTGCGAACAGGGACACACAGACAGGGCCTTCAACCCCAGATTAATAAATAACTCTTATTAGGACTGCACTAAACTGTTTTTAGGAGCATTTCCAGGGGCTTCTGATGCAATGCTGCTGGCTATTTTCTTTAATGCTGCACAGTTTCTCCTTCAGATTGCCATTCATTTTGGCAGTTCTCATTGCTGAGCCAACATAACTAGGCTCACGTGGTTAGTCACGCCAAAATCCTTGCTTGCAACAGAGAAACATACAGATACCTACATGATTGTGCATACTAACCATACACACAGGCATGCAGAGGTGCACACACTCATCCATGAAGGCACAGCAGACTCCCAGTCGCCTTCGGCACAGTGAGACCACGCCTACCTCATGCTCTACATTTGGTGTTCTCCCAGCCTGCACCTCCCCAACATCATGACACTGGCTGGCTCCTTCTCTTCTATTGAAACTTTCCTGTCTCAGAGAAGCCTGTGCTTAACACTTTATCTAAGTGGTCCCGCTCTATCCTCTTAGTTTGCTGTATTTTTCATATTACTTGTACTTTCATATTACATATAACTGTTGTTATAGTCTATCCATTTACTTTACTCTTCTACTATTTATTGTGGTAAAATATGAATAACCTGAAATTTACTGTTTTGAGCATTATTAGGTGTACAATTTGGCAGCATTAAGTACATTCACATTGTGGTATAACCATCACTGCTATTATTCATCTCCAGAAACTTTTCATCATCCTTCACTGAAACTCTGTACCCATTAAACAAAAACTCCCCATTTCCATATCCTCACCGCTTTCCAGTCCCTGGTAATTACTGTTCTAATTTTTGTCTCTATGAATTTTACTAACTCTAGATATCTTATATAAGTGAAGTCATACAGTATTTGCCTTTTTGACTGGCTTATTTCACTTAGCATGAGGATGTCTTCAAAGTTCATACATGCTGCAACATGTATCAGAATTTCCTTCCTTTTTAAGTTTGAATCATATTATATGAAAATACCGTAGTTTCAAACTTTAATTTTAATAACAACAACAACAAAAAAAAAAACTGGGAATATCCAGTTGTCCTTCAACAAGTGGATGGATAAGACAACTGTGGTAAAATCACAGAAGAGAAAGGAACAGACTATTAATTATTATAATATCTTGGAGGAGTTTCAAGGGCATTATGTTAAGTAAAATAAATGTAATCTCAAAAGTTTACAAATTGAGATTGGATTAAGATGGCGGAATAGAAGGACTGGAGCTCAACTTCTCTCCCAAATAACAGCAAAAATACAACCAAATGCCGAGCAACCTTCAACCAACTGGACTGTAAACTTCCAAAAAAGATACTCTGCTCCAGAAGACACAGCGGAGACCACATCAAGAGGAAGGAGGGGCGATTACGTGATAGAAGCAACCCCATACCTCCCGGGTGGGAAGCCCCACAGACTGGAAAGTAACTGCATCACAGAGACTCAGCTACAGGACTGAGAGTTCTGAGCCTCACGTCAAAACCCCACGCCTGGGGATCGGGCACAGGGAGAAAGAGCCCCCGGAGCATCTGGCATTGAAGGCCAGCGGGGCTTGT
>PVHT020003785.1:8191408-8222561 GCA_004024745.2 Catagonus wagneri
ATCCCACTCCTGGGCATCTATCCAGCAGACACCATGACCCGAAAAGACACCTGTACTCCAGTGTTCATTGCAGCACTCTATGCAATAGCCAGGTCATGGAAACAACCTAAATGCCCATCCACAGAAGAGTGGATAGGGAAGATATGGTACATACACACAATGGAATGTTACTCAGCCATTAAAAGGAACGAATTATCAACATTTATAGCAACATGGATGGACTTAGAAATTATCATGCAAAGTGAAACCAGTCAGACAATTAGACAGCAACATCCAATGCTACCGCTTACATGTGGAAACTAAAAAGACACAATGAACCTTCTTACAGAACAGACAATGACTCACAGACTTTGGAAAACCTTGGTTTTTCAAATAAGACAATCTGGGGGGGTGGGGGAATTCACTGGGGGTTTGGAATACAAAATCTGTAAAATTGACTTGTGATGATTTATGCACACCTATAATTGAAATAAAATCCATTAAGATGAAAAAAAAAGTTTACAAATTATGATTCTTTTGATGTAATATTCTTAAAATGACAAAATTAAATGATAAAGAACAGATCAGCAGTTGGCAGGGAATAGGGCTGCAGGAATGGTATAACCATAAAGGTGAAGCCCATGAAATTTCATTGTGGATGATGGATCTATTCTCTATCTTAAATGTTGTAGTTGCACAAATTTATGATTGTAATAACATTTCATAGAACTATACACCAAGAAAAAAAAAAAGAATCCAGGTAAGTGATGATTAAATTCAAATAAAATCCATGTTTTATTTTTGTACTGCTCCAAAGTCAGTTTCCTAGTTTTGATATTTGTACTCTGGTATGTCAGATCCTACCATTGATGAATGATGGATGACAGATATATGAGACCTTTTTTTGAAACTATTTTTTCAACTTGTCTGTGAGACTAAAATTATTGCAAATGAGAAAGTTTCCAAAGGGTGTCTCAAGGAAGTTGTGGGTAATCTAAGACTGTTTCCTCCAGTGTTTTGTCCAAGTTTCACAATGGGAATAGTCTGTGCAACGTCTTCAAAGTGAGAAAAAGTAGCCCAGGTTCCCACGGATGATGGTATTCAATCTGACTGATCTTATCATGTGAGATCTAAATGGTGAGAGATAAAGCTTGAGCCTATTGACGATGGGACTTACAAACTGTGTAAGATTTTGGACCTCCTCTTGAGGGCTGTTAGAGGAATTCCAACAGAGGAGGAATTACCAGATTTGAACTTTTCAAAGGTTGTTCTCACTAAAATGTAAAGAAAGCCTGTAGTGAGAGCAAGACTGGAAAAATGCTGACCTTCAAGGAATTGTTAACTATCATCTAAGTAGAGGATGATGGTGGCCAGAATTATGGTAGAAGCAGCTAGATCAAGAACCTAGACACTTGAGAAACATTCACAAGATATAATTGATGGAGCATGGGAGTTGGTTGGATGTGAAAGGGTGAACAGGAAAAAGGAATTTATTTAGGCACACAGAATTCTGACTTAAATACTTGGGTACCATTCAACTAATTGCAGGAGATATAATGGGTATCTTGTGGGTAAATGGCTTTAATCCTCTGCCATTGGCCAGTTACTTTGTGAAACAAAATTTATTCAGTCTGGACAGCAGTTCTCATAGAGCTGTCTTAAAACATCATGGGAGCTTCAAACAGAGGTTGCAGAGCCATGTGGTAAAGGTGTGGTAGAGGCCTCCAAACACCAAGAGGAATGTGGATGAGATTCCCATCCAGATCCTTTCTAACTAGACTGTCCTTAACTTGGGGAAGGTCTGGTTTCCTTACTTCCTGCTGCTGACCCATCCCCTGTGCCTGAAAAATGTTCAGGCTGGTACAGAGTCACATGCCTGAAGTAAATGACAAAGATTAGGAGATCCAGGGCCTAAAAAAGGCACCTGGCAAGTTGTTCATCTCTTTCCTCTACTCTTTAGGATCCAGACTATCCTCTTGCTCCTACTCCAGAGTGGCAGAAGGTAAAAGGAGTTAGCTGGCTCCAGGTCACATTGGAAGTGCTGGCTTTGATCACTGTGCTTGTTGGTATTGAACACTTAGTCCAGAGGTCAGAAAGCTTCCTGGAACTGAGCTGGGAAGGGATGGACATCTGGGTGGAGGGGTCGATCTAAAAGTTGAGCTACTGCTCTGAATGCAGAAGTGAGTCCCTTCCTGCTCTCCCCGATCTCCAGCAGGCCTTTGGTATTATAGGTCACCCCTCTTCACATGCATTAGGCCCTGATTCCCCAGTCTGTACTCTACCTCATAGATAAGACCGCTGTGCACATTTGTTCTGGACCTTAGACCCTTTCCAGCACTGTCTCTACTCTGACACTTCCACCAGACAACAATGCTACCTGTACTCTGACCTGTAGGAGGACTGCCTGGCCCCCTACACTCTTTTCCTCTAGTACAATGGCATCCCAGGTCTGCCACTTCCTGGTTGTGTGACCTTGGCCAAGTTTCCTCTCCTTTAGATACTGATTTTTCATCTGTGAACAAGGACAGCACTGCTTTGGCTATGCCATGGTACACCCTCACCTGGCCCACCCTCAGAGTGTATAGCATGCAGTTCATCATGCTTAAGACAAGGCTTTCGTTACCTCCAGGATGATGGTACAACTGTCTTACTGTTGGAAGCAGTGTTCCTGGGCACCCCCATCTGGGAGGCATTGTTTAAGATTTGGAACAAGAAGGCTCAGGAGTTTAGAGAAACCACGTATCCTGTGGTTTAGATAGACCAAATATTCTGACTGAGGCTTGATTTTTGGCCTCAAGTTTTTAGCAGCAGGAGTGGGGCGCAGATGCAGCAGGCCTGAATTGTGCCAGTCCTGGACCAAGAGCCAATTTGGGAGGATTTTAGGAGACACATCTTGGGAGAGGGAGTGAGCAGGGTAAATCAGGGCAGTTGTGCAGGCAAAAAAGCCTGAGGTCCAG
Organism: Catagonus wagneri; assembly: GCA_004024745.2. Taxonomy (NCBI): domain Eukaryota; kingdom Metazoa; phylum Chordata; class Mammalia; order Artiodactyla; family Tayassuidae; genus Catagonus; species Catagonus wagneri. The sequence goes on from PVHT020003785.1 coordinate 8,194,345, forward strand.
GCTTCACTGTCAAAAGGGCTTCAGGAAGGTTGTGATCAGGCCAGGTATGTGCTCACTGACTCAGGGAGGGACAGTGTGTTGTAGCCTCAGCAGGAGCAGAAATTGCAGGATATTCTCAAGGCCATAAGGCCCACCCATCAGGCTGCATCCAGAAACAGAGGGTCCCTTTGTTGGCATAAGTAGCATCAGAGGTTCCTCCAGCCAAGCCTTATGGGAGAGCCTGAGAGCCAAGGAGGCCTGATTCGTTCCAGGCTCTGAGGCTGCCTCTCCCTGTGCACTTACACATAAAAGCCCATGTGAAGACACAGGGAGGAGGCAGTAGAGAGCAGGCCATCTTCAGCCTTGCAGAGAGATCTCACCAGGAGCCATCTCTCCTGACAACTTTATCTTGGACTTCTAGCATCCAGAACCATGAGAAAATGAATATCCTTTCAGTGATATCCTGTTATGGCACCTCAAGCTGATTAATGGGGGACCCAACCAATCCCCATGATTACTTCTCCGGAATGGAAAGTTGGGGATACTGGTGATATAGGGGTCCTGGATAAGAAGGCCCAAGAGGAGGAGGGTGGCTAGGCAGCAGAATGGGAGGGAGGGAGATAAGAAAGATGTTCTCTGCCAGAAGGTCCAAGAAGAGGCTAGTTCCAGCCAGGCATGGCCGAGCAGGATGACAGCTGCCCATCCTCCACATTCCCTCGGGTGCCCAGCCACTAGCTCCCCAAGGTGGTAGGGAGGGTAAGGAAGGGGACATGCACCGTCTGATTCTACTGCATTCTGATTTGAACGTTGCAACTTAACGCAAATGTTCTCATTTTGTAAGTTTCAGTCCTCAAGCTGTTACATGGGCTTAACAGCTTGTTAAAAACCAGAAATATGTTGGAGGGGTGACTAGTGTTGTATGCATATGACACGCCTAGCCCTTAAGAAAATAACTCCCCTGACAAAAAAAGAGGACCAAGAGTGAGATTTTGCTGCCACATGTAGGGGAACAGACTCACGGGAAACCCAGAGTAACAAGGCTAACTACCCAGGAATATCTGCCCCTCAGTTGACTCCCCTATTAAAAGAGAGATGGGATGGTGTCCTTCTAGGCTGTCTTGTATGGCTTCCAAGGAGCCACCCTGTGATAGTTTTCCTGAGGATCAACCTCCTCTAAGGTCTCAATGAGAAATTACAGGTCAGTCCTGCCATCTAGTGACCACACTCAGAATTGCAGTAGGCAAAGGTCTAAACTGAGGTATCACACACCCCTTGTTCACTTCCTATACATTACTTTCTGGAAGTTCCTAAGTATCAGACCCTGGGATAGGAACTCAGACAAAGAGGAACGTAATTTTGAGTTCATAGTCCAGTGGGGAAAGCGGACACATATTTATATTAAGACAATTTCTATCGTGAAGAAAAACAAGGGGCTGCAAGAGATGATAACTGAAGGAACATCTAGAGATTATGCAATCAGAGAAGCCTCCCTTAAGAGGAGAAAGAGTGCTTAAGAATGGGAGTATAAGGCAGCACATTCCAAGCCAAATGAAAAGCATTTCAAATATCAGATGTGGCAATGATCTTGGCTTTTGTAGGTCAGGGTATGCTTCCTCAGTTTCCTCCTCTGTAACTTGAGAATCTGAATGAGACCTCCAGGGAAGGAATTCCTGTCCTGTTGAAATACCATGAATGGCTCACCATTTGTAACACTGTCTTTAAGGTTGTATCAGGAAATGGGTCTTCTTTGTATTGGTGTTTCTGCATAGTGTTTTGCCTCAGTAATAAATCTGTGAAGGCCTAAAAAAAAGGAAAAGAAAGAAAACCCATTTGAGGGATCACTGTAGCCTGGCTACCTTGCCATGCACAACCTCGAGGCCTGACATATTTCATCCATTTGATTCCTTAATAACAGTGTTTAATAGGAAAGGTAAGAATCATTGCCTTGTAGCAATGGTCCCAGTCTGAGCCTAACCTGTTGGTCCTAAAATTTGAGTATATCTGAATAAGGCTAGTAAACAGGTGTGGGAAGCCTCGTAGGAGTCTAAATATATGAAGGACCCAAAGATAAAAAATACTGTGGAAGAAACAGTTCATACATTTGACTCAAAGACAAATGGCTGAAATTGGAGTGTGGCATTTATGAGTGTTGCATGACATTTATTTCACAGATTCCCTTTAATCCAGGACATATGGAAATGTACCCAAGTTTTGGATTGAGAGAACTACATTACAATGGCCACTTTATGAAACATTTTCAGACACTGAAAACATAAGCTATCAGGAGCATTGGCCAACAGGGTGCCAGCCCCATCACCGTGCATATCAGCAATTACAGCCTCACTCCCAAGCAGGCTGATGGTAGGAACTAATGCTTTTAGACAGTGAACCCATCACTAGAGAGGTTTTTGTGTGTATTTATTTGTGGATACCATGTGATATTTTAAAGTGGAGGACTTAGTTGTTATACACCTCCTTCTGAGAGCCAAATGCCTCATCTCTTGTCTGCCACTCATGCTTTTATTTCACGTGTCTGATCTGTTACCAGTATCAATAAATAACTCTCAATATCATCTCATCTCCAGAGCTTAATTTCAGAGCCCACTTTATCTGAAGTACCTGGATATTTGCCTTTATTTTAGCCGAGCGCTGCTTTTAAAATTACATTTTGCTTTGCTGTTGTTTTAGTTACATACACTATAGCATTATTTAGTACTTCAGGTAGAGGCTTTCTAATTAGCTTGGGTCTTCCACTTGGTGAAAACTGAATCTCTTTTTATCAATTCTATCAATCTTCTATTCCCTTCCATTCTTTTCACTGCAACTGATGTGTTAAAATTAACATTATTGATGAGTTCTGCATTAGTTTTGCATGGGCTGCCTAAGAGAATACCACAGAGTCTGAATCCATGTGAATTTACCGCTTATTACTAAGCAAAAACCCTGGTTTCAGACAAAACATGCATTGGAAGATGATTCTGTAAAGAGAGCAGAGCTGGTAGACATCTGTGAGAGTACCTAAGCTCTGAATATTGAGCTTGTTAAGACCATCCATTACTGTGTTTTACAAAAGAGAGTACTGGTAACTCAGTCAGTCAGTCAGGCAGAAGTTATTTTTAAAAGCTTTTACTATACAACTGAATTCCATTTCATTTTTTTGAAACATGACCTAGACAGTATATATAGAAAGCTGGAAATCGCACTGTGCTTATATCACAATATCTGAGGAAAAATTAGAATGATCTGTGGGATCTTGAGATCTTTCTTCATCTTAATAATCCTTGAAAATTATACAGTACTTTCAGTTTTCCAAACCCTTTTACATATACAGTTCCATACAAATCCCTACCTTTGGTAGGGAATGTAACGTGGTTATAAAGCATATGGCAAATTTACATAGTTTTCTATTTCATTGTGTTTGTAACACCTTGACCATTTTTTTCTAATCCTTGATTTCCTCATCAAAATAACTATAATAAATATACCCTCTGTATACTATTTGTAAAGTTTAAATGGAGCTCAATTTATATAATTACCACATTTTAAGTACTCAGCAATATAGATTCTTAAGATTATTTTAGAGAAGCAAATGAAGTGGAAAAGGTACATGTGAAAGTATCTGAGAAGCTAAAATAAAAATAAATGTAACAAACATAAATTACTAATACATCATATTCTGAGAAACAAACGGAGATACAGTATTTAAAGGACTTCTAAATTAGTATTCCTCATTATCTAAAAATTACCTCCAACTTTCATCAAAGCTCACATGGTAATTATTTATTATACATCAAAATACTAAATTAAGGATTTATTTGCCTCTTGAGCTTCTCAGAGGGTGTTATAGCCAGTTAAGCAAATTTTCTGATAAAAAAGTGATGTGTGTTTCAGTGTGCTACACATAAATTTTATATGGTTCATCACTCTCTACTGCAAATGAATCTTGCAAATAAATCTTGAATATGTCTGTGCTTTCAACTTTCCAACTCTGATTTTATTTCAGAGACTGACGTGGGAAATTACAGAAGATTAATCTTGATAAAACTCTCTGACTAATAATCCTTAAGAAACTGTGGGGTGGGGTGGGGTAAGAATCCTATGTTCTTGGAATTATGAAATTCTAGAAGGTTTTAAAAAATGTCCTAGTGGCTAACAATATGTTATACTTCTTCTTAGAAAATATAAATATTTTTAACAGAATATTATCAGCAATTGGAGACAACCAATGCCTGTAGTCAAACAAGATATAAACGGGACCACTAATCATGTCTAAACATTGAGAAAAGGACACTGTATGGCCACAAAAATAGCCAAACATCCCTAACCTCTGGCTTATCTGATTGACTACAGTTTCTTCATTGATGAAAGCACTAATTTCTTTTCCAGTTGTATGGACTTAGATTTATTTTTCATTTCTCTTCAGACACTGGAGTTTTGAGTTTTGTTGAGAAATAGTTTTCTTATTGGTGTTCTAACAGAAAGCTGTATCTCATCTCATTGGATAAAAAAACAGATGATATGTTTTTCCTAAGGAACACATATAAAATAATTTTACCCACCTAAAAGCTATTCAGAGATATTTTTGTTTACTTACCTAAAGAATTCAGATTAGATTGGTTACAATCAAAAATTTTTGCTCTAAGAGTAGACTTAAAAAAGCTGAAGATACCTGCATAGTTGCTTTTATATTCAAATGAATTACTACAATGTCCTCTTGATATTATCATATGTGTGTTTGTATATAACACCACCTGATAATTTAAAAAAATAAGAAAAATGCAGATTACTATCAATAACAAAATTTTTCTAACACAGGCTGGGCAAATTCAAGCTTTCCATCTACTTTCATGATTGGTTCACAGATGGTCACCCGAACAGAGTCACAGTAATGAGACATAGGACTAGGGATTTCACTGGAAGCATGGAGAGAGAATTTTACTTTCAAGTTGAGTTGTTAAACGGTAAGAATGTGAGTCAGTGCCTGCTGTTAGCCATCTTGGCAACAAAAAAGGGAAGAGTCTAAAAATGAAGTGAATACACATGACGCAGAGCTGGGACAGGGCTCTTGACAGGAAAGAAACAGATTATCTGTTACTTTCTTGAGTCTATGGACCTAGCCATGCCCAAATCTACGTGGTCCTGGACTTTGTTTACTGGAGTCACTAAGCCCCACTCTCCATTGTTATGTGTGTTTGACCAAGTTGGTTTAGTCATTTATAATAGAAAGATTCCTGAAAAACAGGCATTTATGAAAAGTATCAGATTATATAATTCTTGAAACAACCCCATGATTTAGATAAGAAAATGACCATATCTTATTCAGTTTTTTCTTCTTACAGTGTTTAGAACAATTTCTTGAAGAACGAAGGTGTTTTGAAGAAAACTAATGTCTACTAAATTGAAGTAGAATAAAGGAAGTGACTTGTTACTATTAAAAGTTTATTAATTTATTCAACTGGAACACGAATAAATTTATTTGTTAATTTATTTTTTTAATGTATTCAAATTGACATCTCATCTCCTTTCAAGCATTCCTATAAACTCTACCTTGCTTAGTTCACTCCGAGTATGCTTCTTAGAAATTGCTGTCACAGAATGAAGCTCTGTTTTTGCTGTTATGGTTGTGGTTACCACTTTATACTCAGTCACGATGAGTGGTCATCCTATGAAGGACAAATTCACTTATGTAAATAACCAAAATTAATGGAACCAAGTTTGTTGATGAAGGAAAATTGCTGCTAGACTGAACTGGGAGAGAAGTAGACAGAGTACCTATTAAGTGCTGCATCCTCTGATTTACATTATGCATACACACCTACTAATATTTATCTAGTACCTGCTTTGGCCCAGACTCAATATAAATGCTTTTCTTACAGTTACTTATTAGTTCTCACATGACTCTCTTGGGTAGGCATTAGTATCATCAATATTCACATCCTATGGACGTTCCTGTAGTGTCTCAGAAGTAACAAACCTGACTAGTGTCCATGAGGACATAGGTTCGATCCCTGGTTTTGCTTAGAGGGTCAGGGATCCGGCATTGCCATGAGCTGTGGTAGGGGTCACAGATGTGGCTTGGATCCACTGTTGTTATGGTTTAGGCCAGCAGCTGTAGCTCTGTCGACCCCAAGGCTGGGAAATTCCATGTGCTGCAGGTGCAGCCCTGAAAAGACTGAAAAAAAATTCACATCCTAAATTACATGTATTTCCTGTGTTCACATAGTCATTGTATGCCAGAGTCACTAATCAAATTCAAGACTGACTCTGACTCTGAACATTGAGGTTTACGTTTTCATCATTCTACCTCTCTGCAATTAATTTTAGTTTAGTGTAAAGCCAGAGGGTAACCATAGAATAAGAAGACTTACTTTCTCCTAGGTAATATCTGGTTTATTGAAGAAGCAAAAAATTAGCAGAATGCATGTGGTTCTCTAGGCTTTTACCATCACAGAAAAGTTTGCTTGGATGTAACTGGATGCCCCTTGGGAAGTGCTCCAGGCGAGGGAGCCACCTCTCTCACCATACAACTTTTCATGTTGATTCAAGGGAGCATAAATACTGTGGTTGACCATGTGACAACAGGAGATTCCTGGTTATGAGAAATGTTTGAAAAATTCAGTGACTAGAACTCCTATGTCATTTACTTAGAACATTTGTGAATCAGCACCAGTGCCAGATAGTTAACTTGCTGCCCTTCAGTTGAGCCACCTCCATCCTGCCCAACGGCCTGAGATAGTGGAAAGAGGGTTGGAACACTAGCCATCTGGTTTACCAAAGGTTTGTCCCTCCTCAGTACGTGTGGAACTTTCTGAGGTAACTACACAGTTCACCTGAGTGTTGGCTTATTGTCCTTTTATTCCATCATCTTATCTCCTATTTTATACTCCATTTCTGAGAGCATATTTCTCATTTGCTGGTCTGGGGTTCTGACTGCTTTGGGCTCCATCCAGCTTGCTCAAGGAGACACAAGTGTCAATATTTCAGAACCCAATTCCTCAGCTAGGAAGCTCTGATTTAGGTGTGGCAGGAGTGGCAGGGCTCCTGTGGGCACATATCTTTCTAGCCTGGGGCCCACTTTGCTGCAGGACTCAGGGTTTTTTTTTGTTAATTCAATGAATTTTATTATATTTATAGTTGTACAACCATCATCACAACCTAATTTTAGAACATTTCCATCCCAACCCTCCAGTCCATCCCTCCTCCCCACAACCTATCTCCTTTGGTAATGGTAAATTTTTCAAAATCTTTAGTCTGTTTCTGTTCTGCAAATAAGTTCATTGTGTCCTCTTTTTTTAGCTTCCACATATAAGTGAGCAATCGATGTTTATGTCGCACTAACTTCACTTAGCATGATAATTTCTGTGTCCATCCATGTTGCTGAAAACGCCATTATTTCTTTCCTTTTAATGGCTGAGTAATATTCCATTGTGTGTGTATATACATCTTCTTTATCCACTCCTCTGTTGATGGAAATTTAGGTTGGTTCCATGCCTTAGCTATTGTATATAGTGCTGCAATGAACACTAGGGTACATCTATCTTTTTGAGTAATGGTTTTCTCTGGATAGATGACCAGGAGTGGTATTGCTGGATCAAATGGTAATTCTATTTTTAGTTTTCTGAGGAATCTCCATACTGTTTTCAATAGTGGTTGCACCAATTTACATTCCCACCAACAACAGTGTAAGAGAGTTCTTTTTTCTCCACATTCTCTCTAGCATATTGTTTGTAGACTTTTTGATGATGGCCATTCTGGCTGGTATAATGTAGTTTTGATTTGCATTTCTCGAATAGTTAGTGATGTTGAACATCTTTTCATGTGTCTTTGGACATCTGTATGTCTTATTTGGTGAATTGTCTGTTTAGATCTTCTGCACTTTTTTTTTTTTTTGCCTTTTGTCATTTTATGGCCGCACCCATGGCATGTGGAGGTTCCCAGGCTAGGGGTCTAATAGGAGCTGTAGCCACTGGCCTGCACTGCATCCAGAGCAACGCAGGATCCGAGCCGCGTCTGCGACCTACACCACAGCTCACGGCAACGCCAGATCATTAACCCACTGAGCAAGGGCAGGGATCCAACCCGCAACCTCATGGTTCCTAGTCGGATTCGTTAACCACTGTGCCACGACGGGAACTCCTTCTGCACAGTTTTTGATGGAGTCTTTTTTTAATTGAGCTGCAGGAGGTGTTTATATATTTTGGAGATTAATCCCTTGTCAGTTGCTTCATTTGCAAATATTTTCTCTCATTCTGTGGGTTATCTTTTCATTTTGTTTAGGCTTTCCTTTGCTGTGCAGAAACTTTGAATTAGGTCTCATTTGTTTATTTTTATTTTTATTGTCATTACTCCAGGAAATAGATCTGAGAAGATATTGCTGATGTTTATGTAAGAGAGTGCTCAGCCTATGTTTTCCTCTAAGAGTTTATATAGTCTTATTTTTAGGTCCTTAATCCATTTTGAGTTTATTTTTGTGTATGGTGTTAGAGAGTGTTTCTTATTTCATTCTTTTACATATAGCTGTCCAGTTTTCCCAGCACCAATTATTTTCCCCATTGTATATTCTTGCCTCCTTTGTCATAGATTAGTTGACTGTAGGTGTGTGGGTTTAATTTCAGGCTTTCTATCCTGTTCCACTGATCTATATTTCTGTTTTTGTGCCAGTACCATACTGTTCTGATGACTGTAGCTTTATAGTAAAGTCTGATGGCAGGGAGCCTGATTCCTCCAGCTCCATTTCTCAAGATTGCTCTGGCTATTCAGGGTCTTTTTGTTTCCATACAATTCAAAAAATCTTTTGTTCTAGTTCTGTGAAAAATGTCCTTGGTACTTTGATAGAGATTGCATTGAATCTGTAGATTGCCTTGGGAAGTATAGTCATTTTGACAGTATTGACTCTTCCAATCCAAGAACATGGTGTATCTTTCTGTCTGTTTTATCATCTTTGATTTCTTTCATCAGCATCTGATAGTTTTCAGGGGAGAGGTCTTTTGTGTCTTTAGGTAGGTTTATTCCCAGGTTAGGTTTTAGGTTTTTGTTTTTTGTTTTTGGTTCGATGGTAAATGGCATTTTTTCCCTAGTTCCTCTTTCTGATCTTTTGTTATTAGTATATAGAAATACAGTTCATCTCTGTGTATTAATCTTGTATCCTGGAATATTACCAAATTCATTGATGAGCTCCAGCAGTGTTCTGGTTACAAACACCTTTAAGATTTTCTAGTTATAGTATCATGTCATCTGTCAACATTTTTAATTTTACATCTTCCTATCCAATTTGGATTCCTTTTATTTCTTTTTCTTCTCTGATTGCCATGGCTAGAACTTCCAAAAATATGTTGAATAGAAGTGGCAAGAGCAGACATATTTGTCTTGTTCTTGATCTTAGGGAATCAAGAGTGTTAGCTGTGCATTTGTCATATATGGACTTTATTATGTTGAGGTAGGTTTCCTCTATGCCCACTTTCTTAAAACTCTTTATCAGAAATGGGTGTTTGATTTTGTGAAAAACATTTTATGCATCTATTGAGAGGATCATACAGGTTTTATTCATAAGTTTCTTAATTTAGTATATCACACTGTTTGATTTGCAGTTATAGAAAAATCCCTGCGTCCCTGGGATAAATCCCACTTGATCATGGTGTACAATCCTTTTAATGTATTGGTACATTACCTGGATTTGGTATGCTAGTATTTTGTTGAAGATTTTTGCATCTATGTTCATAAGTGATATTGACTGATAATTTTCCTTTTTTTGTGGTATCTTTGGTTTTGGTATCAGGGTACGGTGGCCTCTTCGAATGAGTTTGGGAATGTTCCTTCCTCTGCAGTTTTTTTGAATGGTTTCAGAAAGATAAGTGTTAACTCTTCATTAAATTTTTGATAGAATTAGCCTATGAAGCCATCTGGTCCTAGACTTTTGTTTGTTGGAAGTTTTTTAATCACAGTTTCAATTTCAGTACTTGTGATTCATCTTTTCATCTTTTCTATTTCTTCTTGGTTTAGTCTTTGAATATTGTACTTTTCTAAGAATTGTCCATTTTATTGGCATATAGTTGCTTGTAGCTATCTCTTAATGATCCTTTGTATCTCTGTGATGTGCATTGCAACTTCTTTTTCATTTCTAATTTTATTGACTTGGGTCCTCTGTCTTTTTTTCTTGATGAGTCTGGCTGAGGGTTTATCTCTTTTGTTGATCTTTTCAAAGAACCAGCTTAAAGTGTCATTGATCTTTTCTATGGTTTCCTTCATTTCTATTTCATTGATTTCTGCTCTGATCTTTATGTTTTCCTTCTACTAAATTTGGGTTTCATCTGTTCTTCTTTTTCTAGTAGCTTTAGGTGTAAAGTTATGTTGTTTATTTGAGATTTTTCTTACTTCCCGAGGTAGACTTGTATTGCTATATTTGGATTGTAGTGTCTTTGTGTTTATTTGTTTCTAGGTATTTTTAAATTTCCTCTTTGATTTCTTCAGTGATCCATTGGTTGTTTAGTAGCATGTCGTTTAGTCACCATGTATTTGTGTTTTTTGCAATTTTTTTCTTGTTAATTTCTAGTCTTCTAGCATTGTGGTCAGAAAAGATGCTTGATATGATTTCAGTTTTCTTAAATCTACCAAGGTTTGATTTGTGACCCAGAATTTTATCTGTTTTAGAGAATGTTCCATGTACACTTGAGAAGAATGTGTTTTCTGCTTTTGAAATATTCTATAAATATCTATTAAGTCCATCTGGTCTAATGCATCATTTAAGACCTCTCTTTCCTTGATGATTTTCTGTCTGGATGATCTGTCCATTACCATAAGTGGGGTATTAAAGTCCCTCACTATTATTGTATTTTTGTCAATTCCTCCTTTCAAGGCTGTTATCAGTTACCTTATATATTGAGGTGATCCTATGTTGGGTGCATATATGTCTACAGTCGTTGTATCTTCTTCTTGGATTAATCCTTTGATCATCATGTAATCTCCTTTGTCTCATAACTTTCTTTAATTTCTATTTTGGCTGATATGAGTAATGCTACTCCAGCTTACTTTTGATTTGCATTTGCATATTTGCATTTGCATATTTTCTTCCAACCTCTCACTTTCAGTTTATAAGTGTCCCTAGAACTGAAGTTGGGCTCTTGAAGACAGCATATATATGGCACAAGGTTTTTATCCATTTAGCCAGTCTTTTGGTTGGAGCATTTAGTCCATTTACATTTAAGGTAATTATTGACATGTATGATCTTGTTGCAATTTTAACAGTTTTGGACTTGTTTTTGGTCTTTTTCCTTCCCTTTTTTCTCTTCTCTTCTCTTGTGGTTTGATGATTTTTACTGTTGTGTTTGGATTGCTTTTTCTTATTTGTGTGTGTATCTGTTGGAGACTTTTGTTTTGCTCCTATATAAAGTTTTGATATAGGAGTTTATGTATACACGAGATTTTTTTGAGTTGTTGGTCTCTTAACTGCAAATGCACCTCCAGTCTCCTGTATGTGTACCCTCCTCTTCTCATGATTTCTGGTTTGAGTAGCATCTTTATGGGTGGATGATTTCCTACCTTTCTGTATATATGCCTTTACCAGTGAGCCTTGTCATTTGTAATATTTTTGTTTCTAGTTGTGACCTTTTCTTTTGCACCTAGAGAAGTTCCTTTAGTATTTGCTAATACTTGTTGTAAAGCTAGTTTAGTGGTGCTGAATTCTCTTAGCTTTTGCTTATCTGTAAAAGTTCTGATTTCTCCTTCAAATCTGAATGAGAGCCTTTCTGGGTAGAGTAATCTTGGTTGGAGGTTTCTTTCTTTCATCACTTTAAGTATATTCATGCCACTCCATACTGGCCTGCAGAGTTTCTGCTGAAAAATCAGCCAATAACCTTATCGGGGTTCCTTTGTATGTTCTTTGTTTCATTTCCCTAGCTGTTTTTTAGTATTTTCTCTTTGTCTTTAATTTTGGTCAGTTCAATTAATATATGTCTCAGGGTCTTGTTCCTTGGGTTTATGTTATATGGGACTTTCCTGGATTTGAGTAAGTGATTCCTTTCCCATGTTAGGGAAATTTTTGGCTATTATCTCTTCAGATGTTTTCTCTGGCCCTTTCTCTCTCTCCTGTCCTTCTGGTAGTCCTGTAATGTGGATGTTGCTGCATTTAAAGTTGGCCCAGAGTTCTCTTACACTGTCTTCATTTATTTTCAATCTTATTTTCTCTTTTCTGGTTCTGTGTCAGTGATTTCCACCAGTCTCTCTTCCACCTCACTTATTTGTTCTTCTGACTCCTGTATTCTACTGTTGGTTCCTTCTAGTGAATTTTCTATCTCAGTTATTTTATTGTACATACATACTTGCTTAATCTTTAAATCTTCTATTTCTTTGTTCAGTGTTTCTTGTAATTTATCAATCTTTGCCTTCAGTTTATTTCCAAAATCTTTAATCATCTTTACTGTCATTAATCTAAAGTGTTTTTCATGGGGGCTGCTAATCCCATGATTACTTAGCTGTGTTTCTGTTTTGTTTTGTTTTTTTTCGTGTTCCTTTATCTGTGCCGTAATTCTCTGCCTTTTCATTTTGTATAGATCTTTTTGTGTGATGGTCTCCTTCTTGCAGACAATAGAGTTGCTTCTGATGTTTGCCCTCTTGTGGCTTGCTGCAGGTTTCCTGATGGGAGGGACTGGTGCCTGTCCACTGGTAGGTGGAGCTGATTCTTAACCCTCTGGTGGGTGGGCCTTTGTCTCTGGGTGTGACTAGAGGTGGCTGTGTGCCTAGAAAGTCTTTAAGTAGCCTGTTCTCACCAGTGTTTGGTTTGGCAAGGGACTTCTTACCCCTGATGGGTGGGGCCAGATTTTTCCAAAATGACCACCTCCAGGGGAGTTCTTGCTAATGATTGTTCCCTAGACCTTTGTCTCCAATGTCTTTCCCCAATAACAAGTCATAGTCACCCCTATTTTCCCTGGAGATCCCCCAGGATCCATACACAGGTAGGTCTGATCTACTTCTTATGGAGTCTCTGCTTTGCCTTGGGACCCAGTGCACACGAAAGCCTGTGTGTACCCTTCAAGAGTGGAATCTCTGTTTTGCCCAGTCCTATGGATCTCCTGCAAACAAGCCCTGCTGGTCTTAAATGCCAAATGCTCTGGGGGCTCCTCCTCCCAATGCCAGACCCCCAGGCATGGGAATCTGATGTAGGGCTCAGAACTCTCACTCATGTGGGTGAGCCTTTCCCATCTGTGGGTTGCCCACTCAACAGGTATGGGATTGCTTATGTCACATAGGTGCCCCTCCTACCATTTCAGTCATGTCTTCTTCTTTAACTTTTGGTGTAGGATATCTTTTTTGTTAGATTCCAGTCTATTTTTTTTTCCAGTTGTTCAGCAGTTGGTTGTAATTTTGTTGTTTTAAGGACAGAAGATGAACTCCTGTCCTCAGGGTTCAGTTTTATGTAGTCCCCAAATAGATCCATATTTCTGAGTAGCCAACTGAGGTTTTGTGGACAAGGATTCATAGGTCACAATTCAGCTAACACCTCATCAATTTTACCATTAAAACTATGCTTTTTGCCTTCACAGGCAATATATTTTTTTATTCCCTTTGTATTACTCCCCTTCAAAAACTATCAGGATGTCCTCTGTGGGCCTAATTCCTTTTTCACTCACTGTGTGACTATTCCACTAAGAAAAACTAAAATCCTTGTTCATTTATTTTCAAAGTCTGTAACTTGTGGGGACTAAGCTAATCCTTCTGCATCTGCAAAGGAAGTTCTTTGCTGGTTTTAGTCCTTGTTGCCTTGTTTGATAGCTTGTAGGGGCAGTCTCTCCCTCCTGTGACAGGGTATCTCTCATTCTTGCACATTTTGAATAATAACTGTTAGAAGGATACCAAATTTTGCTACTGGCTAGCTAGATGACCTAAGAGATATCTGACTTGGAAAGAGCATTCGGGTTGAAAGTTAGGAAACAGAAAACTTGCAGTCACTACTTTATTGTCTCTGAAGTTTCTCCAGTGACATGGTTTCCAAAGCTGTGAGATTGGAGGTATGTGTGGAGATGATTTAGAAAGAGAATTTCCAAGGCCCACTTAAGATGTATAACAAATATTAATATACTTTGCAATTTAAGATAGCACATGCTTCAGAATTCTTTTTTGCATTGTTTTGGAAAGCTACCTTATCAAAACTATAATGGAGCATCATCTAGTAACAGATACAGGTGATAATTTATTTATATAAACAAATAAAACTTCTAGAGAGGTCTCTGCACACAATACAATGCTACTGAGTGATGACAATATAGTCTCATATGAGAGAAAAAAATTTTCAACATTTCCTTTTTATCTTTTATCTTATGTTTGTTCAGAGAATGTATAAATAGAGACTATATCTTCCTTGCTACCTTCATTAAGGTATTGCCTTTCTTTATAGGAAAAGAGATTTAATAAAGATCAAAACTAATATAGAAAAATTCTCTGTCAACACTATTATAGGAAAACAAGAATTAGTCAAATTTCTCACCCTCCTGATATAACTGTTCCATGTGGATTCCATTCCACTTTTAATTAAAAGTATATTAAAGAGGTAAACATATTTCTTGCAGTCTTATGAAGACATTTAGCCAAAATAATTTATGCTGGAGGGAAATTCACATAAAGGTGTCAACTTTTGATGTGAGAGAAAATAATTTTGTAACTCACTGAATATGCATTTCAAGTGCAAAATAAACCCTAAGAGGCCAGACATGCTATTCCCAATGGATAACTACAACAGTCACATGATAGAGTCAGTATTCTTGGTGATAATGAATTTTCTTTCCTTATTAATCTGTATTTCCTGATCACACCTATGTGAAATTGTATGATTCAGTCATTCCTTGTTTGACATAATAGTGCCATAAAGCTTAGAAATATCAATATATTTGTTTTGAGGCATATGGAAGATATCAGTATAAAATCTTTTGTGATCCCAAATAAATAGTATTTATATGTGTCTGTGAGTCCATGTATATTCCCAAATGTGTTGTACTAACTTATTTTCAAGTGTTAAGAAGGGAGAAAAATGTATCATTACTCTAATTCAAAGGAAAATAAAAAAGAATTATGTTACAATTCTTAATATTTTTAATCTTCTATAGAATACTTATTAGACACAATTTTTAGATTTAAACAACTACTGCTGATGATGAACTAAACAGTGAACTGAGTAGAATAACCAGTATAAATTGGTAGCAAAAGTGAGTAACATGGTATGCTT
The DNA here is from genome assembly GCA_004024745.2 of Catagonus wagneri. Lineage (NCBI taxonomy): Eukaryota > Metazoa > Chordata > Mammalia > Artiodactyla > Tayassuidae > Catagonus > Catagonus wagneri. The sequence goes on from PVHT020003785.1 coordinate 8,209,535, forward strand.
TCTAGTGCTTATATCCAAAGCTGCCTAAATGGTTTACCATTAAGAAAGAGACAAGTTCATGAAAACACCACCCTAATTTGCATTCTTTATATATAAATGAGTACTTTAAAGATTGTAAGAGATAAAATATTTTATTTTTATTGAAGTATAGTTTATTTACAATGTTCTATTAATTTCTGCTATGTAGCAAAATGATTCAGTTATACCTACATGCATTCATTTTTATATTCTTTTACTTTATAATTTATCTTAGGATATTAAATATAGTTCCCTGTACTATACAGTAGAACCTTCTTGTTTATCCCTTCCATAGGTAACTGTTTGCATCTACTAACCCCAAACTCTCAGTCCATCTTTTCCTCACATCACCTCCCGCTTGGCAACCACAAGTCTGTTCTCTACATCCATAAGTCTATTTCTGTTTTGTAGTACATTCAAGAGGTGTAAGATTTTAGAGCCTTGCTTTACTACAGAATAGTACACTGTGCTAATCAAATCATGATCATTTTTTTTTCTCCGAATCTTTCATTTATCCTTTTCAGATGAGCAACACTGCTCACTAGGGGTTTCCTAGAAAGAAAAGGAGAGTGAATGAGAATGTGATAACTCTGGCTGAAGATACTCTTTGATGACATATCAGTTTGTTCTTGTTCTGTGGAATGACAGAACATGGATATTTGTATGTAATAAATTAGCAGTTTTCCCTTCTTAAATACAATTATTTTTATTATTACAAAAATATTATAGAATGGATTCATTTTTTTCTTTTTAAATTTAGAAAATATTTTCATATAATTGGGCCTGATTTTTTTTTTCGTAAACCTGCTTTTCCATAGACAGGAAAATAGTAAACTAAGTTCTGTCCATATTATCTGCAATAAGAAATGGACTGCAGGTCATTTCTGGTATGATATTTTCTCTCATTTGTATTCCCATGTAGACTCACAGTTTCTTTATAAAAACATCCCAGACTTCAGTTTTCAACACTGGCAACACTGGCATGCAAAGAGCTTAGGAGTCATTATCCTCATCCTTATAACAAGGAAAGAACTGAATTCACTGAAAATCAACAACTTTTCTCAAACCTATCAGAGAATTGAAATCACAGAGCAAAACTGCCACTTCAAATTCTAGAGAGACAAATTAATATAGAGAAACACAGCTGACATCAGCTCGCTTATGTGGAGCGGAAACTATAAAGCTAGAAATTGGTAGCTTCTACATGGTATCATTTGTCATTACTAAAAGCTTTAGGTGAGGGATAAATATACTCTGCAAAGTCCTGTAAGTCCTTTCAAGGATCTGATCTATTGATGGTGAAATATTTGTACTGGCAAACATCATAATCATATAGGGAGACATAAGGGCTGACTTGGCACCTCATTACCAAAATCAGGGTAGGGCCTGGGAACTTATATTTGTAGAACACTGACCAGGTGATTCTGATGATTAGCCAGGTTTAGTAATTCCTAACCTAAACCTTAGGAGATCCCTAGTCATCCCAAAATTCCATGAAGGGCCCTACATAGCAGGAATATGTCTTGTCTACTGGAAAAAAGTAGTCCAACCCACATGGGTAAAAAAGCACAGTGGAAAAAGTTGAAATTAAAAAAAAAAAAAAAAACTCCTGGGCTGAGAACTTGATACATATTATATTTTAAACTTTCACATTAAATTTCATGGTACTATAAATGTTTAGAAATGTTGCAATCACCCTCTAGATATATTATTCCAAGTACTGCTCAAACTAGTAGAAAGGAATTTCAATTATTATGCAGTGGTCATATCTGGAAACCAGGTAAAGCATTGTGGTTGAGAGACAGTGGTCTGTGTTACACATTTTTAGAGCCACTATGACTGTCCCAGGCTCACTGATGTCAGTGGTGGCCCAGAAATGGGAGCTTTTCTTCCCCCATCATGGCAGTGAGCTAACCTTTGAAGAACTAGCTGTCAGGAACATTTATGCCACCACTGAGAAGAGGCCAGAAATTTCCAAAATGACTTTCTTTTTCAGAGATACATTTCATTTTGTTTCAAATTTAAATATTATCGTGAAGAGATTTATTTATTTATTCATTTATCTATTTATATTTCCTGTTGTGCTGAGATGAACAAACAAATGAGAAAGTAGTAGGGGATTAAGGTATGAGTGAAAGGGCAATATGATTCAGAGCCCAGATTCCACGCTGGAGTGTAGACTACCTAGTTCAAGTCATAGTATTAACACTTATTACTGTGAAGCCCTGAACAAATTCTTTATCCTTTTTGTGCCTTTATTATCTCATTGGTGAGATATGAATAATAAATAATATTTCATGTTGTGAGCATTAGAGTTAAAAATGTAAAGTGTTTTGAAAGTAATATTATTTAGTTATTACATAATAGTTACTTTTAGCTAAATGTTAGTGTCCAGGAGGGAGAATTTTCCTCCTGTACTCCTCCGAAGTTCTTGTGGATTAACAGGAGAAAAAGAAACAAATTTTAATTCGTGCACATGGAGGTCCCACAGAAATGGGACCAAGAAGTTACCAAAGAAAGCTAACAAAAAATAAATAAGTAAATTTATGAGGAATTGACCGGACATAGAAGTTTAGGTTTGGGCTACTCAGGAATATAAACAGACTTTGGGTTTAGGGTAGAGAAGTAAAAAGTCTGTTTATAATTCTGAGCCCAAATTCGCTGTCTCTAGCAGTAAGACTGTCCTCCCTCCAGATGCAGGGGACATATCTGTATCTCAACCTCTCCTTTCTCATGAGAGGTTCATTTTTGTTTTGAAGGAAGCAGAGAAGAGGGCCAGAGTGTCCCTTTTGCATTGATCACTTTTTAAGTAACTTTTTGTTGTTCTTCTTCACATAATAGTCTATTTTTAAAAATAAATTCAATGAATTTTATTGTATTTATAGTTGTACATCATTTCTTAACTAACTTTAGTTCAAAATAATCAATACGCCAGTAAGGCATATTTTGGGGTGGCCTACCTTGGACCCCCAAAATAGTTATTGTCATAATTTTTTTTTGTCTTTTTGCCTTTACGTAGAGCCGCACCTGCGGCATATGGAGGTTCCCAGGCTAGGGGTCTAACAGGAGTTGTACCTGCCAGCCTTCTCCACAGCCACAGCAACGCGGGATCCGAGCTGCATCTGCAACCTTCACCACAGCTCACGGCAACGCTGTATCCTTAACCCACTGAGCAAGGCCAGGGATCAAACCCGCAACCTCATGGTTCTTAGTCGAATTCGTTAACCACTGAGCCACGAAGGGAACTCCTATTTTCATAATTTTTTGATGCAGTCTCTTTCTGACTCAACTACAACCTCTCTTGCTTCCTTTCTCGTCCCAAATCACCTGGCCCAGAAGAACAAACTGATTGGCCTGGAACCAAAGTGTCCTATGCCAACAAGACATATTTGAAACCAGTTCCAAAGAAACTATGAAGATAGAAGGCAAAGAAGTAACAAGTCTTGCAAAAGAAAGAAATATTCAATCTTTAAAGGCACATTGATTGCAAGCTTTGTAAGCGTTTATAGCTCACTAAGGGATTTAATGTAAAAGTTTAAAAGACAATATATATCCAAGTGCTTTTTCTTCTGTTTCAGTTTATTATTTACACTGTATTTTTTACCCATGTGAGCTATATCTTCCATTATCTCTCTTAGAAAATGCAAGTACAAGGAATATGTCCTGTGATTGAGTTAGGTGTTGATGTCTATGATTTTAAGACAAAATATTTTGGTCTTCATGTATAGATAGAAAGGAAGATACTATTTTTGATTAAGGACTAAAATGTTATTCTCCAAGAGAAATAATTCTGAACCAGGAATTAGGAATGCATCTGTGGTGTTTGGGCAATAAATTTGGGTTGTAAAAATATGAATTACACGTTTGCATTTCACGTTCTGGATATAAATTTGAAGTTGTAGGAAAAGCCAAAATGAAGTAATTATGGTCATTCTTCATAATTTGCTCTAATTATGTATATTAGTCAGGGACCCAGCAGGAAGCAGATGGCTCACTCAGAAGGTTTAAGTCAAGAGTACCTTGTTGAAGGAAGACTGTATGTAGAGTTGTGAGCAGGATTTGAGGAATGAGTGATGAATGTCTACAAAAATTAAGAAACAACCCTAACTTTTAAGACTGTAATTAGGATCAATTTAGATAGAGTATATGAAAATATCCACTACATTTCCTGAATTATAATGTAACTTTGAAGATGCTAGTTTCCTTTTTTTCTCCTTCTTCTGCAAATATATTATGATCACCTTCTTTGGGCCATTTATCAGGTAATATATTTTAAATTGGAACATAAGTTCCCCTAAACAGTGCATAGTTATTAAACAGTAGATGCTTGGAATTCCCATTGTGGCGCAGTAGAAATGAATTCCACTAGTAACCATGACGTTGCAGGTTCTATCCCTGGCCTCAGTGGGTGAAGGTTCCAGCATTGCCGTGAGCTGTGGTGTAGGTGGCAGACGTGGCTTGGATCCTGCATTGCTATTGCTATGGCTTAGGCTGGCAGCAGTAACTCCAATTCAGCCCCTAGCCTGGAAACCTCCATATATTGCAGGTATGGCCCTAAAAGACAAAAAAAAAAAGAAACGAAACAGCTACAGGGCCTTAGAGTACATGGTGACTATTGAGAGCTAACATGATGAAGTCCTCAGAAAACACTGAGGCATCTAACACACGTACAGGGTAGGGAAGAATTTATTAACCAAAGGAGCAGAAAAGAGTGAGCAAGAGAATGTTCTCATGAGTTGATAAAAGACACTGCTTAGAAAGGAAGATTTGGGAGTTCCTATCTTGGTTCAGTGGTAATGAACCTAGCTAGTATCCATGAGGATGCAGGTTTGATCCCTGGCCTCGCTCAGTGGGTTAAGAATCCGGTGTTGCCATGATCTGTGGTGTAGGTTACAGATGTGGCTTGGATCCCCCATTGCTATGGCTGTGGTGTAGGCCAGCAGCTGTAGCTCCAATTTGATCCCTAGATTGGGAATTTTTATTGACAATTTAATAGTTGTAACTGCCTGCTAGGTATAACCTGGTTTGAGGCTGGCCTCTGTTAAAAAAAACAAAATTCAGCTGAGTATCTTTGAAGATCTAATTGGCTTTTCTAGGTGATTCATGCCTTAAACAGCATCTTATCTAGCAACTGGAAGGGTGTTCTGAAGGGTTATCCAAAGTGGAAGGTTTTAAAGGAAGAAATGTGGAGCAGGGAGCTATTAGTGTAAAAAGGAAAGAAAGGACTATTTTTAGGCCTAGACACCTTACCTTCTTTTTTGTAGGGGGAAAGGAACTGGCAAGGGGTTTATCATGGGGGCCCCCATGGCAGATTTCCTCTTTGGTGTTGACCCAAAAATTCCAGATGGGTTGATCAAGATTATATTTCTGGTGAAGATGGAAACTGCAGTTAGGTCAAGTATTAAATACAGGTTTGGTATCAGGGGGTTTAATACAAGTGACAGCATTTTGGGCCTGTGATTTTTCTCTTCAACCTCTTGTATGCTTCATTAAGCAGCTTCAGTTTATTTTAAACTACAGGTAAATATTGAAGGCCTTGGAACTTTTAATGACAGATGAAATAACTGTTTTAAAATTTTTAGTATTGACCAGAATTGATTGGGCCAAAGTCCTAATGTACCGAAGAATATGTGTTAGGAAGCCCTTGAGAAATACCTGGCATTAGCTGAAAATATTTTGAATGTTTTCTTAAGGTATGTTTTAATTGGGAATGTATTGTGTCTTATCAATATAAACACAACAGAGAAAATTTAAGGTTTGAGAATTCCAGGTTTATTGGTTAACCTGAAATTCCTTTTTTTTAATTGAAGTATAGTTGATTTACAATGTGTCAATTTTTGCTGTGTAGCAAATTGTTTTATCAATATAAACAATAGACAGAATTTAAAGTTTGGGAATTTAAGGCTTATTGATTAACTTGAAATTCCTATTTTTAAATTGAAGTATAGTTGGATTTACAATGTTGTGCTAATTTTTGCTGTACAGCAAAGTGATTCATATGTGTATACACACATGTACACATATATACACATACATACATATATATATAGGGAGATGTGAATTACATTTTATGAAATAAGAATTTCAGGACCAAAATACAGAAGTTCTCACAGCTAACCTCTTACTGAAAGTTAAATGAAATTATTGTGACCAGCCAGACACTATTCTTCTCCAAATCAGAGCCAAAATTCTTGAACTTATAAACTTCATGTGAAAATCACATGAATGGGGCTCTAAAGACACTTGGTGTTCTGGTAGCCTATCTTATGGAGCCAAATTTAAGCAGACTGTGGGTCACATAAATGATTTAGTTTATTAGAGTCTAAGTTAGTTTTTTGTTTGTTTGTTTTGTCTTTTTAGGGCCACACCCATGGCATATGTAGGTTCCCAGGCTAGGAGTCTAATCAGAGCTACAGCTGCTTGCCTATACCACAGCCACAACAACACAGTTATCCGAGCCACATCTGAGGTCTACACCACAGCTCATGGCAACGCCATATCCTTAACCCACTGAGTGAGGCCAGGGTTTGAACCTACAACCTCATGGTTTCTAGTTGGATTCGTTTCTGCTGAGCCACAGAGGGAACTCCTCTAAGTTAGTTTTTGAATGAGAGTGAATGAATTTGAACAGTTATTTCCAGGAATATTACTGTTTCCTATGACTTCTATGCAACACTGAACTGACTTGACCTTGGAGAGTAAAAACTTTTTTAAGCCTGAAAAAAAGATTCTCTCCAAATGCTGAGAATATTTTTGCACTCTTCGGACACTAGGTGGCAGAAATGCTCTTTTTACGATTGCTCAGCTATCTAAATCACTTTTATTATGACAAGGTTGAGCTCTCTCAATTAGTCACCTATACGTAGGAATCCCACACAGAATGTTCTGATTGAAAGAGACGTGTACTTTGTAATCTATAGGGAATTTGTTTTTACAGTATCATTGGCTTGGCCAGGGATGCTTTTAATGAGCCTGACAGTTCATTTTGGTAATTGATTACCTTCAGCCCTCTGGCTCCCTGGATTCCACATCTGTGGATTCAATCAACCACAGATAAAAACAAAAAATCTCCAGAAAATTCCAAAAAGCAAAACTTTAATTTACCCTATGTAGGTAATTATAACTATGTACATATCATTTAAATTTTATTAGGTATTATAAGTTATCTAGAGATGAGTTGAAGTGTAAAAGAGGATGTAAGTAGAATATGAACAAATACTATGCTACTTTATATAAGGGACTTGAGAATCCTTGGCTTTCAATATTGGCATGGATCCTGGAACCTGTGGATACAACTGTACAATTATCTAGGGCTTGTGCTGGCTCATTCATCAACAGTAAGTATTCGGAGAAAAATAAAATCTAGATCTAAACCCTGACAGAACATCATGTTTGCTACTGAAAATCTCTGCCAGTAAGTCTTGGTGTCCCAGGAGAGATTGACAAAAAAAATAATTGAGTGCATTTTTTTCACTTTCAAGATTGAGGAGAGAAAATTTAATTACAGAATGGACTTTAGTATGAGCTAATAAACAGAATCTCATTCCAAGTGATATTCAGCTCTAACTGCACCTCCATATCTGAGTTGCTTTAAACAAATGAAAGTTTCTGGACACTACCCCAGCCTATCCATGAGTCAAAATCCCTGAAACATATATATTTGAAAAGCCATACAGGTAATTCTGAAGTACAGACTTTGACCATTGAGTAACTTTGTAACTGAATCAGAGTCAGCCCTACCAGTGTTAACCATGCCAGATTTCAGGAGCACTCAACAAATCATCTCCAAATCCATTCTTTCTTAGTCTAATAATAAATATAGAAGTCTCCTCAATGGTAATTCCTTATATTAAAGACTCATGGGTGAAAAGGGTATGTAAATAATTAACAGACTCTAGCTTTATAGATTGCAGTAACAGACTCTATAGATTGAAATAGTTCATAGTAGATTTTCAAAAGCAATCAAAAATGAGCTGACTTCAACAGCTGGCTTCATCAGGTTTGAGAAAGATTTTGGCTCTTGAATCCTCTTGAGAAATACTGGCCTAAATATGGTGTGGCACTGAAGTCTCTAGTCACCCTGAGACCAACATGGAATCAGGGCAAGAGAAGTTATGCATAATGTGGGAGGCTCTTGTGCAGAAAGCCCAGTCTGGATTTGTTTCTCAACTTGGCTTTGGGCCAGGTAGGCTCTCTGTTTAGTATGCAGGAGTCAATAATAAGGATATAATTCTTCCGAGGGCAGGGATAAAGAAGCTGAATGAAATATTTTCAATGGTGTGTTTAACCCCTGGGCACTCATAGAGGAAACAGTCCTGTTTTCTTAACCTAAACATTCACTTTTCTTTGAGAACAAGTCTTGGGGTTTTATGGAGTTGCTGCTGAGCCTGTGTCTCTAAGATCCTGCAACAGAGTTGTATCAATCACCCACATGTGGATGAGCCCAATCTGTCTGATTTTACTCTTCCCTTTGAGTTGAACTACTTTAGTGTAATGTCAGTACAGTTTTAATGGCCAGTCAATTTAAGTAAATTGTGTCTAACGGCTAGTCACTTCAATAAAAAGAAAATCAATTGAACCTATAATTTGATAACATGATGTAGTACAAAAAACTCATCTGATTTGCTTAGTTTTTACTTTTTAAGTGTATGTGTTGACAAGGTGGCTATAGCTAGTTTCAGTTATTGAAAAATATCCAGAGAAACATTTTCCTTTGGGGGAAAACATCTTATTTATTAACTCTGGACTATCTACACACACCTCTGCTTCTTTATTAAATTTTACCAGAATCTCCCTCTCTTGATGTCTTTAGTAACACATCTATTACTACAACCCCAAGGATAGTAAACAGTGAATTCAAGAAATAAATGTCTATGCTGGTGACATTTCTATTTAAGCAATGTTAAATACATGCATTAGAAAACACTTTTTCTTGGCCTTCCAGAATTTATGGCGATCTTGATCCAGTTCATATGAAAGCTAGATTTTAGAAATAATAAGAAGCATAAAATCTGTAGGAAAGCTCTCTCACTAGGAAAGATATTTAAGTTTTTACAGCAGCCTGGATCTTTAAGATTTTCAGATTCCTATTGTGCAGACTATAGGTTTGGAGTGATCAGAACTCCTTGTTCACTGATAATCTGATTCTAAACTTCTGCTGAACTGTAAAGAAACATATTTCTCAAACTGAATTTTCTTATTGCAGGCATTTATGGAGATTGAAATTATTTCTCAGAGGGGAAACTGTCATAAATATTCCACTGCAACTTAGACAAACATTTATAGCTTTAGCTTGGAGATAGAGTTGGTAGCAACATCTGAATATATCTGCCATTAGTGTTGAATAATGCTCTCCTCACAGGAAACATTGTTCTGCATTTGTGTTTCTTATTCTTATTGAATGAGAACATTACAAAAAGACTGACTGAATAGTACAGACGTGGCAATGTGTTACTTTTGAAAACTGGATTCTAAGTTAATTGGGAAGAGCTGCGTTTATTGCTAATGTAGTTACTAAAAGTTTAAAATCATTAGAAAGTAGGCTGCCATGGATAAAAATGAAGCAGATAATGACAGACCCCTACCTATCAATTTATTATTTAGTTAATGTTTTGCTTGTTTGTTTGTACTAAATGCAAAGATTTATTTAATGAGAAATTTTTCAACCTTGTCTTTTATGGTTATTAAGTAATTGGTTGTAAATTAAATAAGATAATGTGAACAATTCTTATATACTAATGATCAATTAGATAAGAGAGTTCTTTGTTTTAGGCCATTACAATGAAAACTCAATTCTTCTTACTGGTTTATGTATGTATTTATTTTTAATTGAAGTGTAGTTTATTTGCATTGCTGTGTTAGATTCAGATGAAAGTGATTCTGTTTTTTTTATATATACATATACATACATATTTACACATACATATATATTTATATATATTCTTATCTCATATATATGTATATATATATTCTTTTTCAGATTCTTTTCCATTATGGGTTATTATAAGATATTGAGTGGTTTCCTGTGCAATACATTAGGCCCTTGCTGATTACATATTTTATATATAGTAATGTGTATTTAAAACTCATTTCTTAATGAAAGGCATTTTACAACACTGGCTGCCTAAAATATCACATGATGAATTTATCTAACTCTGTGTTTTGCCTAATGTGACTGCCTTGATATGGCTTGTCAGTAAGTTAATCTGTCAGATTTGTAATTAAAATGTCAATGGAGTGCATGAAATCTTTGGGAATGTCCAGCTTATCTTGTATTATCAGGTAACTAAATCACTGCTTTGCCTGATTTGAACTGTAGTAATCAGTCCATAGAGCACTTTGGAACAATAGAAAACCACTAACATCATTTGACTTGGAAGTAGGAAAGGTGATTATATGCAGTGAAGAACTCACTCCTTTCTATCATCCTTAAATAATAGCATCATATGTCCTTGTAAATAGTTTGTGTTTAGTTTTGTAGTAAAACATGATATGTCTCACAGTCTTTTAAATACCCTGTGAATTTCTGGTAGCAGCTACAAACTGAAATCTTAAAATTAACCTTCAAGTATGTTTTGTTTAGCCTGCATATTTCTGGTCTACAAAGTTTCTGTTTTTGTTTTCAATTATTACTTATTCTCAGTATTTAAAATTCAGATATTTCTGGGGGAGTTCCCGTCGTGGCTCAGTGGTTAACGAATCCGACTAGGAACCATGAGGTTGCGGGTTCGAACCCTGGCCTTGCTCAGTGGGTTAAGGATCCCATGTTGCCGTGAGCTGTGGTGTAGGTCGCAGACACGGCTCGGATCCTGCGTTGCTGTGGCTGTGGCGAAGGCCGGCAATACAGCTCCTGTTAGACCCCTAGCCTGGGAACCTCCATATGCCGCAGGTGTGGCTCTAGATAAAGGCAAAAGGAAAAATAAAATAAAATAAAATAAAATTCAGATATTTCTAGTAAATCTATATTTCTGACTGAAAAATAATGAAATATCTGACAACACTGGCCCTGGACTTCTGCACACAAAAAAATTTATGGAATTGAATGTTAGCTGCCACATTTAGACAGAGAAAGAATTCTCTAGTCTATCATATTATTCTTTCTTTTCTAATTTTTACTCAGGTGAGATTGTTAGTTGCCATTTATAATCATGCTTGTAGTTGCTTCTGTCATAATAGGGCTTAAAGCAAAATAAAACATTGGTAATAAAAATTGCTCATAAAATTGGGGAAATACAATGTAAAAAAGAGAATATATACGTATATATGACCGGCTCACTTTGCTGTACAACAGAAATTGACACAACATTGTAAATCAACTATACTTTAATAAAATAAAAGTGAGAGCATCATATATTTTCTTTTTTTATGGTTATTTGTTTTACTTTTTTTTTTTACATTTTTTTTCTATTATAGCTGGTTTACAGATTTCTGTCAAATTTTCCAACTGCACCTTGTGGTGACCCAGTTACACTAATGTATGGATTTGTCACATGTGAGCAGACATAGTTCCCAGTGCTCTACAACTGGATCTCCTTGTTTTTCCATCCCCGAGGCAATAGTTAACCCCAGACTCCCATAACCTCCCACTTCTTCCCCCACCCCCTTGGCAACCACAAGTCTGTTCTCCAAATCTGTGATTTTCTTTTCTATAGAAAGGTTCATTTGTGCAGTATATTAGATTCTAGATATAAGTGATGTCATATGGTATCTGTCATTCTCCTTCTGACTTGCTTCACTCAGTATGAGGGTCTCTTAATTCCATCCATGTTGCTGCAAATGACATTATTTTATTCTTTTTTATGGCTGAATAGTATTCCATTGTGTATATACACCACATTTTCCTAATCCAGTCATCTGTCGATGGACATTTGGGTTGTTTCCATGTCTTGGCTGCTGTGAATAGAGCTGCAGTGAACATGCATGTGCAAGCGTCTTTTTCAAGGAAATTTTTTTCAGGATATATGCCCAAGAGTGGGATTGCTGGGTCATATGATAGTTCTATGTAGAGTTTTCTAAGGTACCTCCATACTGTTTTCCATAGTGGTTGTACCAGCTTACATTCCCACCAACAGTGCAGGAGAGTTCCCTTTTCTCCACAGCCCCTCAAGCATTTGTTGTTTGTGGACTTGTTAATGATGGCCATTCTGACTGGTGTGAGGTGGTATCTGGTGATAGTTTTGATTTGCATTTCTCTAATCATCAGCGATGCTGAGCATTTTTTCATTTGCTTGTTGGCCATCTGTATATCTTCTTTGGAGAAATGTCTATTCAGTTCCTTTGCCCATTTTTCAGTGGGGTTGTTGGTTTTTTTGCTGTTGATCTGCATAAGTTGTTTGTATATTTTAGATATTAAGCCCTTGTCAGTTGCATCATTTGAAACAATTTTCTCCCATTCTGTAAATTGTCTTTAGTTTTCTTTTTGGTTTCCTTTGCTGTACAAAAGCTTGTCAGCTTGATTAGGTCCCATTGGTTTATCTTTGCTTTTATTTCTGTTGCTTTGGGAGATTGACCTGAGAAAACATTGTAAGGTTGATGTCGGAGAATGTCTTGCCAGTGTTTTTGGAGTTTAATGGTATCTTGATTTATATTTAAATCTTTAAGCAATTTAGAGTTTATTTTTGTGCATGGTGTGAGAGTGTGTTCCAGTTTCATTGATTTGCATGTAGCTGTCCAAGTTTCCCAGCAATGCTTACTGAAAAGACTGTCTTTTTCCCATTTTATGTTCTTGCCTCCTTTGTCAAAGATCAATTGACCATAGGCATCTGGGTTTATTTCTGGGTTCTCTATTCTGTTCATTTGGTCCATATGTCTGTTTTGGTACCAGTACCACACTGCCTTGATTACTGTGGCCCTGTAATATTGCCTGAAGTCTGGGAGAGTTATGCCTCCTGCTTTGTTTTTGTTCCTCAGGATTGCCTTGGCAATTCTGGGTCTTTTGTGGTTCCATATAAATTTTTGGATTGTTTGTTCTAGTTCTGTGAAGAATGTCATGGGTAATTTGATAGGGATT
>PVHT020003785.1:8223561-8288142 GCA_004024745.2 Catagonus wagneri
GTTGAGTCTTGGTGTTTTCTATATATAGTATCATGTCATCTGCGTACAGTGACAGTTTTACCTCTTTTCTTCCTATTTGGATGCCTTTTATTTCTTCTGTTTGTCTGATTGCTGTAGCTAGGACTTCCAATACTACGCTGAATAACAGTGGTGAGAATGGGCATCCTTGACTTGTTCCAGATTTTAGTGGGAAGGCTTTCAGCTTTTCTTCATTGAGTATTATATTTGCCATGGGTTTTTCGTATATGGCCTTTATTATGTTAAGGGATGTCCCCTGTATTCCCACTTAAGGTATGAGTTTTGATCATGAATGGATGTTGGACTTTGTCAGATGCTTTTTCTGCATCTACTGAGATGATCATGTGGTTTTGACTTTTCTTTTGTTAATGTGGTTTATGACATTGATTTGTATATGTTGAACCATCCTTGTGCACCTGGGATGAATCCCACCTGGTCATGGTGTATGACCTTTGTGATATGTTGTTGGATTCGGTTGGCTAAAATTTTGTTGAGAATTTTTGCATCTATAGTCATCGAATATATTGGTCTATAGTTCTCCTTTTTCACGGTGTCTCTGTCTGGTTTTTGAATTAAGGTGAATTTAGCCTCATAGAATGTCTTTGGGAGTGTTCCTTCCTCTTCAACCATTTGGAAAAGCTTAAAGTTGATGGGTATGAGTTCCTCTTTATATGTTTGGTAGAATTAACCTGTGAAACCATCTGGTCCGGAACTTTTATTTGTAGGGAGTGTTTTTATGACCTACTCAATTTCATTTCTAGTGATTGGTCTCTTCAGTTGATTTATTTCTTCTTGATTCAGTTTTGGCAGGGTGTAGGTCTCTAAAAAGTTGTCCATTTCTTCTAGGTTTTCAAATTTGTTGGCATACAATTGTTCATAGTATTCTCTCATGTTTTTTTTTGTATTTCTGTAATATCCATTGTGACTTCTCCTTTTTCATTTCTTATTTTGTTTATTTGGGTTTTTTCTCTCCTCTTCTTGGTGAGTCTAGCCATAGGTTTTGTCAATTTTGTTTACCTTTTCAAAGAACCAGCTCTTGGTTTTATTGATTTTTTCTATTGTTTTTTGAATCTCTATTTTATTGATTTTCTCTCTGATCTCAATGATTTCTTTCCTTCTGCTGACTTTAGGGGGTTTTTGTTCTTCTAATCCATTTAGGTGGTGGGTTACGTTGTTGATTTGATATTTTTCTTCTATTTTGAGGAAGGCCTGTAATGCTATGAATTTCCCTCTGAGCACTGCCTTTGCAGCATCCCATAGATTTGGAGTGGTTGTGTCTTCATTTTCATTTGTCTCAAGGTATTTTTTAATTTCCTTCTTTATTTCCTCATTGACTCATTCATTTTTTAGTAGCATGTTGTTAAGTCTCCATGTAGTATGTTTTTTTATCATTTCCTTTCCTGTGGTTGATTTCTAGTTTCATGCCTTTGTGGTTAGAGAAGATACTTGAGATCACTTCTATACTCTTAAATTTGTTGAGGTTAGCTCTATGCCCCAATATGTGATCTATCCTTGAGAATGCTCCATGTGCACTTGAGAAGAATGTATATTCTGATTCTTTTGGATGTAATGTCCTGAAAATGTAAGTTAGGTCTAACTTTTCTATTGTGTCATTTAGGATCTCTGTTGCCTTACTGATTTTCTGCCTAGAGGATCTCTCTCCATTGATGTGAGTGGAGTGTTAAAGTCTCCTACAATTATTGTATTGCCATCTATTTCTCCTTTTATGTCTGATAGATTGTTATAGATACTTGGGTGCTCCTATATTAGGGGCGTATATATTGATGATTGTAATATCCTTTCTTGAATGGATCCTATAACCATTAAGTGGTGTCCTCCTTTGTCTGTCTTTATGGCTTTCATCTTAAAGTCTATTTTGTCTGAAATGAGTATTGCCACTCCTGCTTTCCTTTCTTGTGCATTGGCATGAAATATTTTTTTCCCATAGCCTCACTTTCAATTTATCTGTATCCTTTGCCCTAAGGTGAGTCTCTTGTAGGAAGCAGATTGTAGGTTTTTGCTTTTTTATCCATTCTGCCACTGTGTGTCTTTTGATTGGAGCATTCAGACCATTGACATTTAAGGTGATTATTGATAGGTATGTATTTATTGCCATTTTAGACCTTGTTTTCCACTTGATTCTATGTTTCTCTTTTCTTCTTTTCTTTTTTTGGTTCGATGGTTTCCAAGTATTTTATACTTGACTTCTTTTCTTTTCAGTATTTGTGGATGCGATGTTCCATTTTGATTTGTGGTTGCCCTGTTTTTTAAGTATTTTAACACCTTCTTATATCTGCTTACTGTGGCTAGATAACCCTATAGGCTTAAATACATCATTAAAATTTTTTTTAAGGTAAAAAAAGAAATAGTCTATATTTTCCTACTTTCCCTCCCCATAATGTATGATTTTGTTGTCTTTTTTTATATTTTAATTAATTAATTAATTAATTTTAGCATCTTCATGTTTAGATCTGTATGCTGGCTTATTTGGATGACTGCTTTCAATTTGTGATTTCCTCCAATCTAATTCTTACTTTTTACTTTTTTTTTTAAATAGGAACATATTCACTATTTCTTTTAGAAAGGGTTTAGTGTTGCTGTGCTGTTTAGCTTTTGTTTGTTGGAGAAATTCTTTATTTCCTCTTCCATTTTAAATGATTTTCTTGCTGGTTAGAGTATTATATGTTGCAAACCTTTTCCTTTTAGCACTTTAAATATATCTTGCCATTCCCTTCTAGCCTGTAGTGTTTCTGTGGAGAAATCAGCTGACAGCCTTATGGGGGATCCCTTATACTTAATGCTTTGCTATTCTTTTTCTGCCTATAGGATCCTCTCTTTATCTTTAATTCTTGCCATTTTTAATATAATATGCCTTGGTGTGGGTCTGTTTGGGTTCACTTGTTTGGGGCCCTCTGTGCTTCCTGTATCTTGATGTCAGATTCCTTCAGATTTGGAAAGTTTTCAGACATTTTTCAAATATGTTTTCAATCCCCTTTTCTTTTTCTTCTCTTTCTGGAATTCCTATTATGCGTAAATTGGGCCACTTTATATTATCCCATAGATCTCTTATATTGCTTTCATGTTTTTTAATTTGTTTTTTGTCTTCTGTCCTGATTGTGTGATTTCCATTATTTTATCTTCCACGTCACTGATTCTTTCCTCTGCATTATTCAAACTGCTCTTTATTGCCTTTCGCTCAGTTTGCATCTCTGCACATGAGTTTCCTAGCTTTTCTTGGCTCCTCCTTATGTTTTCTAGTTCCTTTCTAAGGGAATCTGCATTGCTGTTTACGTCTTCTCTTAATTCCTGAATATTCAGCCTTAATTCCTCAAGTATTTGCAATACCTCCCTTCTGAACTCCATTTCTGTCAGACTGCAGAGTTCTGTTTCATTGTTGGCTGCTTTAAATGACTTGTCCTGTTCTTTTAACAGGGAATGGTTTTTGAGCTTCTTCATCTTGCTTGTGGTTTTCTTTTTCTGTGAGTTTATGGAAGCTACACTGTAGTCTTGTAAGGCTACTTCTAGGCAGGAGCACCCGTTTGTATTTTTTTGGTGGGGTTACTATTTATTTTTGGTGTGGGAGTTTGAATATTTAGTATGTCTTTCTTTGGAGTGAGCAGGCTGTTATCTCCCTTGTGCTCCATGTTTTTTCATGAGAATGAAGCAATGGAAAGGGCCAGCAGTTGGGTCCTGGTCTCTGAGCTCTCAATAGAAGCAAGGCCCTGCAGGAGGTTGGCACTGGCTACTCCTAGTTACCGGGCTCTGGGAAGTGGTAATGAGCTCTAGGCAGATCTACCAGGTGTCCAGGGCAATTGGTAGTAGCAGCAGCAGGAAATATGATTTTCCAGGGGATTGAGAGCCACTACAGCTGGTGTTTGATTGCAGAGTCCTCCTTTGAGGTGACTGTAACCACAGCGGGTTCCTGTTCAGGGACTCCTAGTGGAAGCGTGCCATGACAGTCTCTAGAGCCAGTGATAACTGTGGTGGTTTGCCTCCTCCACCTGTAGTCGATGCATGAAGCAACCCGTCTCACTTAGCCCACATAAGAGGTGCTCCACAGGTTGTTCTTAGTTGCAGGGTCTTGGGGAGTGATAGAGATCAGGCATATGGGTACTACCCAGAGCACTCAGCAGCGGGAGCAGTGGGGTTTGTGTGTTCCCAGGAGTGAACAGTCTCTGGTGCTTGGCAGGCTCTGTGTGGTACTTAGCCCCCTGATGCCCTTGGCCCATGCTTTCAGACTGCTGGGGGCCTGCGCCTAATCCGCCCTGCCACCACCGCTGGCTCTGCAGGCTGGCATGGACTCCACCCCACCACAACTGCTGCCTCTGCTTTCTCCACCCGGCTGCAGCTGCTGTCTCCACAGTGCAGGCTCCACCGCGACCTCTGCGCTAGTTCAAGGTGCTTCCTTTGGCAGTCAGCCCCTCCTCCTCTACTCCTCCCCAACAATGGAGGCTTGCCTCCCCTGTGGGACCAGACTTCCCAGGTTCCCTCTGTCCTGCCTTTACACTCCACAGCCAATACAGTATCGGTCTCCTGCCCCTCACAAACTACTTCCTAGGCTGTCTCCACATCGCTGACCCCAGCCCTCTCCCGGGAACTAGCCTCTGGAGCTTAAGTCTCAGCTCCCAGCCCCCGCCTGGCGCCTCAGACTGTGGTGTCTGTGCCAGTATTCAGTTCATCTGTGTGAGTCTCAAACTCCACTTTGCCATTCTCAATCCAGCTGCTGCGTTTTTCTCAGGCTTTGAGGTCCCTGTAGCTCAGTTGATAGTCAGTTACGTGGCCTCCGAGGGTTTGGTTTCCTTTTCTTTTTCACAGCTCCCCCCCTGGGGCACTGGTGCCATCCTGATTCCTTTTCTCTCTCTCTCTCTCTCTCTTTATTTTTTTCTGTTGTTCTGTCCAGTTATGTCAAGAGTTTCTTGCAGTTTTTGGAGGTTTAAATTCAGCATTCAGGTGATGTTTTGTCCAAGTTGTGTTATATTTAGATGTGTTCTTGTTGTGTTTGTGGGAGAGGGTGAGAGCGACCTCTTACTCCTCCGCCATCTTGCTGCCAACCTCAGCATCATATATTTTTAGAAATAGTCATGTGATTTTCTTGTGAAATCTATTTTTTTTGGATTCAGTACAGCTACTCATCTATTGGCCAAAAATGCCCACATTCAAACAGCTCCTGGCCACTGTGCTCCATGTCTGGAAGCTTCTTCCTCCTTCCATTTGTAAGTTTGGTGGCACTGATACTTTCTGAACTCTCAAGATCAGAGTTGCTCTTCCTAACAATAGGAAGTACTGATGACCAACTGTCAAACGTCTCCCAGTATGGTTAGTTTTTGTTTTGTTTAATGTTCTAACTTGACAAAAACAGTCTGGTTTTGTTTGTTTTGTTTTTGGCCTTGTAGAACAATTTGCACCATGACTTTGTTTTTGTTTAGCACCGTTACTAATTTTGGCAATTCTTTTTATGCCACTTTGAAATGTTTCACAATTCTCTATTTATCATTCTTTGTGTCTCAAGTAACCGTATGATTGTACAGATCCTGGAGCCAGTCACGCTTTCTCTTCTAGTCCAAATGTTGCTAAAGACTGAATTCAAGGAAGGGAGACAGGCACACTTGTAATCAGAAAGAAATACTGTTTCTATAATTTGTAAGAACTGTAATGGGCAAGTGGGTAAGGTTAAGAGGCTATTTGAAAAAAAAAATCTAATTGAGGTACTTCAAGTTTCCAAAGGGAATATATATTTCCAGAGTAAAATGAGGAGAAAGAGTATTTTTCATTATGCTGTAGCCTTGGTCCCAAAACACAATGTAGAACTACTGCACACAGAGAAACAATCTGCCTATACCAAGGGCAGGTGTGGAAGTCTGTCATCAATGCATTTTATGTAACCTTATCTACTGCCTTTCTCCAGAACCTACCACTTAGTCTCAGATCTGCCTGCTTTAATGTCAAGGGTCAGAGTCAGATAAAAGCAGCAGCTGCAGTAGTTCTCAGTCTGTCTTTTTTCCACCAAGTGGTATGAAATAGGCCTAAAAAAGGATGAAGGCAGCCAAGTAAAACAGAGGTGGCCAGAATTATTAGCCTGTTACTGCCTTATTTCTAAAGTTTCATGGAACTAGAGTATCAGAAGATAGAACAGACATTTATGTGCATAATCTTTAACTCTCTGAGTGATGCCCATCCAGGGACAAGTATCTGCTCCAGAAACAAACTCCTCCTCTTTGAGGATGAACTGAGGTGCAGACTCTATAAACCAACAACAGCATACACATACATAAGCCCATTACTAATTTTATTTAATTTCACTAATATAAAGGAATTTATTAATTTATAAGCTTTACAAATAATAATTTATTATTCAATTTGTTAATAATAAAATAACTGATGCTTTTCACTGTAAGGTCTACATCTCCAAATGATTCTTCTAGAAATCTTTTATTAATTTTTGCTAATCGCATGTATCCATAGCCAAACCATGGTTGCAACTGATAAATAAATGAGTATGGTTGAAACACATTATGAGTATAGTTGCAACACAAATGTTGGTTGATATTTTGATTTACATTAATGAATAAGATGAAAATGAAACAACAAGTTTGTATGCCAGAACTTTACTCATTTGTCAATGAAGCAAGTGAGTTTGCTAAATATAATCTAAATATAATTTTGAATATCGTAACACTACATCCTCATTTTTTGTGCTATGCTCAGGGTAACAGCTATAGATAAAACACATTTTTAACTTTAACTTACATCGTTAACGTCTTTTCCATCACTTTCTTAGTTGTAGGTAATCAACAAAATAATAAATCAAGTTTTGGATTATTTAATTTGATGATTTTCATGCTATAAATACTACTGTCAAGGCAGATATGGTATCAACATGACATTATTGAGCATGCAGTTAAGGGAACCTACACTGACACATTATTTTATAGTATTTCTACCATACAGATACAATGGAAGTAATTAATCCAAAGAGCACAGATAATGGTAAGATATAGTAATCTAATTTTAAAGTGATGAGTTTTGAATTTTTATTGTCATAGATTTTAACAAAATTAATTTGATTGTAAGTTTATATAATTAAATTTTGATAATGACTGTTCAACATCTGGTTTCATAAGATTCCTAAAAGTTAAGTAATCAGCTCTTGTGAGTTACAGTGAGCTGCTGGGTGAAAGAAGCCCATGAGAGCATCTGAGAACTGATCCCACTTTCATGGACCACTGGTTCAGTTCCTGTCTCTGTACCTGTTACAGGTGAGATGGGCTGGTCAGCTCCGTCAGTTCTCGATGATTCAAAGTTTTGGAAGTGAGAGGTTCAAAGGGTGTATTATAGGGAACAGGGAAGAAAGCCCAGGAAGTATACAAATTTTTTTTTAATGATGGTGATAAATAACAGGTACAATTGTGAGGGTACTTATTAGGTGATATTTACTAGTGTGTGCCTTATATGTACCATCAGCATTTGACTCTCACAGCTCTTTGGCATCAGTAATTACCTTCAACTTGCAAAGGGTAGAACAAGCTCAGCGGAGTTAAGCAAGGATGGACATCTGCAGACTGCTGAGTGATAAACGAAGCCTAGTCTAACTTCAGTATTTATCTTCTTTCTGCATTTATACTTTGACTGTAAAAATAATATAAGAAAAAATGGAGAAGAGAAGAGACAAGGACATAGGAACACAGGAAAAGAGAATAATAAAGGAAAGAAAGAGAAAGCAAGTAGTACTGGAAATTTGATGTATCACATAATACATTTGAACATGAGTAGAGACAATGTCTTATCCCAAAGAAAGATTCTGGGTAGAATTGTCAAGCTTCAGAGGAAGTATTGTCAGGCCTTGGGGTAGCATGGGGAGTGGTCTAAGTAGGTAGTAAGTGTAAGTGGATGAGGGACTAGAGGATGGGAGGTCTTGGAGACTTCTTCAAATATTACCCTGCAGGTGCTACTCAGGGAAGATATTGGTAGGAAAGCTGGTGTCAGCTCCTGGCTGTAGCTATCCCCTTTACAGGTATTAAATCAGAGTAAAGAGAAGAGAAAAGATATGCGGTTGGCCAAGTAGGGAATCAAATTTGCTTTTTTAATATAAACTTTATAGCCATTTCAATAGTAGAGATAGCTGTGTCTTGTAAATATGACCATATTTCTTTGTTCTCCCAAAAAAGTTTAAATGTATGTGTTCTCATAAAATATTCTGTTTATGAAACTCTAGCCATAGGCAGGAGGTTTTCAGAATATTTTAAATTTCTGCTTACTTGAGACTGCTTCCTACTTATTTTCTCTTCTGTTCTTGCATATGTAAAATGCAAGAGGGTCACATTTCATTGATGATATATCATAATAAATTATACTAGATAGTGATCAGCATGTCTCCCACAGGGTGTTGGTCTTGCTTCCTCCCTTATTGCTGTTTTTTCTTTTTTTAATGTATTGCCTCAACTTGCTGCCAGATCATAGTGGTAACACATTCATTCATTTATTCATTCATTTGCTATATTGTATATGTGAACGCTTACTGACTAATCAAAAAATCTAGAAAATCAGTTGCAGAATTTATATTGCTCAGTCATCCATTTCCTCTCATCCTTAGTTAAAATAATTATATTTCACACATTCTTTGTTTACTCACATCAGAGTGACCTTTTGCTCATTGAAGAGGATTTTCTAACATGTTATACTTTAAATGTAGAGCTAAGAAGCTAAACCTGTTCAATTTCCCCTTATAGCATTCAGGCTTATGTGATCCTCCTGTGTAAAACCTATGCTTATATTCTGCAAACTGTTATCAGCCAGGATGTAGAATCTAAAGTAGTGGGATTGAAAAATCTATTAAAGAGAATTGTTAACAGAATTACAGTAACCGTAATGTTCATATACCATGTAAGTAATACCCTATCTTCTCCCAGCAGGTTTGCTGATGCTATCCTTTTATTAGGATGGGATACATTTTTACCTCCTCTTACCCAATCCTATGAATTTCTTTCAATCAGAAGCAAACTCATTTTAATGAAGGTCATGCAGCAGGGTATTTAATTGCCTTCCTATCATTGAATATGACTCTAGTATTTTCTAATATTGTTAGAAACAATTGTATAAACTATATCTCAGTGCAATTTTGGACTTAACATTCCATGACTTCTATTGTCCTATCCTCTTGGGTGGGCTGATTTTGTTCTTAGATTAAAAATTGGGTCCATGTATTCTATTTAATTCTAGGGAAAATTCTGTGCTTCCACAAATACTATGCATTTTTATAGCACAACCTTCCCAGTTATCTGATTCTGATTATATGCAAGCTATGTGCCTTTCATTGCTTTTGAGCTGCTTTACAACTCCTCACATTTTAGATAGAAAAATAAACAATTTATTACTATAGAAAAGCAAACAATTTGGTCCAGTGGAGGGACAACCCAGCCCTCCAGTGGAAAAGCAAGTCTTGCATCCACTTGTAAATTCATGTCAATATTTTGGTTTATAAATGTCCCTTTCTTTGGATTTTCCCTTTGAGCTAGTTGTAAAACAGACCTCGCTCTCTCATTTAATGATGAGTAAAATAAATTCACTGTCATGTGTTCATGTTATATCTCTATGAGAGTTATGATTTTACCTTTGCAAAAAAATTATCCTTTAACAATCTCACTGTCTCACCAGTGGAGGTGGAGGATCCGTCTCTTTCCTTTCACTGGATTCTGTTTCATTCACCAACATTTAGAATCAAGTAGTAACTCTCTTGTTTTTGTCCTGAGTTCTTCGTACCATAAGACATTTCAAGTGAATGGTACCAGTGGTTTGCTAGATGGCATCTAAAAATAAGTTGTAGCACATTTGATAAATCATAGTAGCAATGGATATGGACAAATAGAGATGAATTTGGTTGATTTTAGAGCTTAGGTGGTAAAGGAAATATTTCAGGTATTAAACAAATGCATAGTATGAATACATCATTCATTTTAATCTCTTATTCAACTTTATGATTTTATGAGCCTCAAGGTAAAATCAGCTATTGTATTCACTCATTATTGCTGCTAAATGCAAAAGATCAGTTATTAATAGGACTCTTTTATAGTGTGAAGCCCTATGCATTTATTTCAAAGATGGTTAATGCAAGTCTAAAATCTTTCTTGTAAATGCCATTCATTTAATGCCAGTTAAGTCTACCATTACATTGGAAATAGATCAGTGTCTTTTTAAATGATCAGATATAAGTAGTAAATGAGGAACTATTATGAGATTTTAAATATCTTTATTCTTCCTATTGTCCAAGAGAGAAGCTGGAACATTGAGGAATTTAAAGCCCTTCTTTGGGACCTCTTAATAAACTTGGGACCTTCTAATAAAATTGCTTTTTTCTTCGTGTATTTTTGTTGTGGGTAGTTTGACCATCTTTTCCTATAGGAGACAAAGGAGAGTCAAAGATCTCATTTATATTAAGAATGTGAATAGTCATCATCATGCTCAAAAACATTTTTTGTTGTTTTTGTGGAACTCCTCAAGTAAAACTTTCTATGTGTATTTTAAAAGAAAAGCTGCTTAGTCTCTACCAAACAATGACAATTATTTGGTTCTCCATCAGTCAGAGGTATGAAAACTACTTGAGTGACAAGGGCTGCTGAAAATTAGTAACGTTTAAAAATATAGTTTTAGTAAAATAAAGAATGAGCTTGATGATTCAATTCAATTTTGATATTCTCAAAAGTCTGAGAAATCTTGGCATTTGGCATATGAATTTTGTAAAGACTAACTTATTCTTCCTAAAGGAAATTATCATAGCAACGAGCTAGTAAAGAAGGCACTAATTAGTAAAGTAGGCATAAACTGCAGCTTTTTACACTCTCTTTGCCCCAGTTTTCTCATTAATAAAATACAGTTGTGGGTTACAATTAGCCTTAAGTCATTTTAAACTCAATTATTCTGAATTATTCTGAATTTTTGGAATTTGGCAACCTCATTTTTTCTCCTGAATTTTGAGTCCTATTAACCAATTATAAAGGACAGGAAAAAAATATTAGCTAGAAATTATAAGGTCATATAAAGTCATATAAGCTCCTGAAGGGTGGAAAGAAAAATTAGTATCTCTCTCAATTGGGCCCAGCTGTTTCTTTTGTTTTTGTTTTTGTTTTTGTTTTCTCCCCCTTAGATGTTAGTAAACTCTTTCTGTTGTTGTTCATACTTCTGGGCTTCTATTTTTAAAAAGAAAAAAATTAGTGAGTACATGCTTTTGTAAAGTCCATTTTTTTGTTTGTTTTTTAGGGCCACACCTGCAGCATATGGAAGTCCCCAGGCTAAGGGTTGAATGGGACCTACACCACAGCCACAGAGATGCCAGATCTGAGCTGTGTCTTTGACCTATGCCACAGCTCATGGCAATGTGTGTAGATCCTTAACCCACTGAACAAGGCCAGAAATTGAACTTTATCATCATGGATACTAGTTCGGTTCTTTACTGTTGAGCTATGATGGGAACTCCTAAAGTCCTTTTTGCAATAAAGATTTATCACAAAATGGCTAGTGAGGTTAATGAATAAGTGAAAATAAGATCCTGTCTGTGCCAGAGCCATTATTATTGTGACTGACAATATAAAAAAAAAGCTTTCATCAGTCATTTGCTTAACAAAATTAAACAAACTGATACCAACAACATCAAAACCTGAAACGTCTGAATTGTTTCCCTTTCAAGTAAATGACTTCACTTTAGCGATTTAATTTACCAATTCTTGGGAATAGAGAACATTGATGCAAATCAACTTTTGCTTGCTGTTTAGAACATTAGCAGATTAGTCAATAACTGTACTAGAGGTGTTTCTGTTTGATCTCAATTTGGCTTATGTTTGTCTTTAATAAAAATAAATGGAAACTAAAAAATCTGTCAATCATGGTAGGTCTCTGAAAACATTTAGAAATAGAATTAATCAAGAACAAGTAAATAAATATCACTCATTCTACCATCCAAATACAAATAATGTTATATGTTGATGCCTATTTAATAAATTATTTACAAAAAATAAGGCCAGTAGGCAAAAATCTACATGATATCATACAGACTTAAACATACAGACTGAAGTAACTCATATGTTTTTGTTCTCTTCCTTCATTGTAACTTATATGAATGGCCTGTGGGAGTTAAATAGCCTAAACTTTGTAGCACCATAGTGTTTTACTGATATTCGGTCGAGTTCATGGTTCCTCAATAAAGGAAACAGTCACAAAACTAATGGCCAAGATGTCAGTAAGTTGAAGAAAGATTGTCCAAGGGCTTTCTCCATCAGAGTATGGTGTTATTATCTTCATGATCTAATTTTATATCGCTCAACAAACATTCTGGGGCAGTGTGTTTTATTTCAATATTGGCCTGGCTTACTGTGTAGAATAGTAGCATGATATACTTAAAATGTCAGGGGCAAGTGTTACACAGGAAGAATCATAATTTTACAAAATTAAGATGAGGTAGATTCCAAAAGGGAATGGGTGTTTTCATATAAGAGAACACAGGCAAAAAAGAACCACAGTTTCAAAGGACTGGATGGATGTCATTCCCAGGCTAGCAAGTGAAGTGAGCAGCTCATTTTTATAAGGCTTAATAGGGGAAATAAAAGTCATTGTAGGAACAATGATGAAAGAGATTTTACGTATTTGTAGGATAAAGACCAGGGGCTACCTATGAAAAATAACAGGCACTGAACAAGAAAATGTCCTCCACACACCCGACACTGTTGACAAGAAGACATGGTAGAACACCATGATGATTAGATTTCAGAGATAGGTAAGAACAAATACTCAGAGCAGCTTCACAGTGAAGAGGAGTTAGAGTAGATGTGGTCAGGTTTATCAGTACTGAGTACTTCGCGTGAGTTAAATTTATGCCAATTGGTTTGCTTTACACAGTTTTCCCAACAAGAGTATGAGATGGGTGTTCTTATTTCTATTCTATAGCCAAGAAAATTAGAAAGGTAAATTGCCCAAGGTCATGCTGCTAGTATGTGATATCAACAAATCTGTTTAGATTCGGGTAACTTAAGCACCTTAGAACATAGCTTTACCCTCTTAATCTATACCAGTCTGACCAGTAATATTTCATTGTATTTATATACTCTAATGCTTTAGTTAATGTATGTTAAAATATATACAATTCTCACGTTAGCATTAGTTCAGCTTTTTTTTTTTTTTTTAAATTCCCAGGCCAGGGATCAAACCCACACCCCACAGGAACAACCTGCACCACTGCAGTGACAACACTGGATCTGTAACCAGCTTTGCCACAAAGGAACTCCCTAGGTTCAGCCTTTTTAAAAAGTACTTTCAAAACAAAAATAAAATTCATAAAATTCAAATTTAAAAATCATTCATCCAGTTATGGCTGTGAGTAAGATACTCATAATGGATACTCTTTCTGTCTATTCTGGTCAAAATATTGGTATTTAGAATTTTTTTAAATGTCCTTTTCATGGATACACCTGTTAAGAAAAGTTTTCTTTCTGGGCATGCTGCTTGCATAGTATTTATTATGATAATTTAAAGCACTCGTCATTCACGGAAGAAACCCTACGAATGTAAGTGTATGAACTCAGACATCAAGATATCTGTTCTGTTAAAGTAAAGCAAAAGACTTTTGAGGTGAGAATACATTGAACATCTTTAGTTCTTTCTTACTGCTGGTTCTTTCAAGCTGATATGAATTGTCCTTTGTGCTCTGTGTTCTCTGAAAATAATTGGTTTCATTAAAATTATTGTGATAGCACTGTCAGTGTCATCTATGACAGCCAGCTAGAGGTTGCTGCTCTTCTATATAGAATGCTGCCCCTAGGTTTTTAGTCATCATTTTTTCCTAAAGGCTTTCTCTCCAGTTGAGTAAGAAGAGTGTATTCTTGCTATTGCCTTTTTGGAAAGGAAGAAAAGCCCCAGGTGATTGTCGAGTGTATCATTTAAATATGGCTCTACTTGATTGCTTATCTCTGGGCCTTTGTGTGGAACCTGGAAGTGGCTGTCTGATAAACTACACCTTCCTTTCTTTGCAGTTTTTCTACACTGCAGCCTAAGATCATTAAAAAGATTCTTCTTTCAGGCAGAAGATTTTTTTTTCCTTCAAGTCTTGTGTTCCTCTAAAAACTCAGCAGCAAAATTGTCCTTTTTTTCTTTCTTTCATTGTGAAAGCAACATAGTTCTTTTCCTGCCTTTTTTTTCATAATTCAGCTAGAATTAATCTTATAATGTGAAGAAATAGAAACCCCTGTTTTTACACTGAGTATAATACAGATTATTTTTCATTATTTTGGAGAACAAGAGATATAAGAGAAAAGTGATATGAATATTCATGGAATAGAAAATAATTCTAAGCAGTGATTTTCAATGGGTAAAATTAACTCTACTAAAGCTACTGTCTCTAACTTTTTCTGGAGCCCTGGTTCTAAAGTGTCTGCTTTTTTCTTCACTTTTGTTCCATTCTCCTTCTCTCAGGAGAAGGTTTTACCACTTACCACTCTATATCCTAAAATGTGGACCTCAAGAGTCCACAAGGCTTTTCATTTCAAGAGCTTTCTACCTCCTGACTACAGTTAGTCTTAACAGAAATTCTTGAGAAAGTTAATATTGGTTGCTGACTGACAAATGAATTTTACTTGTGTTGGATGATATGTTCATTACTGCTCCAGTTAGTCATGGCCAGGATTATAAGGTCATAAATTACCTTGATTAGCCTGTTTGGGACCTGTCAGCAGGCCACGCGTATTTACGTTATATGTTCATTAGGAACCGTGACTCGCCAAAGGGATACAGTCCTTGTCTTTGAGAAAGTTACCTTTTGTACCAGTCTTTAAATACACCTCTCATTTAAAATAGTTCTCCAGCTGTATATTAAGGAAAGACATTTAAAATATATTCATAGTCTACTCAATCTCATCATACCTTTAAGGAATATTGACTTACTCATATTCAAGACCTTTCAGTTTCATTAAAAACAGTTGCCTGGGACACTTCTTACTTTTCTCCTAATTCTGGTATTATACCATTTTCTCCTTCTGCTTGGCACTTGGCCTTAACCTTTGTCTCCCACCACTTGGCCACTTAGATGCTCTTATTTTCCTTGCCTGGACTAGAGTCTCTGCTCCTTTGGCTTTTCCCTCCTCTTGCTGCTTTGGAGAGAGTGCTTTGTTTTAGCTTAGATTCTAAGAACCATACTTCAGTACTGAATCACTCTGTGAATATCTTGACTCCCTTCAAGTCTCCAAACCTTGTTTAGATTATTCATGTGACTGTAATGCTCAAATTATTTCTGTGATTCCTCTGTTTCTTTCTAAGGAGAGCTAAAGAGAACTCAATGGTAAAGGCAGTAGTTTCCTATAATTCTGTTGGTTACATCTAAAAAGTAGAGGAAGTATTATTTTCATTTCTTTTCTGACATACGTGAATGAAAATCAAATTATCATTTATTTATTTATCTTTTTAGGGCCACACCCACAGCATATGGAAGTTTCTAGGATAGGAGTCCAATCCAGCTGTAGCTGCTGGCCTACACCACAGCTGCAGCAGCGTGGGTTCCAAGCTGTGTCTGCAGCCTTTGCCACAGCTCACAGCAATGCCAGATCCTTAACCCACTGAGCA
Organism: Catagonus wagneri; assembly: GCA_004024745.2. Taxonomy (NCBI): domain Eukaryota; kingdom Metazoa; phylum Chordata; class Mammalia; order Artiodactyla; family Tayassuidae; genus Catagonus; species Catagonus wagneri. Next base: position 8,239,174 of record PVHT020003785.1, read on the forward strand.
AGGCCAGGGATCAAACCCCTGTCCTCAGGGATAGTAGTGGGGTTTGTTACCACTGAGCCAAGATGGGAACTCCAAATAAGCATTTATTTAGGTAGGAAATACATGAGACTATCTGGGTGAAAAATTTAGAACAGGAAAATCTTCTGGTTGGAAGGACATTGTAATTAGGAGAATACAATTGAGAAGCTAAAGATACAAGTTAATTCTTATAAATTTTACATGTTCTAGTGTTTGACATTTTATCTCAGCAGCTTTGAGGCTGATATGAAACTCTAGAAAAAGCAGTCATTTCACAGTTTTCTTGCTGGCTGTTTTATAGATTCACCATTGGTCTTTTCATCTATGGAGGATTTGATAATATGTCTGAGTTTAACAACAGTACCAAAACACTGAATGCTTCTCAGGTCCAGCCCTAGATCAGAACCTGATGCAAGATACTGTATCACATTGTCTTCCCAGTTTCCTGGGATATTAGGATCTTTAAGGTTTAGTCACCCAGAAATTGTTTATTTGGACTATTAAGATATGAGAAATAGGAGTTCCCACTGTGGCACAGTGGGTTAACGATCCAACTTGTCTCTGTAGTGGTGCAGGTTCAACCCCTGGCCTGGCACAGTGGGTTAAGGATCTGGCATTGCTGTAGCTGTAGCATTCCTGCAGCTGTGGCATAGCTCACAGCTGCATCCCTGGCACAGGAACTAACATATGCCATGTGAATGGCCAAAAAAAAAAATAAAGGAAAGAAAAAGATACAAGAAAGACTTTAAACCCAAAGAGGTAAGCCAGCAGTAAGCTGTCTTTCCCTTTAAATATCACCTATATATCTCACTATGAATTATAGCACTGTACAACTTCTCAAATTATGATTTTAGAAATTATAAAATCTTTGAGAGCTGATTGCTTTGAGTTGGGTTTCGCTGAGACTGAAGGCATAGAAAAGTACATGCCTGTAAGTAATGAAATTTCCAAAACTTCTGTTGGTTGATTATTGATCTGGAAATCACAGACTCCAGAGCAGGAAATCATCACAGGATACTGCATGGCTTTAGACATCATGTATCCTGGATATTCAGATAGCCGCTATTCCAACAAAAGTTTGGTTAAACGTACACGATTAAATGTGAGTTATATTATTTTTACCCACATAAAGCTTTTTTTATGACTAGAAACTCAGAAGCAGAAAATTCTTTACCTGTCTACATATTCTTTTATTTTAAAAATATTGTCATTGCACCTAATGTGCATTCATGAATATGTGCTAGACAGTAGTTTAGATAGTTTGTAAGTCCTTGCAAAGCTCTGATTCTGTCAATCTTGGGATAAGATGATTACTATATATGAAATTTGGAGTAAGCCTCACTTTTGCTTGCTGACATCTGATGGAATATTTTATTTTTATTCATTTTCTTCTTTCTCCTTCTTATGCACTGGCACCCTAGTGCTACCTAGAAGTGAATTAAATGGTTTAGAAGCTATGATTCTGCAGCTATTAAGATGTTAGATGGAAATAACTATCTGGAGGTGTTTGCATATATAATGTACCCATGTTCATTTTAACCTAAGAGGTCTGCAGGAAGCTTATTAACACCTTCAAGCATTTACTGTTTCTGCCTAGGTGCTTTCTGAATCATGGAGGAATTGTTTTCTAAAAAGTGGAATGCTAAATAAAGGCAAATATGACAAAGGAGATATAACATATTTCAAATAAAATACACGAAAACTCATCTTTAGGCAGCCAAAAAGCTGAGAGCTCCTCATTCATTGTATAGCAGTTTCGTTTGCGTGCTCAGTGGCCCAGATCAATATGAGGGAGATACATAAAAGGAATTTTAAATATTACTACATCTTATAAACACTTTCTGGAATTGGTTAGATGTGAACGTGAATCACTTGTGCATAGGGCAGAATTTTAAACTTTTTCCGTTATTTCCATATTTTCATTCTCTAGTTCAATCTCATAGTACTCTGAAACTAGTTAGTTTCCCTCTCTGAAGCCAGCACAGAACTGAACTTTCTTCCCTGCTTCCTCTACTGTCCATATTCTCTCCTTCCCTTTCTTGGCTCCTCTCTTTCCCCTTTTTTTCTGCTCTCCCTACTCCTACCCTTTCCCTTTTCTTCTCTCACTTCTCACTGTTTGATCTCAAATATTTATTAAGCTCCTGTGTGGCAAATACTCTGCACATTACAGAAACACAAAAACAAATAAGATGTGGTCACTGACTTTGAATTATACACAGCCTAGAAAGATGGTTTCAAACCTTTGTTGATAGGCCCACAGTGAGGAATACATTTTACCTTACAACCCAGTACACATAGATACATATATGTTTGCTAGGGCTGCTGTTAACAAGGTACGCACAACTGAATGAACATAAATCTATTGTTTCTCAGTTCTGGAGGCTATAAGTCTGAAATCAAGGTTCTGGCAGGGGACTGTGTTCCCTCTGAAGCCTGTAGGTGAGAACACTTTCTTATCTCTGTTGAGCTTCTGGTGCTTTGCTCGTGGTTGTTGACATTTCTCGGCTTACAGGTTCGGTATTTCAATCTCTCTCTGGCAACTCTGGCAAGTATCTCGCATGGCATTGTCCCCTTGTGTGTCTTCTCTCTATGTGCCTCTTTTCTTCTTATAAAGAACACCAGTTATATTAGATTTGGCTCTTCTTACTCTAGTATGACCTCATTTTAACTGCACCTGCCATGACCCTGTTTCCAAGTAAAGATGAAATCCTGAGGTAGAGGGTTTAGAACTTCAGCATATATTTGGGGGTGATACAATTCAACCCATAACAAAATATATACAATTAAACACTAATATCAGGAATCAATATTCACTTTTTTTACTGTATGACATTTTTTTAATTCTTATTATGGAAATATTTGATCTTGACCTACTAAATTGATTTACAACCCACTAAAAATATAAGCTCTAGTTGGAAAAAACACTGTTTTAGAACAGGAGATGAGGAGTTCCTGTCGTGGCGCAGTGGTTAATGAATCCTATTAGGAACCATGAGGCTGCGGGTTCGATCCCTGGCCTCACTCAGTGGGTTAAGGATCCGGCGTTGCCGTGAGCTGTGGTGTAGGTTGCAGACGCGGCTCGGATCCTGTGTTGCTGTGACTGTGGTATAGGCTAGCAGTTGTAGCTCCGATTAGACCCCTAGCCTGGGAACCTCCACATGCCGCAAGTGTGGCCCTAAAATGACAAAAGACAAAAAAAAAAAAGGTAGATGAGCACATACACGGTTACTTAAAATGTAATATAATAGCTTTTATGTACACAAATGTATATCATGAATATTCTAGTACAGAATAAATTTATGAAAGTAATGAAAATACATAAATGGGTAACCTCTGTTGAGTCTTAAAGGATAAATAGGAATCACCAGTGGTGGCGTATTTGAAGAAGTGAAGGAGGAAAACAAGAGTAGGCATCCAGGGATTGACCCTTGGAAGATAAATAGGAATTCATGAAACATTGAAACCAGTTTATAAAAGTTCTTACATACAATGCTAAGGTATTTTGCTCTTATTCTGTAATAATGAAGAAATTTTAACAAAAATAACAGTGGTTAAGAATATGTGTGAGAACTATTTTGATTTAAATCCCAATATGACCTTGAATAAGTCATTTTTTTTTGCTTTGGTTTCTGATATATAATTGGGAATAAAAATATTACCTGCCTCATTGTGTGTAGGAATAAATGAGTTATTACATAAAAAGCATTGTGTCTGGCTCATAGTAAGCCCATGATAAGGATTAATTATTGTTTTTGTAATAACTATCGAAAGCTTTTAAGCAAGAGAGTGATACAAGGTGCTCAAATGTTACTGGATAGTTTGAGACCGTTGCAGATAAATCTGAGGAAGACTAAAGCCATTGGGTGAAAAATAAAAGTAATTAATCAGTACTACACTGATTCCAAAGTCTACTTCTCACAAATACTTGATTCTACTTCTCCCATCGCCAGTTTACTGGGGTAAGTGATGGTTAGGTGTCCTCTATGTATAGCTCAGTAAAATCTCTTTGACTTTAGACAGTTCTGTTGACAGGAGTAAGTTCTTTATCATTTTCATAGTTTAAGTCCTAAAGTAAGGGCACTTTCTATCTCAAAAACATTTTTTCAAAGAGAAGTCTTGGTAATACAAACACATATATTCTTGGAGCCACAAATAAACTTAAAAAAAAAAATTAAGGCAAGTTAAAATGAACAAAATAAATCATCTACTATAATTTTTATGTCACTGTATAATAAAATGAATGTAATATAATAAAACATTGCAGGATATTTAGCTAGGCCTTTGATCAAAGTCAAATAAAAACAAAGCATCTTATCACCAATAGGGATTAATGTTGGAATTAGATTTGAAGATTTATTGTAATTTGACTTTTCCTTTTGTTTAAACCACCTTCATTTTTTCTTCAGCCCCTCATGGCTTTAACGTTCTAAGAACAGAAAATCTTAGCTTGCCTTAGTAATTGTCACAACAGCTGCACTGCATGTAGTGAATATATCTGGACAGAAATCTGTGTCTCAGTTCCACCCAGGGGCAGATGCCTTCAAACTGAGCCAAAATCTAAGCCAGCCAAAAAACCACAGCGATGAGTGGATATCAAAGGGAAGAGAAGTGGAAACTATCCCAGGAACTTGGGGTAAACAACAACCAAGGAGGAGCAAGGAGAGTTGCATTAGCTAGTGAGGAGTGCCGCCCCCATCGAGTTACTGCCACCTGCACAAGTCCCAGGGTGGCAGCTTAGGAATCTGACTCCTAATGCAGAGCAATAACCCCCAGACAAGGAAGGACGTGCTTGTCTGGGCTGGTGGGTCCACACTTCTGCTCCACGGTGCTCTCTTTTTCCTTTGTCTTCTGGAGGCTGCAGGACTGGGTGAGGCACTGACTCAGCAGCAGAGATTCCGCAAATGACTGTGTTTTGCTTTTGCTAAGGGTGGCCCTGTGGATCCTAGCAGAGAAGTTCATTAGCAATTTTTTTTTTTTTTTCCTGGCTCTAGGTCCCCTTCAGGGCTTGAAAACTAAAGTCAGAACTGTCCAGGCAAGATGAAGATTTTGTAGATTTCTTCACTTGCAAAGAGAAAAGGATTGTAAACAGACCTTGGCAAGGGCAAAGTGGGAAACCAGACTTTCATTTTATGCAATACTACTACCTGATACAACTTCTGTACATAATAACAACTGTTAGTGGTTAATTCTCATTGTGGACAGAGCAGCATAGGAGAGCAGCATAGGAGGAATGCTACAGTTTCCTCTTTAGTTTGCAAATAGGGCTCCTGTTTGGTCCATTACAATTTTCACAGGTTTTGTAAAAACTTTCATTCTTCTAGGTATCCATGGATTCTTAAAATACAGCACACCATTGCCTACAGCAATCATGCAGAATATTATTTACATGCCATTAATCATAGGTACCGGTGGATACATTTTCTGATTTATATACAAAATAAATAGGGGAAGACACAAAGATTTCAGGCTCTTATATTTTAAAAAGTTTTTATTTCATTTTATCACAGAATAATACATACTGATTGTTGAAAGCTTAGAAAATACTGAAAAGCAAGAGAGAGATAAATACTATCCACCATAATCCTACTGTCCTCAGACAACCAAAATGCAATTTGTATATTACTTGAGGGTGGGAACCAAACCTTATTTCTGCCATAGAACTCAACTCAGAGCCTTGCATAGATGAGGGCATTGATTTTTTACCCTGACTAAGCATCTGTAACATCTATGGAATCAAAAATAAGTACATAAACAGAATGAGTCTACCTGGGCTCCACCTTAGACCCATGGCCTCAGATTTTTTTAAATGATGGCCTACGTGGCAGTATTGCAAGGAAACCCCACAGAGGATTCTGCCCAGGTTGCAGAGTTAGGGATTCAATACTCAAAAAAAAAAAAAAAGTTTTTAAATAAAATTAGAGAATTTTGTTGCTAAAATAAAATAAAAGGGGGTAGACAAACAGTACATAATGGTCTATTCCCGTGGTTGCTGGATTTGCTTACATTCCTTAGAGCGTCAAGCCAGTAGAAGTTATCATACACATTTGAAAATTAGTGTTTCATATCCTGAGAGCTTACCCTCAATCTACTTGAACAAGGTCTGGTCTATAATTGCATTCCATTTCTAGCTTTTTAAGTTGGCTACTCTATTACTACCTTCTCCAGCACCCAAGGGCAAGCTTCAAATGTGATTACATGCTTTAAGTAATTGCCTGCAGTGTGTTCCAAATACTTGGAGCCTACCTTTCACCTTAGTAGGCTTTAATTTCCTACTCAGTTCTTTCTGGTTTGGGTTTTGGCTTTTCTCAGTCTTCCTTTCTGGAATTTTCTCCTGCCACAGTTTGTGGAACCACCAACTAGGACAACAGTCTGACCTTTTCCCACAGGGGACCTTCAAACTTGGAGACCAGATCATAAAGGACAATTTAAGTAAAGTGCCCTCAACTTTTCACTTTGGAAACCCTCCTTTTTTTTTTTTTTCTTTTCCAAAATTCTGTATTCAGGTTCATCGTGTATGCTTTTATTCATCCATTCAGCAAATAGTAATTGAACACTCACTATGGCCCAGTTCCTCTTTGAGGTTTTTGGAATTCAAAAGTAAGTAAAACCTACCAAAACTCTGCTCCTCTGTATCTTATAATCTAGTGGGGTAATGATTGAAAAAAAATTGTCAGATGGTGACTAGTTCCATAAAGAAAAATTAAATATCTTAAGTAAGTTGTAATTGTAAGATGGGCTATTTTACATGGAATGATCAGAGAAGAATTCTCTCTGTCCAGAGAATCTAAGTCTGGAGGGAACTCACACACACACCTGGGGCAAAGAATATTTCATATTGAGACAATATATTAAAAGTCTTTGATCAGAGCCTATATGGATAAAGAGAGAAGAAGGACCAGTATGTTTGGGTACAGCAATGAAAACATAGTGCTAAGAGATCACATCAGAGAGAGATTGCAGTGGCATGGGCAAGATCATATAGGAATTTACAGGAAAAGGGAAGGGTTTTGCATTAATTCTGAGCTCATATAAGAAGCCATTTTTCTTAGAAAAATTGGTGATATATTGACATATTTTAAAGGGAACACTCTGACCATTGGGAGGGAATAAATGTAGAGGCTGTTGCAAATATCTAGGTGAGGGTCAGGCAGTTTGCATGAGGTTAGTGATAGTGGAGGAGGTGAAAAACTATCAGCCTTTGATGGAAGAGCTAGAAGGATTTAATGATGGACTGGATGAAGTGCAACTGAAAAAGACGATTGAAGATGACTTCAGCATGATTGGCTAGAGTAACTGTTAGAATGGAATTTCTACTTAGTAGATGGGAAATAAAGTAGAAGAAGCAAGTTGAAAGTGGTTGAAATTAGGGGTTTGATTTAAGACATATTAATTTTAAAATCTCTATTAGATAGCTAAGGAGAAGTGTAAATAAATAGGTATATGAATTGGGGTTCAGGGAGAGGTTTGGCAGGAGTTATACATTTTGAGGATGCCATCTTAAAAATAGATTATCTATCAGGATTAGATTTGGTTGCAAATGCCAGAATAGCAAAACCACATTTGTTTAAATATGTTTATATTTCCATTTTGCAAAAAGTATGCAGGTGAACAGTCTAGGAGCATGACTCCACAATCATCTACTCCACAATCAATAAGTAAGTAGACTCTTACTTGTTATTTTGCTATCCTCAGTATGTGACTTTGACTTCATGGTCTAATGAGGCCTCATGAGCTCCAGCCATTATGTTTCCATTCATGTGAGTAGGAGGAGGAAAGAAAGAAAAAGATGTTGTCCCTTCCTTAAAGAACATTATCTAAAAGGCTGTGTTTCACATTCCCAATTACAACTCAGTAGGCTGAACTTGGTAACTTGACACACCTGAATGCAAGGAATGTGAGAAGTGTGGTATTTATTAACTAAGGCTTGCTACCAGATAAAAATTTGGATTTCTCAATGGTATGGTACAGATGGAATTCAAGTCAAGGTACTGCATGAGATCACTTAAATATTAAATGTAGATATAGAAAGACCAGTCCATGCTTGCCCACATACACAGGTATCTCAACTTCTCCCCTTCTCTGGCAAAGGTCAAAGCTATGTCCTACTCTGTCTCAGCTAACTGTCGCCGTGGAACAAATCACTCCAAAGCTAAGTTACTAATGACAACAACCATGTTGCTATTACTTGTGCAACCAGTGGGTGGGTAAGTGTTTGGCTGAATGGTATTGCTATTGATTTGCCATGAAATCTCATGAATTTAACTGCAGGCAGCTGGCCTCTGTGGCTAGAAAGTCCAAGATGACTTCACTCACATTCGTAGTGCCTTGGTGGAGATGAGTGGAAGCCTAGGTTCAGTTGGGATGCTGGAATGGCCAAGCTCCTGTCTCTCCCCATACGTTTCAGGGCTTCTTTCTCTCCCTCCACATGGTCTCCTTATGTTGTTTCTCTATGAAGTCTCTCCAGCAGCATAGCCAGACTTATTACACATTAACTCAAGGTACAGAAGAGCATAAAAAGAAGCTACCTGGTCTTCTTAAGGCTTGGGTCCAGAACTGTCAGAGCGTCACTTCTTTTGCATACTCTTGGTTAAAGCAAATCACAGGACAGGAATCATTGTGGGAGGAATCTACACAAAATTGCGAATAGCAAGAGGCATGGCTCATTAGGGATAATCTTTACAGATTAGCTACTAGGTTCTCTAGTAATCAAAAAGTCTGACAAAGGTGGTATGCCTATAAATCATCACGAAAGATACTAGAGAGCAGATTGAAGACATTATATTGTTCAAGTGCAAACCCATGGTTTCCCCAGTGACATCACTGATGCCTTTTCGGAATGACATAATGGAAATTCATAGATAGTCCGTTGAAGGCAATCAAGAATGCCCAGGGCACTGCCATGTGAATCAGATTGAATGAAAATTTGTGAGCATCCCATCGCCAGGTGCTGTGCTGAGGACTTTAATAAATGTTACCATAGTAAGTCCTCACTAGAATATTACCAAAGAAGTGTTATCTGCATTTCACACCTGAGATCGAGCAAAGTTCCTGTGGTTACCCATCTTGTAAATGTTAGAACATGCAGGTTTAGCTCAGTCATTGTCTCACATGTAACCTGCTCCCCAGGCTGCCTCACTTTACATTTCCTGTCTGTATAATTTTAGAAATGATATTCTGTCTGCCAGAAACACTTACTTCTCCTTCAGTTGCCTGGCTATTTTCTAAATGTAGTTTAGGAAATTATTTTCTTGGAAACCTGTCTTGGTAGCTAGCCTCTTTCCTAACTTGCAATGGTTTTAGCCATCTCTTACCTTTTTAGGTGCCTTATAAATGTTTCTAATAGTAACTTGTAACTTTAATAAGTTTAATTATGTTTGTCGCTAATAATAGACTGTGAGGTCCAATGTGGAAAGAGATACAGAAAAAAAAAAACCTTTTAAGAATCCTGCATTGCTGTGAACTATGGGGTAGGTCACAGAGCGGCTCAGATCCCATGTTGCTGTGGCTGTGGTGTAGGCTGGCAGCTGCAACTCTGATTCTACCCTTAGCCTGGAAACTTCCATATGCCACTAGCACAGCCCTAAAAAGATTAAAGAAAAAAACATTTTAGCCCCAGGAAACATACTAGTGCTTGGCAGTTAGTGATTTTATTGATTAAAGATTAAATGAATGAAAGCATAATCCCTACCTTTAGACGTAAGTCATAAACTTCTGGAGTCAGGGAGATAACATCAATATAGGCAGTTAGACTGTGTATAAGCACTGGGGAATGGGGGCGGTCTGGGGGGAGCCCTCTGGTGATTGCAGAAATCTTGGCTCCATCTAAAGATATTTAAACTCAAATTTTTAATAAAACAGCAAGTAACGGAAAAAAAAAAAGCCTACAGAGGCAGTATAGAATTGTGAGATTGTTTTCCACTCCTGCCTTAGATAGTTTATAATCTCATTAAGGGGGATACATCCTAAGAGAAACCAGAAAAGGCTGGATTACATTGGACAAGGGTTATCTGTAGGGCTCCCACATTCTGCAGTGCACAAAGGGGACAAAAGCAGATTAATTACTTGGTTGGGTCACAAGCTACTTGCTTAAGTGGCTTCTGTGGTCACAAATACTTTCCCTTCTTCATTTAGTATGCTCTTTATTCAGTGTCTGCCATCGTGCCCTAGGCAGTGCGAACACTGACACAGCTTCCGAAGGTGATGTTGGTGCTATTGAATAATTACTAGAATCTAGATAACAATTTTATTATCCAGTGCAGTGAGCTGTAGGAAGCCTTATAGCAGAAGGGATCATTCTATTCACGGACTGTTAATTAGAGGTAGGTGGGACTTTAGAGATCATTTAAGCGCTGAAATTTACGTTTATTGCTTCGGTTCATATAGGTGGTCTATGTCATAGCCAAAATTAAAGTTTAAGTCCCTAGATGTCCATTTTGTGCTCTTTTTACAACATGATATGGAGAAGCTAATATCCTGACCACTGATCCTTGGATTGAGCCCTTTATATTCTATGGAGCCCTCATGAAGGCCCCAGGCCAGAGAAGGAGGGCTCAGGGCTGTGCCCTCTCAGCTCCTGCTATTTGAGCTGTTCTAGTTTTTGTATGTTTCAAATATTGAGCTTCTACTATTCTACTAATTTTCTTTAAATGCACAACTTTTAGCTTTGCTTAAATACCAATATAGGAGTTCCCATTGTGGCTCAGCGGGTTAAGAACCCAAGACAGTGTCTGTGAGGACACAGGTCTAACCCCTGGCCTTGCTCAGTGGGTTAAGGATCCAGTATTGCCAGAAGCTGTGGTATATGTTGCAGATGTGACTTGGATCTAGTGTTGCTGTGTCTGTGGCTTATGCTGGCAGCTGCAGTTCTGATTCTACCGCTAGCCTGGGAACATCCATATGCCATAAGTGTGGCCATAAAAAGAACAAAATATAGGAGTTCCCTTCGTGGCTCAGTGGTTAACGAATCCGACTAGGAACCATGAGGTTGCGGGTTCGATCCCTGGCCTTGCTCAGTGGGTTAAGGATCCGGCGTTGCCGTGAGCTGTGGTGTAGGTTGCAGACGCGGCTCGGATCCCGCATTGCTATGGCTGTGGCGAAGGCCGGCAGCTACAGCTCCTGTTCGACCCCTAGCCTGGGAACCTCCATATGCCATGGGTGTGGCACTACATAAAAGGCAAAAGGACAAAAAAAAGACAAAAAAAAGAACAAAATATATATACATTTATATATACACATTATATATATACACATTTATACATTACACACTGTACACATTATATACATTATACACTATATACTTTATATACATTATACACAATATACATTATACACACATTTATATATACATTATATATGCATTTATATACACACATTTATACATTACATACATTACATACATTATACACATTATACATTATATACACATTTATATATACATTATATGTACATTATACATACACATTTATACATTACATACATTATACATTACATACATTACATACATTATACACATTATATATACATTTATATGTGTATTTATTATATATATAAAATCTCTGTATAGTCACCACTCAGCCTGGGAAAATCTTAACATTTTACTACTATATACTTTTCCCCTTTCTTTCCTCCATCTGCCTTCCTTCTCTTCATCCCTCTATTCTTTCTTCCTTTCCTCCTTAGATTTCTTCCTTTCCTTCTTGTTTTCTTTATTCTTTCTCATTTCTTTCCTTCCTGTTTCCTTCTATCTTCCCTTTAAGAATACACACACTTTATAGATGTGGACAGATATTTCATCCTATTCCTGTTTTCCTTCCCATAGGTAATCTGTATGCTCAATTGGTATTTCTCATTCCTAGGCGTATTGTCTAACCTAGATATAAATGTATATCCCTGAATGACATATAGCACTTTTTGCAGGTCTGCACAATTTTTGTACATGGTATTTGTTGCTCTTTTTTTAATGAGATGGAGGTTAATGTACAGGACACTTATAAGAAAAAATTGGGGGGCTTACATTTGTGGAAGGGTAAGAAAGGGATCATGATAGGGCACAGAGAAGTTAAGCTGTAATTTGGTCCCAATAAATACTTTGATTCCATTCTTTTCAACTAGAGCCCTCTTTTTGGCTTAGAATATCTGCTTTGTTTGAGGAGCTTGGCTATTATTAAAATTAATCCCTGAGCCCTGTCCTAAGTTTTCTCTTCCTTCCCACCGCAGGGAATGAGGATTTTCTTTGTGCTACCAAGGAGGCTATCTTTTACATTTAGCTTTTAATTACCAATTATCCACTTTCAGGTCTCTGTCTTTTTGCAGGGCTTCAAATGAATTTAGCAAGAGTCCCACTGTTCTTATAGGTACTATTTCCTCCATATTTCTCAAATGCCTAATATATCATATTCATTTCCTTCCATTGGTGAGCCATCTCAGTTCACTGCCTTTAAATATTTTAGGAATTAAACAACTACCTTGTGTCAGGACTATCTGTGCTCTATTTACTACCAATAATGGGGCCCTCATTTAATTATCCTGTACTTAACTTCAGTTACATATAACACTTTGTTTTTTAATTACAGGCAGATGTATTCATAGGTCTGTGACCTCAGAACAATTCTTCTGTGGGGCTAATTCATATTTATATTTCATATCTACAATTCTCGTTCTATGGGTAGATTCAGCCCAAACACTTTCTGCAGTTTTAGACCAATGAGACCAGCTCAGAAATCATAGTTGTAGGCTTAGGCAGGACATGTCTCTTCATTTCAAACTTATGAAAGTTCAATAAATGATGTTTTTTTAACACTACTAGTTATCACTTTAACATAGTATTTTAAAACTACACAATTTCAATTTTTAGGAGCCTATTTTTTTCTTCAATGGAGGTTAAGATACAGGAGGGTCATGGAGGCAGCCAGTTCTCCAGCTTTTTTTGGTTTGTTTGTTCTAGATAAATGCTTATAAACTCCTCTTCTATCACTCAAATTTGCCCTCTAATTTCTTTTAATTAAAGGCAGCGATACTTGTTCTAAACTTTTGCTCGTCAGCTAAGATTTTAGCAGTCTCACTGTGTTCATTTTCCCATGGCTACTCTCACATTAGTAGCTCTATAAATTTCACAAAGCTTTCTTAGCCACATAGATTTTGAGATTCTTTTGGGTGGAATTAAATGGAATTTTTCATGGAAGAAATTAAGTTCAAGTTAAACCAGGGCTTTACACATCAAAATCCACGTTCCATTTTACGGTCTGGAGGGCAAAATCTGCTTACACTGATCTGCTAGGATTATGTGATTTATCAGCTGTTACTGTTGTTTTATGAATGAGAGAAGATTTCAGGAGTTCCTGTTGTAGCACAGCTGAAACAAATCTGACTAGTTACCATGAAGATGACAGTTCAATCCCTGGCCTTGCTCAGTGGTTTAAGGATCTGATGTTGCCATGAACTGTAGTGTAGGTTGAAGATGGGGCTTGGATCCTGCCTTGCTGTGGCTGTGGTGTAGGCTGGCAGCGGTAACTCCAATTTGACCCCTAGCCTGGGAACCTCCATATACCATGGGTGCGGCTCTAAAAAGCAAAAAAAAAAAAAAAAAGCGAGAGAGAAGATTTCATTCATATATATATATATATATATATATATATATATATATATATACTGATGACTCTAGAATATTTAGTCTTAAAGATTACCTTGGAAATAGGAGTTTTCTATTTCTAAAAATGTATCCCCTTCTCCACTTGGGCACAGCAGAGATTTTAGGTCAAATATGTGAATACAGGAAGGATTGAGTGGAAAATTTCCTAACGTGAGAAAAATGTTAGTCCTCATTGAAATTCTTAAGAGAAAGGGAAAATGACCATGTATAGGCCATCTTTTGTACAAAGCATGAAAATTAATTTGTAGTAGTGATTAAATAGCATGGGCTTAGCTGAGAGAAAAGTTCCTTGAATTCATAAACTTAGAAATTAAGCTCATGTTTTCTTTCCTTGGAGAATTCTTTTTTTTTTTTTTTTTGTGGCTCTTAATGGGTGGAGTATGTACTCCAGAGTGGTCAATGAAGCAGAGAGAGATGCCAGGCCCATCACAAGATTTCATTTGGGACATGTTGACACCAGGCCAATAAGCTGGTGAACCACTGGCAAATTTGAATATGGCTGATGGCATGCTGCAAAGTAGGGCCTTGCCAAGTTAGGAAACTCAGTTATTGCACACCAATTCATTGATCCTTGGATTTTTCATCTCTGTTTCAAAAGAACGTGGCAATCTTGTGGTTCATTTAGAGAATTTTTAACATTCCTGGTGCTAGGATGCTGATCACATTCTCATGTCTCAGGGGAGAGAGCAGAGTCGTGCCCAGGTATCTGTGAATACTGTGTTTGCCTGAAGCTCTGCAAACTTATGGAAGACTCATTCTTCTACCAGCACTTATCTGTTATAATTATGTTTTGGTTCCACTATCCTATTAGACTCTGAAGTCTTCAACATGAAATAGAAGTATATGAAAATAACTCATGTAAACTCTGAATGACTAAGAATAATATATTTCAGTTTAAGTTCAGGAAATTAGTTCTTAAATGGTAAATAAAAGCTATTTTTTTCAGTTTTATTGCAATATAACTGACATACAGCCCTGCATAGGTTTAAGATATGCAGTGTAATTATTTGGCTTATATATATTGTGAAATTATTACAAAGTTAAATTTACATAATATCCATCTTATATGGATACGAAAAAAGAGGAAAAGAGAAATATTTTTTCTTATGTAAAAGCTATTTTAATAAAGTGTCAGTAAAAAGTAGGTTTTGATTTAACAGCATCTTTATAAACAAAGGCCAGAACCAGAGCTGAGCCAAGTTTCTCCTAAACTCTAATCGTATTACTTTGAGGAGCAATTGGCCCAGCATTGTACATAAGTTTTACAAGGCTCATAAAATAACCTCTCCCCCGAGCCTCTGGTATCCAGGCTTCCAAGTGCATGCAACTTAGTAATATTTGCACAGCAGTATCCTGCATGCTTTGAGTGATGTTGCCATTTACTGGAGTTCTCAGCAGTGCAGCTCTTCCACCCAGTTGCAACCAATTTCACTGATCAGTAGTTCTGGCTTAGCTTCGCCCTCATAAATTTAATAATTCACTTGGCAGGTGCAGAGCAGACGGATATATATATATATATATATATATATATATATATATATATATGTGTGTGTGTGTATGTATGTATATAACGTGCAGGTTCTTGGAAGAGCCAGGAAAAAGACTCACTTTTTATTAGTTTTTGGATTCTGACATTTAATTTGGATAAGGGGATGATGCAGTAGTTCAGGTTGCTTAAGCACTAGATTTTTTTTTTTTTCACTTCAATTTTCATTCTTCTTTTCTCTGTGAAATGACTCCAATCTGTGGAATCCATTTAAGAGTCATGGATATCAACAGCTTGTTAAATGTGGTCAGTCAATGGACCATAGTGTTGGGCTAGTAAAGCGTAGGAACAGAGCATCAACTTTTTATTGGCTTTCAGTATTCCAGGGAGCACT
The DNA here is from genome assembly GCA_004024745.2 of Catagonus wagneri. Lineage (NCBI taxonomy): Eukaryota > Metazoa > Chordata > Mammalia > Artiodactyla > Tayassuidae > Catagonus > Catagonus wagneri. The sequence continues at coordinate 8,254,720 of PVHT020003785.1, forward strand.
TACAACTGCAATCATACAGAGAATGGGCTTATATTATAGGTGTGTGTTACACACACACACACACACACACACACACACAAACACAGATTTTGGACTGGATCCAAATCTCAGTTATGCTTCTTACTAGCTGAGTAATCTTGGGCTTGTTATTCAGCCTCCTTATGTCTCATTTTTTATTTGCAGAAATTAATATTTCCTCTCTTATTTTCAGTGAGGATTGAGCAAGTAAACAATGTAAAATACTTTTAAAAAGTGTCAGGCATACAAGAAGCTCTCAGTGAATGTTAACTCTTTTAAAAATTGTTATCCTCATTCTCATAAAAAGACCTTTCATTTATAATTTTTTCTGTATAGCCAACAATTGATCTTTTTGTTTTTTAAAATATTTTTAAAATATGTAAGATGTTCACAGAGTAAAAACCCACACAAAACTAAACTATATGTAACAAGAAGTTGTCTCATTCCCATATCTGTCCCACCCTCATCCTTTTCTGCCTTCTCAGAACTAACCATTGTTTCATTTTTTATGTATATCCCAGACATATCTGTATGTAGCAATGAATTTACATAAACCCTCTACCTAAAATCTTAAAATGTATTTTGAATAAAAATGAGGATGATTACTTCTAAGGGAAAGTTAAATGGGTCTCATTCAGATTATGACTAATCGAAATAATAGAATCATATTTTGAATACTATAGCTGCCTTTGCTAGGTAGCAGGAACTCTGCTAAGTTCTAAACCGAAATTACCTGGCTTAGTAGCTAAAACAACCCTCTGAGATGAGTATTATTATCATCCCCACTTGACACATGAAGAAACTGTGGCCAAGAGAGGCTACATATCTGATGATCACTCAGATAACAGGTGGCAGGGTTGAGTTTTAGGAACTGTGCACTTAAAATTTGTCTCAGCAGTAGAAAGAAATATACTTATCTCAGATTTCCTTTTTGAAATTCTTGTTATGTTTCCCTTTCTCTTCCCTGTTAAATGCCTCCACCTGGGAGAAAGTGTCCCCCAGTCTGGACTCCTCACAAAGCCTCTACTTCAGTTTGTCCTGAACTTTGTCTATCACCTTGCCTTTTGAAAATTCCATCTTTACCAAGCCTGTAGTAGTTGGCAGTTAGGTCCCTGACTGATAGTGTGTAGTCCTATTTCTCCTTGAATCTTAGAATTTATATTTTGAAGTCTCAGGACTGAGGACATTTGCTGGCACACATCTGGCCCTGAGCCCAAGTGATGGCTGAATGAAACTCTGGATACAAGCAGTGTTTGCCCAGGAGAGTAATGGCAAATTCCCTGATTCTAGGGAAATTCTGGTCCATGTAACACTTTAGCAAATCTCAGGGACCTAAAGCTTTAGATATAATTAATTCTAAGTCATACTGGCACTGTAATGCATATATACGTGACAGCATCTTCTCTGAGCCAAAAAAATGTCTTCTGATATGTCATGGGATAGTCCTCAGGAGTGTACATTTGAGAGGAAGGCACTAAAAACTGTCGTGCTTATTGGATTTGTAGTGTCTCAGAATCACTTTGTGTTTTCACTGCTGAAGGACAGATCTCAGTAGGTAAACTAAGAGCAGTTTCTTAGATCTGTTAGCATAATTTCTTATTTGTTTTTAAGGAGCAAGCTTGGGTTTTCAGGAATGGGAGGAATCATAGACAGAGGGTTAGAGTAAGAAGGAGTTTGAGTTTCAGAAACAAATGACAAGTGGAAAATGATGGAACAGGAAAAGCTGTGTTCATCTGCTGGCATGTCTTTTCTCTGGTTGCTCTCCAGCCTCAGTACAGCCCTTTTTGTTGTCAGGAAAACCCCTCAGTACTCATGCAGCTCCTTTTCTCTTCTCTATGAGAACTTGCCTTCAGATAACTGCCTATAAAATTCCAGCATACTTAAGTATGATTAACCAGAAGTTTACTTTTCCTTTGGATATAGCCAATTAACAGATGGTCACTGGCAATTTTCAGGTGAATTTAGAATGAACTATTTGTTACAAATAGTGCTGTTAAGTTCTATTACTTGAGGACTAGTTATTTGTTGTCCTGAGTACATGTATGTGATGGGTTGTATCTGCCGAACTACACAGAAGGGTGAGCTTTCTACCTTCACAATCTACTTGTCATACTCATTATATTCTGGTTTAATGCTTATTCAGCAAAAAATTGTTTTATTTCTCTTTTACATTTGTGTAGAAGTTTTTGGGTTGGGAGGAGATTTTGTTTCAAAATTTTATTTCCCTACATAGTATACTCTCGGCTCCGAGGCACCTGTATTTTAATTGGGGCTAAACTTTAACAATTTAAACATGAATTACTATAGTAAACTGAGATGGGAAGTTTGTCAGGAAGACTGGGACTAGACATGAACAAGGAATACTTGAAGTTCTACCTATTAGCCAGTTTCTTGAAGGTGAAGAATACTTTCTTGAGATAAAACAACTCCCCTCCAGTATCTGACTCCTGTTTGGGGAACACTCTCCAAACGTTAAAAGAGAGCAACTTGGGAGTTCCTGTCATGGCTCAGTGGTAATGAACCTGACTAGTATCCATGAGGACGTGGGTTTGATCCCTGGCCTTGCTCAGTGGCTTAAAAGATCTGGCATTGCTGTGAGCTGCAGTATAGGTTGCAGACACAGCCTGGATCCTGTGTTGCCGTGGCTGTGGTGTAGGCCAGCAGCTATAGCTCCGATTAAACCCCTAGCCTGGGAACTTCCAGAGAGCAACTCACCCTTGTTCACAGGACTTTTTCTGGCCTGCAAATCTGATACTGCTGCCCCTTCTAAATTTAAATATTTTCATTAACAAAAGAAACACACACTAAAGATAACATATATGGTGAGCAGCTCAAATATTTCTTTTCCTGGGTCCCTTTCCAACTTCCCCAGGCAATCTTCCCTGAATTTTGGTGGCACTCAAAGAGTGTACTGGCTACTGGTGATATCATACATTAGGTTTATGTGCCCTTCAGGTCGGAAACCATATCTCATTAATCTCTGTCCCCCTCATGTCTGGGCACATGGTGATTGCTCATTAGCCATTTGGACAAACAAATATATAGGGGACTTCCAATGTATAAGATATTGTAAAACACAATAAGGAATACATAGATAATAAAAATAGCTAATTATCCTTGAGTTTGCCGAGCTTGACTCATGGGAGTTTGCAGAGCTTGACTCATGGGAGTCTTTAACGTTTGGAGAGCTTGACTCATGGGAGGCAGGTATCACGTAACTTTATCTTTTACTCTCACTCCTAAATCTTCTCTGTTGGGATATTTCTTCACCTACCCCATATCTTTTCTGGCTATGATTTGGTAATACAAAATACTGAGTTATAATTACCATCTTCATTCTCATATTAGAATATATGCTTGAATTTAACATTGAGGTTTCACCTTCTCTCTAGCTCAGGCCTGACAAGAAGGTGCACATTCTCAGTCATGGAATAGGGGGTGGTCAGCTTCTCTTCTCTTACCTCACATGAGATTTCACCTACTTAGGATTTTATTTGTGTGTAGTTGTGGGACACTCTTGGACTGAATTTCCTCTGGTCATGCCTAACTTAGCAAGAGGCAACTTAGTTGTCTTAGTCATTCAGGTAAAAAGTTTGGAGTCATCCTTGACACGTTTTTTCCATGTGCCATCCAATTCTTCAGAAAATCCTTCAAAATACTCACACATCTAGCTATTTCACTGGCAAACACCACACTTCATCTTTTTAAACTGTTGCACTTGTTCTCCTAGTGCTTTCCACTGTCCACCTGTGGCTACTTTCCACATAGTACCCTGAGAGATCCTTTTAATATGCCAGATTACACCATTTAATTCCTCTATTCTAAAACACCGAAAATTCCCCATTTCTCTTAGGTAGGGCTGTTTAGGCCAGCTGATTTGAGAACAGTAGGTACAACTGCGTCTTGTGACTTTGTAAAACACAATAAGGAATACATAGATGATACAAATGGCTAATTATCCTTTGAGTGTGTTTTGAATGTGTTTTGCAGTTAAATATCAGCAGAAAAAGGATTAGGACATTGTCGTTTCTCCAGTCATCCTCGAGATGGCACTGTGGTGCCACTCAAATTTCTGCCCTGGTAGTGATTTCCGTTGCGCGCCGTTAGCGCAGTCATTTCAAGGGGAACACCTTTTCAGGCAGCCTGGACTAAAATGACAGAATTTCCTGCTCTTTTTCCGTCTTTCCTCTTCTTCTCATTCACATTTTAAAAAAGAAACAAATTGTAGCTTAAAAGAAATAAATTGGAAAGATTCTGAAGGGGTTGGGTTCTCTGAAAAACAATTTGAAGTGTCTGCTGTTTGAGATCATAGAATAAGCAGGATTCACGTCCAGGAGGTTGGACGATTCGGGCGGGGTGCTGCGGGGAGAGCACTCGAGCCCCACACACCCGGACTCCCTTGAGGGGCTCGTGTATTAGAGCCCAGGGTCGCCTGACTCCACGGGCCTTGGCATTGGGGGAAAATCCCCAAAAATTTCCGTTACAATTTGTCACTTTTTACAAAATGTCTTTTCTCTGAGGACAAGCTTCTGCAAAACGCAGAAATTAAGGGTTTGTCCGAAGGTGGTCGGACTGACCAGGTGTGAGGCGGCGGTAGCGACTGCGCGTTTAAGGAGGCAGCTCTGGGGCCGGGCCGAGGGGAAACTGAGCCTGCGCACACGGTGTGGGGAAGGGGAGGGTCCAGTCCGGCGTGGTGGAAAGGAGAGAGCAGAGGGCAGCTGCCCTCCTGGGCCCAGGAGGCCGGGCTTTTGGGACGCGGCGCCCCCAGCTGCTCTAGACGGATGCGCGCCAAGGGAGGACCCAGAGGGGCGGCGCAGAGAGGGCGTCCCGTCGGAGGGCTGCCCCTCCGCTTGTCTCCCAAGGCCAACGCGAGATAACCACGGAGCCTTCCCGGGCCTGCACGTGGCAAAGCTTCCTCAGGTGGGGCGAACGTTTAGGACGGGAGACGCCAGAGCGGAGCTATTGGTTGTGTCCCGGGGTGGAAACAGTCACCACAGCCCCTCTTTGCAGCCCTTTTCGCTTTCAGAGTTTCTTGTGGAGGCTGGAAGTCTCCCTGAATTTCCCCTGGGTCCTGCCCGCTGCATGGTTTGGGCGACCCAGAGAAAAATGAAGTTGCGAGCCACTTGTTTAAATTGTAAAAAATTCAAGGCTGTGGCAGCAGACCATTGAAAGAAACGGTCTTCATAGGTGTGACTTAGGGGCCCAATGTGACTGCCGAGGTGCCACCATGAAGCCTGTGATGCCAGTCCTGCCCCTGGGCACCTCCTTTTCCGGTGTTCAACGGGGTGTGCTTTTAGCTTCATCTCTCTTACTTAAGCCTTTGCGGACACTGTTGTTCTATCTTGGACTTAGAGGGGAGACACTATCAGCAAGAGGTGAAAAGAGCCGCTAACTTCGTAGAAACCACGCTGCTAACCCCTGTTTTCATTCGTGTTAATTTAATGTCTGTCTATATCTTTCAAAGGAGCGTCCTCAAAATCAAGCGTTTCTGAAGCCCAGGACAGATGCTTTCTGTGTTGTTCTAAAACACAGAACCCTCGGTACAGAAGAGCTGAGGAGAGGCCACAGTTGAACTTAGTACCAGAGAGAGGCTTTGAATCTGCGTGAAAGCCATCCTGTTTTTTGCTGACAATGTACAGGTATTTGACTCTTTTTAATGCAAGGAAAAGTTGTTAAGTTTCAAAAATGGTCCTTGTTTTTTGATTTAGAGTTTTCCAAATTATTTTCCTTCTCCCTTTTCAATGAATTTATTTAACTTTTTGCCGTAAATTAAATCAGTTGATTTACTCTTCTTTGATTACGAGGGAATAAGTATATTTCATTGCTGTAATCAATTTTTATAGTCATACCACCCTAACTCAGGAGATTGCATGGAGTGGTTATAGCATCCTGTGAGTAGACCTTCAGCTGCCATTTTTCCAGAGAAAGGATGAAGGCTCAAGAAGGCAAAGTGAACGATCCAAGATCACAGGGCTAGGAGTAAGTGGAGACAGGAAGTTGGATTCTTAGGTCCTTGGAGAGCCTTTGTTTCCAAATTCATACCTGTTCCACTGTATCATGATGCCTTTTCAACAGATAGTCTCTTGGTATACAGATATAAAAGTTTAGGGTTTTATCCCTTGTTGGAGGCTCTACTTTTTGTAGCCAGAGATATTTTCAATATAGTTTAAAATAAAATTCAGTCAGCATTATCTTATTTTTGAAAACATTCAATTAGTGGTCAAGGAGTGGGATAGTTTTGGCCTAATTTTCAGGACAGTTTCCCATGAAGAGATTCATGTTAAACAATATCAAAAATATGCTTAACTGTGTCTTCTCCCATTAACCAGCATCTTATAAAATAGTATAATCCTTTCTATATAAACATACACAGAATTATCTCAATAATTCATCACTGACTTCTTATGTCTAGCATGATCTGTTGGTATTTCAGAGATCTGGTTCCAATAAGTAAGATGATCTGAAAAAAAATAGTATGTGAGACTTTTAATTCACTTAGCATTATTCATACATTCACAAATATTACTAACCTATATTTCTCCCTTAGGTTGGGTAATATGACAGGAAAAAACACAAATGACATCACTGCTCTCATGCAACTTACATTCTAAGGAGGAATATAGAAAGCAGTTAATAAATACACAGATCAGAAGGTTTTAATAAGGTCAATGAAGAAAAAGAAGGGATGGTAAAGATAGAAGGACATGGGAATTGGGTGTCATTTAGCGCAGGTGTTTTTACTGAGATGACCATTGGCTAGAGACTCAAATGAATTGGGAGAATAGTAAGTAAAGTTTGGTTATGATTTCTTTCTTTTTTCATGTCAGGTGCATCTGACATAAAATCTCATCACTCTTGATGGCGACTTTTCTTCCCAGCCATTTAAGTTCATTATAATGTTTTATCTATCACTGAGTCTCTCTAATTTTGTTTTATATATCTGCAAATAGAGTAATAATACTTCCTGAGCTTACCTCTCAAAGTAGTTGAAAAGATAAAATTAGAAAATATATGGGAGATGGTTTCGAAATATTAAAAATATAGTAGGAGTTCCCACATAGCTTAGCAGTAACAAACCCAAGTAGTATCCACGAGGGCGTGGGTTCGATCCCTGACCTCGCTCAGTGTGTTAAGGATCTGGCACAGCCATGAGCTGTGGTGTAGGTCACAGACGCGACTTGGATCCTTCATTGCTGTGACTGTGGCCAGCAGCTGCAGCTCTGACCAATTCAACCCCTAGCCTGGGAACTTCCATATGCTGCAACCCTAAAAAGAAGAAAACAAAAAATAAAAATCCCAGTAGACTCATAAAGGATAACTATCTCTTATAAATATGCCTTTCCAATTGACCCTACGTTGTCTTTGATTTTTGGGGGTTCTATTTTTTTTTTTTTTTTTACATTATACCCAGCTGTATAATTAGGAAGATGTGGTACATATACACAATGTCTTTGATTTTTGTAGTGGTAGCCAGTATAGGGCTGAACATGCTTATAATATTTATACTTTATCAATTAAGAGTCTAGATTTTGGTTAATAAATTTCATCTCACATTCTTATCTTGATGATTGGCAGTGACTTTCTCTAGCACTGTTGTGAACTGATGTTCTTTCACAGTGTAGCCCACTATCATAAACAACACTTGAATACATTCAACTTGTCCACTGCTCCTCATCTTCTATAGGCTATTTATACTGGGATTGAGGGAAAAATGTTTTGATGTGTTTATTGTGCCTGCCATTCCCAATAAAGGGAAACCTGCTAGGAGTCTGCCAAATAGCTGCTGAATCTTCTTTAGATTATAGTGACCTGTCTGGAGGTGATAGAAGGAGGTTGTCTGTGTTTTCCTCTTATTAGTCTAGTTGCTTGTTACATCCCAAATCCTCTGTTCTAATTCAGATTTTCCTGGCATTCCAGCAACTCCTTGTTATACAGACCTTGCTTCCTCCTGGCAAGCCAGCTGACAAATGCCAGATGCTTCCTCTTGGCTTCCTTCAATTTGCCCTTCAAATATGTGACTAGATCTTTCCTCATGTGGCCATCTGATTCCATGTTTTGTGTGTTCTTCAAAGATGGGTCTCAGACACAGAAATTTTTTCAGAGAGAAGTGAGTCTATTTAGAAATTTTGAATCTCACTGACTGGAGTCAAATATATGAATCAGATAATTAGAAACTTGAGAGTTGATTCAGATTACAACTAAAACATTAAAAGTTTCTTTATACTGGATAAATATTTGCCAAATTTAAATCAGAAGATCATAGGATTATGAGAATCTTAACAATTCTCATAATTGGGCAAGCAATGACCCCTTTAATTCAGCCCTGAATTTCAGTTTCTTCAGGTCATGTTTAAGGTAGTAGGGGAAGTCTGTCCTAAAAAAATTCAAGAGGATGCTGATTTGTCCCTGTGCACTTTTAACTCAGATTTATGGTTTTGAAATTTAAAATATCAAACAGAAAGAACAAGGTGGGAGCTAATAGCATGGAGAAGATGAGGCAGATGACTTTATGGAGGCGTCTCCTGGGGTCTGAATGATACAGCTAGTTATGGAGATCAAGTTCAACTTGAAATGGGGCTCTGGAGGACCAGTTGCCACAGGGCAGAGCTTTCACCCAGATTGTTTGTGTTAACAAATTAACTTTATTGTCCCTCAGCATTGCAATATCTTTCTCCCCAGTACTGATCTTTATATAGCTAACTTTATTGTCTCTTAGCATTGCAACATTTTTCTACCAAGTTATTGATCTTTATAGTTATTTGTTTTTAATCTAATATTTTTAATCTTAAGAACTCCCCAGATTTGTCCCCAGAAGACAAATATTCATGGCCTTGTGAAGCTGTTCTAACAGTCTTTTGTGCCTCTCCACAGGATGAGTTTAAGGACTTCAGTATTCATGAATAGTTCAGCAGCTTTTAGTGATGATTTGTCATTAAAATGTTCTGAAAGCCTACTCTTTTTAGTTTTGCTAACTCAGTTCTAGAAATCTCAAGTTAAATATGGGCTGTACTTTTATATGGCTTGAAAGATGAGATCTGAACTGGTTGTTTATAACATCTGGAGAACATCTGAAAATCTGAAAAAGCAGTCACTGAAACAAAAATAGTGAACAAAAAGTCGCAGTTTAACTGATGTATGGGGATGGCATTTTAATAAAGTGAATTTTAAGTTTAATACCCCAGGTTAAAAGTCATGAGGGTAAGGTTGAAAAATGAAGGTCTGATTTGTACTTGAGGTGATTCTCACACAGGAAGCTTTATGTATTTTCATTCATGGTAAGTATCAAAGGGATATTTTATTCATTTAGTGATAGATAATAGGTAATGATTCCTTGAAGATAGTTGGTTAGATCATCTAGAAAAGTTATTAGGAAAAGATTATTTTTTCTGTGAATATTCAACAAGAATATCATTGAAGAGCATGTTTTGAAATCAAGTTATTTTAAATTTTATTTTTTTAAAAAGAAGGCTAATGCTGTATTTAAGTAATAATTGGTTAATTTCCTCCATCCAGTTTTTAAGCTTTTGGTATATAGTCATTATCAATTCCAAAGCTCAGTGTAGCAGTATAAATAGAAGTAGCTACAAAAACAGTGAAGCGTGACTAAGGGTTCCTGCCTTCTGCTGTTAAAAGGGTCTTTTGCAGCTTCTTGCTGTTTCCTAGCTCACAGGCAATACTAGAGAATCAACACATTTGAGGTCAAAACCATTTTGTCAGCCTAAGAGGTTTGATTTTCCCAATAGTGTCCCTAAAGATGACAAAGTTAAGTGAGGGAGGGAATGCTTTCAAAGTGAGAGAGAATTCCTCACGTGGGAAAATTCCTCCCATGTGCTGGTATGTGGAGATGAAAAGGAGTACATCACATTTCTTAGTGACTAACACTGGGAAGGAGGAGGAGGTTGAAGTAATTTCTTGTTATAATCATTCCTTTAACTTCTATGATTTGATTATTGAGAACCCCAAGAAATTAATATTTAGAGTAAAATATAAAACATTATATTTCCTAAGTATTGTCAAAAGCAATTCTTTCCTTTCTCCCCATTGCTTGGTTTTTACATCTTTTCTTTCTGGCAAGGTTAATTCTGAGCTGTTTAGTGGGTATAAAATCCAGAAACTCCTTATGGAAAAGTATTAAGAGAATATCAGTATTAAAATTATGAACAAAATAATAGACACGAAGAAAATGCCTCTCCTGAAAATTAAGATCAACACTTGTTAAACTTGAAAATAAAAGCATTAAAATGTATGTCTGCACATTTGCATCAGTTAATGTTCAGTTTTACAAGGTGCGCAGTTTTTTTTAATAATCTTTCCTGCATTTTATTATTTTATTGTTAGAACTTGGTTTTTTCCTTCTAGACCCATTAATGTGGTTATGAGAGATTTAGGAAATATCAAAGAAGGTAAATATAATATATACTTAATTTATATTGATAGGAATTAATTATAAGCATTCATTGGACATCTATTAAGTCCTATACTTTGGGGATAAGAATAAAATGTAAGATATAGCTCTTTTCATAGGTTTTTACCATTTATTATGAACATAAAGAAATAGGATGATGAGTCAAGATTGTCGTAAAGGGCACAGTTAGGTATCACATAGATTCAGATAGAACAGGGAAGGCCTCTCTGTGGAGATGACTTTTAAGCTAAGACCAGAACAAGGGAAATGGATCTGCTATGGGGAGAACATTCCAGGCAGAGGCAGCTGCAAAAGTAAAAGCTGTGAAGTAAAAGTGAAGTTGATTTGCTTGAGGAATGTAAAAAAAGCCAGAGTGGCTGAAGTTTAATGACTGAATAGGGAGTGGTATGAGATAAAATTGAAGAGGCAACAAAGACTAGATCATGTATGCCTTGTAAATAATAGTGAAACATATTTTCATTGTTCAATTCAGTGTACAAGGTCAAGGTATTGGATTGTGTATGTAGGAAATCAAAGGGCATTTATGTCTATAAAATACTGTTCTTGCTACGTCTCAGAGAACTAATTGTGGATCACAAGAGAAGAAACCGAAAGACCAGTTAAGGATTCTGCAGGGGAAGGTCCTGGCTATTCTCATTTTTGGTGAAAGAGACTGGGATTCAGTGATGCTCAGTGACTTTCTCAAGCTCATGTAAGCAGGGAGCAGCCAAGTGAGGCTTTCTAAGAGTCCTCTTTTCCTTGTATCCCAAATGTAAAGAACTGGGAGTCGTTGTGCCACTGGCCCTGGTTAAGAAAAGCAGATTTGTGGTAGAAGTTTCTGTTCAGATCCTGGCTATGTGACCTACAAGCTAAGAGGACCTGGGGAAGCCACTTGGTACTTAGCGTCTATCAACTTGTGATATTTTTTTCATAAGGTTTTTATCAGATATGAGGTATGATTCTTACACAGTTATGAAAGAAATACATGTTGGTAATGCAAATGAAAGAACTATAATTTTTAAAAGGCCTTTTAAAAATAAAAATAGAAAAGTTGAAATGAGATTAAAAGTAAATATTGACAGGAGCTTGTTTGATGTCCTGCATTTTCAAAATGGTGTAAGTTCAGATTAAATTGATCAGGAATATACTGATTCTGCCATCACTGGCTTGAAGCCAATGAAAGGGTCAGTTGTTTAGAACTCAAACGTCTTCCCTGCTGACCCTGAGAAATGTACATCTTTAAAAGGACAGGAAATTTACCTGGAAGGATATATAGACCAAAATGGAGCTTAGAAGGAATCATATGGCTTATTAGACGAGTGATTTATGAAGGGAAAGTCATGTAATCATTTTTCTTGGCATTTGTTAGTGTGTCATTTATTCCACAGAGGGATGGAAACATGTTTTATGGTCTACAGAGTTTGTTTTCACCTGAAGTGAATATTCAGATTCACAAGGACTCATTTATTTGAGGTCACAAGAGCTAGACAGTTCTGTAGGGAGGTGGACATGTGTATAAAGAGGAAATGACACAAGCTATTTGGCATATGTCTGCCAAAACCCTATGGGTTTGGACTGAATGTTTTACTTCTCATCCAAGGTACTTTTGTGCCCTGTTGGCACAGCTTAATGCTGATGAGTTGGACTGGGAGAAGGAAGATTATTGTATCACCAGTTGGCTCCGGGCCATGCTGATGCTTGAGGAAATACTGATCTTAGATCTTAAAGAAATACTGATTCTGGCTGAGTGGACTTGGGGAGCAGGTCCTAACTTCTTTGACAATTTGAATAGAATGTCCTGAAAATATGTAAACTGAAGTCTAACACATTTTGATTTGGAAACGGAAAACTTGTGACTAGAAATAATTGCACTAATTGCTTTGCTTATATGGAAGTGAATCAGTAACTTAACTTCTCAGCTGTTCAGCATTATCTAAATTATTTCTTCTCTTTGACCCTCCATCTCCTGATCTAGATAGTGTGGGGAAACCACATCTTCTCTGCATTACTGTGGTGGATAAATGCAGTAATATATCTGTAAGAACTGGGTGTCTGACACATAGTAAGCATTGAATCTGTTTGAATTTCTGACTAGCAGGAGCAGTGTGTTAATGGTGAGGTCTTTGGCAGAGCAGACCTGGATTCTTAGTTTGAATATGTAAACTACTAACATAATTGAGCTTTGCTTTTCTTCTATATGGGCTGCTTATTTTATTTAATTTTAATTTTATTTTACTTTTTAAGGTCACACCTGTGGCATATGGAAGTTCCCAGGCTTAGGGGTTGAATTAGAGCGCAGCTACCTGCCTACACCACAGCCATAGCAATGCCAGATCTGAGACGGAGGATCTGCAACCAACATCACAGCTCATGGCAACACTGGATCCTTAACCTACAGAGCAAGGCAGGGGTTCGAACCCCCGTCCTCATGTTAAGTTGGGTTTGTAACCCACTGAGCCACAACGGGAACTCCTTGTATGGGCTTTTTAATTTACAAATATTAAATTGCTGAGGTGGAGGTGTGAAATAGTAGCAAAAAAGGAATACTTTCTCAGTAGATAGTTATCCAAATAGATTCTTAGGAGTTGGAGGAAGCATGGAACATTGGAAAGAGCTTGGACTTTCATGCCAGATAGTCTTTGTAGTTATTTATTTTTCGATTTACCTAAAGTTGATTTACAAAATTGTGCAATTTCTGCTGTACAGCAAAGTGACACAGTCATACATATGTATGCATTCTTATTCTTTTATCTTCTGTCATGGTCTATTCCAAGAGACTGGATATTCTTTGTTTCGATTCTTGGTTGCACCACTTACTAGCTTTGTGTCCAAAGTTGGGTGGGAGAAATGGTCAATTTAGGAGTCTATAACTCTTTTTTTTTTATTACTCAGTGAATTTTATTACATTTATAGTTGTACAGTGATCATCCCAACCAAATTTTATAGCATTTCCACTCCAAACCCTCAGTGCATCCCCCCACTCCCTCAGTCTGTCTCATTTGGAAACCATAAATATTTCAATGTCTGTGAGTTAGTATGTTCTACAAAGTTCATTGTATCCTTTCTTTTTTTTTTTCTTGGATTCCACATGTAAATGATAGCATTTAATATTGGTGTCTCCTTGTCTGATTGACTTCACTTAGCATGATAATTTCTAGGTTCATCCATGTTGCTGCAAATGTTATTATTTCTTTCCTTTTAATGGCTGAGTAATAGTCCATTGTGTATATGTGCCACACCTTCTTTACACACTCTTCTGTCGATAGGAATTTAGGTTGTTTCCATGTCTTGGCTATTATATATTGCTGCAATGAACATTGGAGTACATGTGTCTTTTCGAGTCATGGTTTTCTCTGAATAGATGTCCAGGAGTGGGATTCCTGGATCAAATGGTAATTCTATTTTTAGTTTTCTGAGGGATCTCCATACTGTTTTCCACAATGGTTGCACCAATTTACACTTCTGCCAACAGTGTAATAGGCTTCCTTTTACTCCACACCCTCTCCAGCACTTATTGTTTGTAGACTTTTTGATGATGGCCATTCTGGCTGGTGTAAGGTGGTACCTCATAGTGGTTTTGATTTGCATTTCTCTAATGAGGAGCGATGTTGAACACCTTTTCATGTGTTTTTTGGTCATTTGTATGTCTTTGGAGAATTGTCTGTTTAGATCTTCTGCCCATTTTTTGATGGTGGTGTTTGTTTTTTTGGTATTGAGCTGTAGGAGGTGTTTATAAATTTTGGAGATTAATCCCTTGTCAGTCACTTCATTTGCAAATATTTTCTTCCATTATGTGGTTTGTCTTTTCATTTTGTTTAGGGTTTCCTTTGCTGTGCAGAAATTTTTAAATTTAATTAAGTCCCATTTGTTTATTTTTGTCTTTATTGTCATTACTCTAAGAGGTGGATCTGAGAAAATGTTGCTGTGGTTTATGTCAGAGAGCGTTTGACCTATGTTTTCCTCTAAGAGTTTTATAGTATCTGGTCTTATATCTAGGTCTTTAACCCATTTTGAGTTTATTTTTGTGTATGGTGTTAGGAAGTGTTCTAATTTCATTTTTTTACATGTGGCTGTCCAGTTTTCCCAGCACCACTTACTGAAGAGGCTGTCTTTTATCCATTGTATAGATTAGTTGCCTCCGTTGTCATAGATTAGTTGATTCTAGGTGTGTGGGTTTAATTCTGGGAAGAGCTCATAACTCTTTAAGCCAGTTTTTTTTTTCTCTGAAACATTGTTTGACTCTCATGGTGTAGTACAGAAGAACTGTCTTTTCTTCATTTATCTTTTATTTTAATCCTAAGTCCCTAGAGCCACAGTTTCAGAAGGGGGAGGTTCCTGATAGAACTCTGCTCCTCCTCCAAAACTTGAGTCATATCATTTTATGACTGTAGGATGCTAATTAACTATTCTGACTGAATTCAACTAAGGACAGCATAAATGATAGTGACTAAATATGTGACCCCTTTCAAGGAATATTTGTATAAGCTGTAGAATTTTAAAGTGAAATGAGTTAATATTTTCTGAAGGAAATATTTAGCCCTATTAGAAGACAAGTTGGGTAAATGTTTTTATATAGGGGGTGTAGGTTTTTAACTTTTAAATTAAATTAGAGGTAATTTGGAAAAGGAAATTATTTTGTCTGAGTATAGATTTGTTTCAACATAAAGCCATTCAGTGATGGTGAAACTATTTTAGTCTGCTTTTATAATAAACTCGGCCCACTTTCAGTCACAGCAAAGCTTCACACATTAAGAGATAATCTTTCTATAAACATTTGTTAAGCACCTACCGTGTTTCTGTTATTGGAAATGATGGATACAGAAATATATCCTTCCCCAACCTCCAGCAATGAGTTAAACCCTAGAAGGAAAATACTGCTAACTGAACACAATGTGATGGCAGGAAGGAGAAGTACACTTTCCTCAGAAGGCATATAACCTGGGACCCCTGGCCTCTGGCTGGTTAGGATGGACATCTCAGAGACTGTTGAAGCTGGGGGCTGAGAGGGGAGGAGTGTGGGAATCAGCATGTGGAGAACAATGGGTGCATCAGGAACAAGTGTTCTGGGATTTTGCTCTGAACTCTGTATTGCTTGCTAATTCAACTCACACTAGCTTATTATTGTGGTAGAATTAATTGTATTTTCCTCCTTTTCATGGGCCTGCCGGCAAGCCTGAAGTGATAACAAAGGTTGTTTAAAACATTTAGACACTTCATGGTCCTCATGTTACTGGAGAATTCAGTGGTACAAAACAGAGTTGACCTTTCACAATCCCCTTTTTGTCTTTGTTTCCACAGCACCACTCTCTATTTTCCCTCCTTTCTTATGGGCTTCTATTTCTCATTAACCTTTGTTTGACTTCAAGATTTACTGGGTCTTGATCCAGGGAAACCTTATTTCTCTACTTAAATACTTTCCCTGAGTCCTCTTGTGAAGCCATGGTAGTTACCATGGCTTTAACTACCACCCATAAGCTTATGACTCCCAAATTTATCTTTCCTTCCTGACCTTTCTTTAGATTCCAGATTTGTGTATTAAATTGTCTGCTGACATTTCTATCTTAATAAAGGCATATCAAACTTAAATAGCCAAGGTAGAGTTCATGACTCTACCCTAAGCAGTCCTGTACTCATCTCTCCTCCTCATTACCTGCTCGCTCCCATGTAATCCATTAAGAAGTTTTGGTGATTAACCTTCTAAAACATTGACTTGCATCCTTACCTGTCATTCTAGTACAATCCATATCCCTTTCCTCCTGTTATCCTGAAAAGGCCTCCAAAATGTTCTTTCTACTTTTGCCTCCTTACGGTCTGTTCATGAAACATCAGCTAAAGTTCTGTTGCTTTAAAGATTTTTTTTTTAGAGTAGTTTTAGGTTCACAGCAAAATTAAAAGGAAGGAACAGAGATTTCCCACATACCCCCTGCCCTTATACATCCATAGCCTCTCCTATTGTTACAAGCCCTCAATAGAGTAGTACATCTGTTAGAGTTGATGAACCTACCTTAACACATCATTATCACCCAAAGTCTGTAGTTTATCCTAGAGTTCATTCTTGGGTTGTATACTCTGTGGGTTTGGACAAATGTATAGTAACATGTAGCCGTGACATGTAGCATGTCATATAGAATATGGTAATTGCCCCCCAAATTTTCTGTGCTCTATTTATTCATCCTTCTTTCCTCTTAAGGCCCTGGCACCAACCAATCTTTAATTGTTTCTGCAGTTTTGCCTTTTCCACAATATAGTTAGAATCATACAACATATATAGGCTTTTTAATTTAGCTTTCTTCACTGTGCATTTAAGTTTCCATCATGTCTTTTCATGCCCCAATGTTATCTTTTAAAATCGTAAATCTGGTCATGTCTTTTTCCTCAGTTAAATACCTTATTTTTTCAATGCGCTAGCACTAAAACCAGCTTATATCCCTAGATTATGTCTCCATCTGTCCTCTTGGCTTAACGTCTTACCCCCTTCACCCTGTATACTGTGCTCCATGGTCTTCTTCGTGTTCTCATAAATGTCAAAATTATTCCCACTCTTGGACCTACACTTGCTGCCCTTTCTGCTTGAGATGTTTATGTCCCTGTTCATTGTATTTAGAGAAGTGTTTTGACTTCTCATTTCAGGTCCCACTTTAAAAGTTATTTCAGAGAGAGCTTCTCTAGTCACCCATCTATAGGAGCCTTTGGTGCTTTTTGTCAGAGTATTATCATGGTCTGAAATTATTGTAAATGTTTTATATAATTTTTTTTATTATCCACCTACTCCACTACCTCCCTTATTAGGTTATAAAAATAAGCCTCATGATGCTGATTTGATTGATTGAAAGACAGCAACAGATCCACATAAAGATAGGTTTGTAATCTCTTACACTTTGGGGTCAGGCATATTTCAGAATTTTTTGAAATCAGAAATCATTCCAATTTTAGAGATATGTTATGACACATATCATATGTTATGTGGCTTTACCATCTAGATCTGCAGCAATATCCCATAATCAAATGTATTAGTATTTATTAAGGGAATAGATAAAGACCTTATGTCAGTTAGGTTACATTTTGCTATGAAGTACAGTTTGAAAAAAAAGTTTTGTCAGAATTTTTCATACTTTGGGGTTATGGATAAGAGATGGTAGAACTCTAAGAAGTTTAATTAATGGTGCATATAAAAAGCTCCTTCCATTCTTATGGGAGCTTTTTATCCCTCTGATCCCTCTGGACTGTTCTGGAGACTCTGTCTAGATGCTTACCTCCTGCCAGGTTCAAATAATCAATATTATATCATGTAGCTGCATTTCTGAAGGTTTGCTACCAGACACAGCATTCTTGAGCACTATCACACTTCAGAGTTTGCCTGAACTCTAAAGTGGCAGTCCTAAAACAAAACAAAAAAATGTGGTGGAATAGGAGAAAATAAAGGATAGCGAATTGCAGGGTATTTTTAGATTTGGTTCCATTGTTACTTCTATAGCTTTTTCTCTTGCTAAATTTCATCCTATAAGACCTGGTTTGATTCTCATTCAGTAGAAGTTTATCACGAGAAAAATAATTGAATAATACCAAAGAACAAAAAACTGAGTAATCTTATTTCATTGACAGTGTTTATTCATATGATTATTAATAGGCCATTTAGAATTTAATTCAGATAAACTAGTTATTTTCTTCATCTATTTTTAAAAAAAAGATTTAAATTGTGTTTAAAAATTTAGCCAAAATTCAGAAGATAAACTTTTACACTGTGTTAAATTTTATAAAGCAATTGTAATAGTAAAGTGATAGGATGCATTTTGATTCACCACCAAATGTGTAGAATTGCTTAGTAAAATAATTTATTATACTAGTCACATGGTAAATATTTCTGCTTTAAACCACTTTAAGTTTTACATATCACAGTGTAGGTCCTTAAATGATTAAGTCGGAATAGAGTTACTGAACTTAGAATCTGCTTTTACTTCTCTGCATTTAAATAATGAAACAATTACTGTAGCACTGCTCTCCATTAATGACAAATGCTTCATTTGTTCCTTTTACAATGAAAATAATTAATTTCTAGTTGTTGAAATTTGTAGCCATGCAGCTTCTTCCCTACATTTTCTTCTACCAGTTTTATGATATCAGGTCTTATGTTCAAGTCTTTGATTCATTTTAAGTTAGATTTTGTGAGTGGTGTAAGATAGGAGTCCAACTTCATTTTTTACTATGTGTCCCTTTAGTTTTTACAGCATCATTTGTTGAAGAGACTATCCTTTCCATATTGGTTTTCTTTGCTCCCTTGTTGAATATTAGTTGACTGTAAATATAGGGGTTTAATTCTGGGCTCTCCATTCTGTCCTAGTAGTCTATGTGTCTATTTTTGTTTTTGCCAGTATCATACTGTTTTAATTACAAGAACTTTGTAGTATAGTTTGAAACCAGGAAGTGTGATGCCTGGGGCTTTGTTGTTTCTTAGGATTGTTTTGGCTATTCTGGGTTTTGTGTGGTTTAGTACAATTTTGGGATTGGTTTTCTATTTTTGTGGTGAATGCCATTGGACTTTTGATAGGGACTGTATTGAATGTATAGATGGCTTTGATTAGTATGCACATTTTAATAATATTCTTCTGATCACTGAACGAAGAATGTCTTTCCATTTGTTTGTGTCTAGTTTTATTCCTTCAGGAGAGTCTTGTGGTTTTGGTTATACATATATTTCACTCCTTGGCTAAATTGATTCCTCAGTATTTAATTGGTTTTGATGTAATTGTGAATGGCATAATCTTCTTTATTTCTTTTTCACACGTTTCATTGTTACTGTATAGAAATACAACTGATTTATGTATGCTTATTTTATATCTTTCAACTTTACTGAATTTGTTGATTAATTCCAACAGTGCTTTTTTTATTAAAGCAAAAATCGGTAAGTGGGCCTGCATCAAACTTCAAAGCTTCAGGATATTAAAAGAAGCAATCAACAAAATGAAAGGTAACCAACAGAATGGAAGGAGATTTTTGCAAACTATATATCAGATAAGAGGTTAACATCTAAAATATGTAAAGACGTTATACAACTCAATAATAACAAAACTCAAATAATCTGATTGAAATTGGGCAGAGAATCTGAATAGACATTTTTCCTAAAAAGACATCAAGATGGTCAACAGATACATGAAAAGATATTCAATATCAGTAACCAGTAATCATTAGGGAAATGCAAGTCAAAAGCATAATAAGTTATAACCTCATACCTGTTAGAATGGCTATGGCTGTCATCCAAAAGACAGTGAATAACAAGTATTGGAGAGGATGTGGAGAAAAGAGAATCTTTGTGCACTGTTGGTATGTAAATTGGTTCAGCCACTATGGAAAACAATATGGAGGTTCATCAAAAGATTAAAAATATAACTATCATGTGATCCAACAATTCCACTTTTGGGTATAAAGTCAAAGTAAGTGAAAACAGGATATCAAAGAGATATATTTACTATAACATTGTTCACAATAGCCAAGATATGGAAACAACCTAAGTTTCTATCAGCTGGTGGATAAGGAAAAATCTGTCTATCTGTCTGTCTATCTATCTATCTATCTATCTACTATCTGTCTACCTACTTACCTATCTATCTAATTGAATATTATCTAGTGGACTATTTAGCCATGAGAAAGAAGGAATTTCTGCTATTTATGACAATGTGGATAAACCTTGAGGATATTACTCTGAGATAAGTAACACAAATACTGTGTGATATCACTTATATGTGGATTCTAAAATATCCCAACTCATAACAACAGAGTAAAATGGTGGTTATTAGGGGCTGGAGTGTGAGGGAATAGGAGAGATGTTATTTAAGGATACAAACTTGCAACTAGTCGATAAATAAGCCCTGGAGATCTAATGCACAGAATAGTAAATATAGACAACAAATAGTTATAATCATCGAACTTGCTAAGAGACTAGATCTCAATTATAACCATAATAAAAAAATAAATGATAATTATATAACAATAGAGATGTTAGCTAGAGTTCCTGTCTTGGCACAGTGGAAACGAATCCGACTAGGAACCATGAGGTTGAGGGTTCAATCCCTGGCCTCACTGAGTGGGTTAAAGATCTGAAGTTGCCATGAGCTGTGGTGTGGGTTTCAGATACGGCTCGGATCCAGAGTTGCCGTGGCTGGCTGTGTTGTAGGCCAGCAGCTGTAGGTCCAATTTGACCCCTAGCCTGGGAACCTCAATATGCCATGGGTGCAGCCCTAAAAAGCAAAAAAAAAAAACAAGAAAAAAAGGAAAAAAGAAAAAAAATAGAGACGTCAGCTAATGCTACCAATATGAATCACGTAATAATATATAAATAGATCAACGTATTTTACACCTTAAATTTACGCAATCTTATATGTTAAACATATTTCAAGAAAATATGGATAAAAGCATGTTAATAAAAAAAAGAAGTCTGGTCTCATGGAAGCAAAATGAATTGCCTTAAGGAATATGGCTTCTCAGCCCATGTGTTATGAACTGACTGGCTTCTGAGTGAGGTGTAAAGTTCTGCAGATACATTAATATTCAGTTCTTCCACAGTTGGGAGATTGGCTCTGAAGTCACTAAAACCAATTAAAATCATTCCAGAAGCTCAGTGGACTATGCCATTGTGGGAAGTTTTTTTTTTTTTTTTGTCTTTTTGCCTTTTAT
The DNA here is from genome assembly GCA_004024745.2 of Catagonus wagneri. Lineage (NCBI taxonomy): Eukaryota > Metazoa > Chordata > Mammalia > Artiodactyla > Tayassuidae > Catagonus > Catagonus wagneri. The sequence goes on from PVHT020003785.1 coordinate 8,275,811, forward strand.
GTAGAGCCGTACCTGCGGCATATGGAGGTTCCCAGGCTAGGGGTCTAACAGGTGCTGTAGCCGCCAGCCTATGCCACAGCCACAGCAACACGGGATCCGAGCCACGTCTGCGACCTACACCACAGCTCACGACAACACCGGATCCTTAACCCACTGAGCAAGGCCAGGGATCGAACCCGCAACCTCATGATTCTTAGTCGGATTCGTTAACCACTGAGCCACAAAGGGAACTCCCATTGTGGGAAGTTTTAAAATAGAAAATCAGGTCTTGTGTTGTTAGCAAAACTGTACTGACACACCAATGGATAACTTACTGGAACTTGATTTTTTTCCAATCACAAAGAAAGAGCAGTCTATTAAATTAGCTCTATTCATACATATGCACCCTTATTAAGATTTTGAATTCGGGATTTTTTTTTTTCCTCTTTGACCTACCTGTCAGGTCTCTCAAAAGACTAATTTTTCACTATTAGGACATTTGGCAGGCAAAGTCATAATGATAGCCTTTCTTCTTTTCTATATCCTTCCCTTCTTAACTTAGTGCTCCTACCCCTCAAAAACAAAAACAAAGCCTTTGAAAGAAGCAAGTTTTTGCACATAAAGATTTTCCTGTCATGAAAGTTTTCCAAGTGTGATAAATCACAGTAATTTGCAGTTATGTTAATATCAAGAATCATCCATTTAATTGAGAAGTCTTTGTTGTGTCCCTTTCTAAATGAATAAATTATTAATTTAAAAATGAGTTTGACTCAAGAGAAATTACACTTCAATGTTTACTGTATTGGTAAAAATTAAATAGATTGCTGTAAGATAATCTAATTTTGCCAGATGTGCTTATGTTAATGTAAGGAACAGAAGTGATAACTTGTTATTTGGGGATTGAAGTTGATGAGGCACATATTTTATAATGCATTACTACTGACCATCTGACTATAAAAATCACATTATAACATTAATATAACATGTTTATTCATTACATCTTGATATGAATGCAAAATTAATTTTGTTAACATTTTTCTCAAAAGGAAAAAATAAAATATGCTGATACTACCATGGAATCCTAGAATTTACTATAATTGTTCTATAATTGTTTTATAAATATTCATCTGCCAGTATTCCCCTTCTGTACAAGTAATGGCAGATGTATTTTCCAGACCAGGATGATAAATGTATTGAGGATCAAAATTATCAATTTGAAGCATAACACCTCATTTAAAGTCTTTTCTTTCACAGAGTATACTTCAAACTTGATAGTTTGCAGAGCAAACATTTACTGAAAGTACATTAGTAAAGCATGTCATTCCCAGGTACAGTTAAGCTTGAATTCTGTAGGATTTCAGGGGCTAGATAGTGTCCTCATTGTACCTCTTCATTTATTCCACCATTGACTTCTCCATAGTGCCCATAATAAACCTTTGTCATATTAAGTATTAGGATACATGGTTTGCAATTACTCCAAACTACTTAGAACACTTATTTCACCCATCTGTTTGTATGTGTGTTATTGATTGTATCCTTTCATAGTGATCATCTACTCCTGCAGGAGCCCTATAAATTTAGTATAGGTACAGATGTGACTAAAGATAGTCTCCCATCTCAGCCCCTCTGCTTTCACTGCTTTTTTTATATTGCTAAATAAAGATAAGAATAAGATGCTGCATTAGAAATGGTGGGAAAATAGTATTTTTTTTTCTTATTAAAAGTATTTATAGACTTTATACCTTAAGATATTGTAAAGTGATTGAATGAAGTAAAAATTTTCCTTCAAGGGTAAAACCCTTTGTTGGCTATTAAGATTGAATCTACTTGGGTAGATAGGAAATAATTCTCTGTGTCTCTTTGTAATAGTGGTTGTCAGATACAGTGGTTTTTAATTTGGGGGGGAATTTATTAAAATTCAGACTACCAAAATAGAGATGCAGGACATGAAGAGTCGGGTCCAAATAGCTATAGTATTTGAAAAAATAAGCATAGGTGATTCTGATGTTGACGATTTTCAGCAGTTGACTAGAAAAATGCCATGCTCATACTTTTATTACTTAACAATGGAGTTACTGTATATTTGCTAATAATTTCTTTTTTTCCTTATTTTCTGGCTTCAACAACTTTTTGTGCTTTCTTTAAGTCTGATATTCTGATCCTTGGGTTTGGTAGTCATTTTTTTTTTTTTGGCTTTTTGTCATCCAGCTTAGATCCTAATTGTTCTGACGTTTGCCTAAATTATGTACAAAAAGAAAATATATGTAGTTATAATAAATTGAGCTAAATCTGCTTAAAGCCAAGATGGGAAATTTTATTAAGAAAAAAAATTAAGTTTTTATCTACTTATTGGGCCCGGGGTGGGGGGTAACCTGTCAATTATGTATTAAGTTAGAATTCCATATCCATAGTGCACATGTAACATCAAAGTTCTGAGCTAAAAGAATTTCTTATTAACATTTAAGAAAGATTTTTATCTAATCCCTTCACAGTCAGAGACAGAAACCAAAGGGGTTTAATAATCACCTTGTCATTGAAGGTCAGGTTTCTAACAGAGCCCTTAATTAACATGTGAAACATCTTAGGGCTGAAAAATCTCTTGCCAAATGATTTCTTTTTTGTCCAGTTCACTCCTGGGTAATAGAAAGCATCAAAGGACTTGCGGTTGAAACTTAATTCATATTTGTTTCTAATAACAAAATGTGTTTTCTGTGCTCACAGATTGTTGACTGAATTGTTTCCTGGTGGAATGAATAAATGCGTAGTAAACGTTTTCTGTTAAGGTGAAGGAAATTTTAGATTACATTAGGAATTTAGATCACCACATAATTTATAGGCATTTCATTTAGTTTCAACTGATCAACTGCAGCAAACATATGGGGGATTGTAAATAATATGGTTACATTTTAGGGCTATTTTATGTCTTGTTGTATGACAGTATGGCATAAGCGTGTCTTATTTGACTCCTTAATTGCTCAAGGTTGGCTTTTATGCTTTCAGTGCTATTTGTGGGGGTCTGAAATCTGCCTAACCTTGGCACTTCACAAGTCCTATCCCTAAAGCCTGTAATTCAATCATGTCTTTATTAAAACTCTTTCTATTAAAAACACAGTTTAATGAAAAATTGTCATGCTAGGACTGGGATAGAAGTGGTAAGTGGTCTATAATCTCACCATGTGGAGAATTTATCATATTACGTAATGAGTAATCATTTGGTATTCATAGATATTAAGGATAGAAGGGCCTTCGTAGCTTTGCTAATAACTATCTGTTTAATATTAGACAAACATCACTGGCATTCTTTTATAAAAATGTATAAAATAAATGAATTAGATTAAATGTTCATTGCATTTTTTCATATCAGTTATTCAAGGAATTGTGTATTCTTGATATATCTAATTTTTTAGTTTGAACCTGGGAATAATTACTTGGTGTTACATTTTGATTAATCCAATTCAAAGTAGCAAGCTTTAAGGAAGAACCCATTCTCTGCAGAGCACAATAAATAATTATCCTTATAGGTCAAGTCAATGTTCCATCAATGTTCTATCTTGTTGAGAAGATGGAGGGCTGTTCTGAGGTAAGCAGCAGGACTTGCTCTTGCAGAATTAAAGAGGAAAGGGAACGAGGACCTGAGCTGACCTCTGAGGAGACCAGTACTGGGCCTGTGGAGTAGGCAGGAGTGGTGAGGGTCAGAGTAGAGCAACTTCCTCCTTCTCAGGCAGGGCATTTCTGGGCAATATTAGAGGCCACTAGCATGAGCAGGAAATAAATAAGTTAGTGTAGCCCATCCCTGCTCTCAGGAATTTGGTTGTATTTAATAAGGACACCATAGGAAAGAACTCCTATATAAATCTGAACTCTACAAGTCCCAAGTCAGCACCAAGCTCAAAACTTAGTATCTGAGAGGTCCTACAGTAACATCTCTAAGTAATCACATTAATGAATTAACATTTCTTTAGGACTTTTAGTTATTTATATAAATTGGACATATCACTTTTTTGGCTGGGTTCTCAATATTTGAGTAGTAAATTAAATGCTGCAGACACAAACCTGGGAGAGAGACCCTGACGAAACTGGAGGAGTCAATCTTTGTCTGCAGCTCTGCCATGTAGAAGAATAAGACATATAGGGGTGTTCTGAGAGGAATGGCAAACTTGACAGATAAAGGAAGAAGAGGTGCTTTTCTGTGAGGATTGATTGGAGTGGGGACGACTGTGGAAGTGTGGTAATTTGGTTAATGTTTACATTCTTAATCCCTGGGATTTCACTATTGATTTGGCAAGTAATTTATGTAATTGCACATAGTTTAATATAAAGATTAACATGATCCGTGGGCCCACTCCTGTCCATTTCTGTATTGTGGCTTTATAATGGTGTTTAATTTTCTCACTTCAAACCATCTTAAGGAAATAAGATAATTTTTAAAGAAATAAGTTCATCAAGCATTTTTTATTTTATTACTAATCTCAGGTCTTTTTTAAATAAACCATTGACTTGAAGTGGATTCTTTTTGAAAATTACATTCTTTTAAACTGAGATTGGCTATGTCCCTACTTTAATACTTTTTTGAGTTACCATACAGAGGAAACCAAAGATGGTTTCTGCCTTTGGATTCTCCGCATTGGGCATTGCCCTTGCTCAAAGTTAGATTGCACTTTTTAAAAATTTTATTTATTTATTTATTTATTTTTCCATTATTGCTGGTTTACAGTTTTCTGTCAATTTTTCAACTGTACAGCGTGGTGACCAGTTATGCATAATACATGTATAGATTCGTCACAAGTGATTAGACATAGTTCCTGGTGCTGTGCAGCAGGATCTCCTTGCTTTTCCATCCCAAAGGCAATAGTCTACAACTATTAACCCCAGAGTCCCAGACCATCCCACTCCCTCCCCCACTCTCTTGACAACCAAAAGTCTGTTCTCCAAGTCTGTGATTTTCTTTTCTGTAGAAAGGATCATTTGTGCTTCTGAATCAAGGCTGGTTCTTAGTCATTTCCCTAGTACATTTTCAGATGAGAGAATTCCAGAACACAGCTTTGTTTATTATTCCTGGTGCCCAAAGCGATAAATTATCATGAAGGGGAAAAGGTGGATTTTATTGGAAATCAGTAGCTGAAATGCATTTGGAATATTGTGAGCAAGAGCCTCAAATTTAGTTTATCACAGCCTTCAAAATGGAATGTGCCAGGATGTTCACTCTTGCCATCAAGATAGCAAGCGGGATGATGTTATAAATGGGGGTGCCTCTTTTTTTTTTTTTTTCATAAATAGGCCACTAAGAAGAATTCTGGCTTGAAGTAATGCCTCTTATACAAGTGAATCTTAATTCAACTTGGAAGGTAGCTATGCTCACCACTATACCACCAACACTACATTGTCTACATTCAGTGTCTGCCAGGGAGACAAGCTTACAGCTGAGGTTTCCATCTCACTTTTTCCAATTCAGTGTATTGTGTAGACACAGATGGTCTTTAGAGACAAGAAGGCCTGACATCCACTTGGGATTTTTTTTTTTTTCCATTCCCTTTGCCATAATAAGTGGTGGTGGTTAATCTCTTAGGCTCAAGGTCAGAAGATGCATCTTTGAATCCCAGCTCTTCCACTTGCTAGGAGTGTGACTTTGAGCTAGTTATTTAATCTCTTTAACTTTCTGTAAAATGGAGATGTAGTCAAGCCTAGATCCCAGGGCTGTTATCAGATGTGAAAAATGCTTTTAAAGTCCTCAGCTCAGTTCCTGGTACATAGCTAGAACTTTATAAATAGTAGTGATTATTATAAGTGTTACATTTCTTTTTTGTTAAATGGTAGCACACTGCCTATAGCAGCTTTTCTGAACAAATAGTTGAAATTTGCATGGCGAAATGTCACAAATTCACATTAATGTGAAATGTGGAACTAGAGTTATTGTAGATATAGAGTAGAGTTATTGTAGAGTTATGTGCAACTAGAGTTGTATAGATATAATTAATTTGTTATAGAGTTATGTGGAACTAAAGTTGTTGTAGATATAATTAGTTAATTTGAAATTGTCCCTAATCCAATATATTTTCATATATTTGTAAAAATAGGAAAATTGGACGTAGAGACACACACTGAGTAATTTATTATGTAGCAATAGAAAACTAATAAAGATTTTTTTATCTTTGTCAATTTCTTTATTCCACAAGAAATCTGAGATCATTTAAATAACAATATTATCTTTTGGTTAATGGGCACCTATCTTGTGCTAGGAGTGTCATACTAAAGAATTCTCACTAAATATCTATATAAACCCTTCAATAATATGATGAGGTAGATGTTAGCAGTTTTTTATGTTTTATCTAGGTAAATACTGAGATTGGAAGGATTTAAGTAGCCTGTATAAGTTTCCACAGTTGGTCTGGTATATATTTATATAAAATTTAAGGTATTTTGACCCCAAAGCTTTGTGCTTTATAAGTGCTGTTGTTCCTATGCTGAAATTTTGAAAGCTATTTGAAGGCTATGTAATGTTCTGAAGATCATGGGGCTTGGAGGAGCAGAATTCAGTTCTGTTTTCATAGCCATTCCCTCCCCCACTTGATTTGAGTGGCTGTATGGTAGAGAAGATATTTTGTTGGCTTCCAGCCACCGATTAGTAAGCGGAGGGCCATGATTCTGCCCCCGGTCTCAGCTCCGTTCTGCAAAAAAGTATGGGTGAAGCTTCTAAAGAGTCTCCTCTTTGTTTCCAGGTAAATAGCATCTTCAGAGAAGTGGAGGAAATTCAGCTCATCATAGTGTAAATGTTCATATGTGAACCTCTTTGAAATAATTCTGATGAGCAGTATTAGATGGCTGTTTTACAAAAGGGTAAAGGTTGAGAGCTCTACCAGACCGATTGTTTCTCCTTAGCAAAATTTAATATTGCCTATAAAAATGTAGGCTCTCTATTTCTGTTTTTTATTATCCAATCCACATTTTACTAAAGAAAATCATATTCTCATTTCTTTATGTATTGATTTACTCATCAGATGTGTTTTAAGTGCTATGTGCCAATAATTTTCTGGGCATTTGGGTTAAAAGAGGCAAAAAGAAAAAGTCCTCATGCTCAAAAAAGGTTCTTTTTTAGTAAGCCTTGACACTCTGCTCCACTAACAGCTGGGAATAGGTCTCATATCCTTTTCCTGTGTCGCTTGTTTGTTCTGGTGGTCATTATCATTTTTATTTCCTTTTTTTTCTCTCTGTTCCAGATTTTAGTAAATTAATTTATGATTTCTTTAACATGAGCCATATACTACCTGTCTTCTTTGGTAGACATCAATATACCACCATAAGCACATCTTGTCCCTTCCGATGTGATTATAATAATGAAATTTCAGTATTATGGCTATTGCCACAAAGAAAAAAAAATTGCGTAACTTCTAGGAGTTAAAATCTCTGACGGTGATGTGGGTTTCCAGGAGAGAGATTCTCTGAAAAAGTTTCCAACAGTATGGTTTGGTAAACACTGGCAGTATTAGAAGCTCATCAAGCCTTGATTTCTCAACAGTATCTTCTGCGGATTCCAGAAGATCTTTCCGTGAAAGAAGCACATGTATTTTCTATGTGACTTCAACAGCTACCAGTAGTGCAATGCTAGGTCAGCCCAGATTTAATCCTCAGGAGAGTTATATGACTACAATAGTTGAGAGATGAAAGATGTAGTTTATAGTTTTTGGTATTTTAGCTCATAGCACACAGGATCATTGCCTATTTCAGTGATTTGGAAGGCTGTTTAGCTGAATAGTTGCAATGGAAGAAAGGCTTATTCATTTAAAGGCTAGTTTTTTTCTTGCCTCTTATTATTTAGTTATTTTTATTATGTTAAAATATATCACAATAGTCACAAAAGTGATAAACAAATATTGAATCAATATTCAAAATGATCTTCATCACTTCATATAGGAAACCATTACTGCCTAAATCTTTTTCAGAAGCTAGGGCTCAAAAGATATGGGTCTCTGTGTAATCCTTTGTAGAAGCTGATAACCTAACAGGAAGGACAGGAGGCAAGGAAGGAAGGAGATAAAGAAGGAAGGGAGGGCAGAGAGTTGCAATGCACAATGAAAATTACCAAGATTCACATTGGTACTTGGCACTAAGCGACCTGAAGGAGGACACCCAAGCTAGAGTGATTGTGAGTGTGTGTGTGTGTGTGTATAAAATAGGAGAACATTGTGGAGGAGGTGATATGATTTTAATCTTGAAGGGTAAGTAGAAATTAGCCATAGGAAGACATCCCAGAAGCCATAGGTGAACATCCCAGAAGCAGCAAAGAGGCAGGGAAAGGAGATGGTAGAGGGAAATGCTAAGAGATGAGCCTGGGAGGTAAGAAGGGGGCAAGCTGTCACAAAGGAGCAGTTTAAATTTTACCCAGAAAGTAGTGGGGAAATATTAAGGGGTTTTTAAGTAGTATGTTATACTCTAGAAAACTCTTGGGAGTCATAGAGAAGCTGAACTGAAGGAATGATGGGGGAGGAGGGCAGGTGGAAGAGCAGAGACCAGTTAGGAGGCTGCTGAAGTGAGTGAGGTGAGACATGAGGACTGCCTGAACTCAGACAGCGGGGTCAGCATGAAGAAGCAGAAAATGATTCTGAGTATTAAGGAAGCGGAAGTGACAGGATGTGTGGCCTATACAGAACACAGGGTCTTTTCCATTAATGCTCTGAAAGACTGAAGCAAGCATGATTTCTCCACTGTCAAAATTGTGCACCTTCTCTCCCTTCAAATTAATACTAATCCACCTCATGTTTTGGAAGGAGACAGTCATCTATGTTATAACCAGGACAGATTTACCTTTGAGGAATGATAGCTTTCTGGACTAAAGTGCTTAATGTGACTTGAATCTTCACCTACTATTAAATATTCAGATTTAAAAATTCACTTGGCTGATATTTTAAAATTGTGAATAGATTAAAATCCTTTGTTAATTTACATTTTGTGTGCTTTCTGATAAAATACAAAATGCAGTTTTTCTGTTGTCTACTTTAGATAACAGGGTTGTCCCAAAGTGCCAAGTATAATATCCATTTTGATGAGAGTTTGGGAGGTAACGAGGTATCAGGTTGGCTTTATTAGAAAGAAACTATTAGACTTTCACAGGCTGCTCCTTCTGAGGGGTTCCTGAAATGCTCCTTTTTGACTAAGGATGGACATTGTTCTTTATTAAACTAACACTTGTAAGTCATATGAACCATAGCACTAGAAAGCCAATTTTGTATCTTACACAAGAATTCCCACAAATGTAGTTTTTTAATATCCAGCAAGTACATGTTAGGTTTAATCCTACTCTTGATTCTCAATATAGGGAAGTTGGACTCTGTCCTTAGAGTATAGACATCTGCACCTTATTTATCATGGAGAGGACAAGAGGAAACATTGACTTCCTCTCCTTGAACTGTTCAAGCAGGTTTATTTGTCGTTCGAAAGTATGCACAGAAAAAAATGTCTCTTGGTATAATAACATAGAAGATAAGAAATAGAGTGTTTCATTTTTTCTTTCTATTCCTTCATATTAGACTGAGATAATTATAATGTTTGACAGTGTATTTGGACAGGATGAATTAAGTATTTCAGTGAGATACAGTACAAGAATCAGGCTGACACCTGAGGGAGAATTTGAAATAAGAAAAGAGCATAGTTCTCTTACCAACCTGAACCACAGTCATTCTCTCATCCTGTCCCTGTCCTATTTGCTGATCCTAGAATTAAGTAAAAGGAACTACATTGTATAGCATTTCCTGAAGTGCAAGATGTTGAGTGAAAAAATAATTGTTCTGTTGTCAACTTATTTGAAGAAAATTGACTGGACAAAGCCAAACATTTATTTACATCAGAGCTTTTCAGAATCTTCCAGTGCTGATATAACAACCATGAAAATAAGAGCTAAAATGTTTTCAGTGTACTGTGTGTCAGTTAATTTGCCTAAATGAACTTGTTGAATACAACAGCTCTATGGATGGATCTGTGCGTATTACCCTCATTGTCCACATGAGGAAACTGACACCAGAGAAGTTCTGAACTTGCCAAGCTTACATAGCTAGAAAGTTTTTCTTTGAGGGCAGGACTCAGTATATAGTATTTCACAAACTTAGTTGACAACATCCTTTGGTCCATCCCTTTTTCCTTTGTGACAGCTATTGAAATTCACAGAATGTAGGATATAATTTGGGAAATATAGCTGAGGAAACAGTATGGAGAAATGCTGGAAAGAGTACTACAGAATAGTTTGTGTTTTCTCAAACAAAAGAGATGTGTATTATACTAAGATAAGAACAGGAGATCTTGACCTCCTCACAGAGGTCAACAGTAACACTATAGATCCATGAAATGCTATTTAAAAATATATAGAAAATCAACTTTCATCCAGGGTGAATTCTTTCCATTTCTGGTTGGTAAGCCTAAGCTGGGATAGTTCTCAAAAATATTTTAAAGTTAACAGAATGAATCCTGTTACATGTTGTGTCAAGCATAAGCCCTATGTCCAGAATCTTTATTTTACCTAGCTTATAGCCTTAACCACACCAGCTAAGCCTCAATTCTGGCTTATATCGGATAACAAAGAATTCGCTCAGTTCTCTGCTCACGCTAAACCTTAATTCCTCCTAAATTATCTAAACAGGCAGTGCAGGAAAATTAAATGGCCAGTAAACAAAATGTTCAACTTTTATCTATAATCAAAAAAAAGAAAAGAATGATGAAATATCATTTTTTTCACCAAATTGGCAACATTTAACAAATTCCATAAGATCAGTGTGAAAAAGTCCTTATGTATATTTCTGGTGGAAAGTAAATGATTACAACATTTTTATAGGACAATTTGGGAATAAATAAAAATCAGAAGAAAAAATAAAAATCAGATTAAAAAAACTCCATATCCTTGGACCTAGAGATGCTTATTGTACCAGGAGGTCCTGCTTTGTTACTTCGTCAGTTTAAAATGGTGGATTAGATGAAATCAGGCACATTCAGTGAGGTATGGGTATTCATCAAAAGAATATTAAAACACTAATCCAAAAAGATGTATGCACCCCTCTGTTCATTGCAGCACTATTTACAAGCAAATACCCCAGATATGGAAATAACCTAGGTTACCATCAGCATATGAATGGATAAGGAAAATGTGGTACACACACACAGGTGTATCTATATCTATCTATCTATCCATCTCGTCAATAAAAAAGATGAAATCTTGCCATTTGTAACAACATGGATGAAACTTGAGTGTATTATGCTAAATTAAAGAAGTCAGAGAAAGAAAAATATTGTATGATTTTACTCATGTGGAGAATATGAAAAACTAATAAAAAAAGCCAAAGTAAAGGAATAAACTAAAACCGACAAAAACAAACACTTAAATACAGAGAATAGAGTAGTGATTACCAGGAAGGTAGGTATGGGGGAAAAGCAAAATGGGTAAAGAGAATCAACTAACTGTAAGTGACATATGGAAACAAAATTTTTGATGGTGAGCACATTGGGGAGTATACAGAAATAGAAATATAGTGTGCACTTGAATCTTAGGTAATGCTGTAAATCAATGTTACCTCATAAATTAATAAAAAAATAAAATGATAAACACTAAGGTCCTATTTTATAGCATGGGGAACAAATCCAATTCCCTTGTATGTGTGTGTGTGTGTGTGTATAGTTTTTCACAGCATTCTTATATATATATTTTTTTTATTTCTGTGAGATCAGTAGTAATATTCCCTACTTTGATTTCTTTTATTTGTTACTTTATATTTTTTATAATTTATTTTTTATTTTTTTGGCATTATAGCTGGTTTACAGATTTCTGTCAGATTTTACAACTGCACCCTGTGGTAACCCGGTTACATGTACATATGGATTCGTCACATGTGATTAGATATAGTTCTCTGTGCTATACAGTTGGATCTCCTTGCTTTTCCATCATTAAAGCACTAGTTATCCCCATTCCCTGGCACCCCCTCCCCCGCCACTTCCCCCACCCCCTTGGTAACCACAAGTCTGTTCCCTAAGTTTGTGGTTTTCTTTTCTGCTGAGAGGTTCATTTGTGCAGTGTTTTAGACTCCAGTTATAAGAGATTTCACATGGCATCTGTCTTTCTCCTTCTGACTTCCTTCACTCAGTATGAGGGTTTCTAATTCCATCCATGTTGCTGTGAATTACATTATTTTATCCTTTTTTATGGCTGAATAGTATTCCATCGTGTATATATACCACATCTTCCTAATCCAGTCATCTGTTGATGGACATTTGGGTTGTTTCCATGTCTTGGCTATTGTGAATAGTGCTGCAGTGAACATGCGTGTGCAAGTGTCTTTCTCCAGGAAATTTTTGTCTGGATATATGCCCAAGAGTGGGAT
>PVHT020003785.1:8295484-8358616 GCA_004024745.2 Catagonus wagneri
CTATCTGTGTCCTTTGCTCTAAGGTGAGTCTCTTGTAGGCAGCAGATTGCAGGGTTTTGCTTATTTATCCATTCTGCCACTCTGTGTCTTTTGATTGGAGCATTCAGACCATTGACATTTAAGGTGATTATTGATAGATATGTATTTATTGCCATTTTAGATCTTATTTCCAGTTGATTCTATGTTTCTCTTTTCTTCTGTTTTTGGATGGGTGCGTTCCAATTATTCTATACTTAAGTTTTTTTCCTTTCAGTATTTCTGGGTTAGATGTCCTGTTTTGATTTGTGGTTGCCCTGTTTTTTAAGTATGTTAACACCTTCTTATATCTGCTTGCTGTGGTCTGATAACCAGAAGGATAAAACACAACATTAAGAAAAGAAAATAGTAAAAAAAGACTAGAGAAAAAAATTTGTTTTTTTTCCTTAAAGTTAAAAAAAACAGCAAGAAAGATAGTCCACGTTTTCCTACTTTCCCTCCCCACAATATATGCGGTTGTTGTCTCTTTTTTTTTTTGTAAATTATTTTATTTTCACTAATTTATTTATTTATTTTTGCATCTTCATGTTTCGATCTGCATGTGGGCTTATTTGAATGATTGCTTTCTAATTGTGGTTTCCTCCATTCTAATTCTTACTTTTACTTTTCTTTCTTTTTTTTTTATAGGAACCTTTTCAGCATTTCTTTTAGAAAGGGTTTAGGATTGCTTTTCTCTTTTAGCTTTTGTTTGTTGGGGAAATTTTTTATTTCCCCTTCTATTTTAAATGATATTCTTGCTGGGTAGAGTATTTTAGGTTGCAGGCCATTTCCTTTCAGCACTTTACATATATCTTGCCATTCCCTTCTAGCCAAACAGGCAACATATTAAAGACAGTAGGTTTAATTGTGGAATTTTCTAGTTTGGGTCTCAGTAACTATGCTAACTCATAATATACATGCAGTGTGAAATTAGTCTTATTTGAGCTAAGCAACTGGGATTTGGGGGTTAATTTGCTTTGCAGAATAATTTATCTTATTCAGATGATTGTTTCCACTTTTTTTTTCAGAAACAACTTTTCTGTGGCATGATTAATTTATTAAAAATTGCACAGATTAATGTGTACAATTTGATGAGTTTGATTAAAAGGCATTGTTTTTATTATTTTAATTGCAATAAAAATTTTAAGACACGAAAAATTTGAGATTGACCAGACTATTTCATTGTTTTCATTTATATCAGTTCTTTGCCTAGCAAAAAAGAGTAGTTATATATTCTTATTGTTCTCACTGCATGAAGGTGGCACTCTTTGACTGGCTATCCTGTCCTGGGCCCCAGAGCTAGCATAAGTCAGTGGATAGATAGATGACCACTAACTCCACCTGGGCCTTTGCCATCAGTGGTCAATCATCATTCAAGGAGGGGTGGGACTGGAAGGCACTGAGGCCTTGAATTTTTTCTCTCTGGGCAGAAATTGTGCCTGTCTCAACTCTCATTAATCATTTGGGACACTGAAATTAAAAGTAAGGCACACGTGATATCTAAACAAATGGGCTCAAAAGCATGATATTTCCAGATAGTCTGTCTTCCTCTCCCTAGTTTTATATATGTGGTCTACACATTTAGAAGGGGCACATAGATCTTTGTGACTTGTTTAAAACCCACAGGTAGTAATCTTAGTCTGGTTACCATGAAAACAGAAAACTGTTACTTTCTACCAGATGATCTCATGCTTCACGAAGTGGGTTTTCCCAGGGATTCTCCACAACAATGAGGAATAACTTTCTAATAATTAGGCCTAAAGAAAAAGGAACCAGGTATTTCCTCGTAGCTGGAAATATTCAAATAGTATTTAAATGGAAGGAATAAGGAACCAGGTTGGGGATTGAACTCAATGACCTCTAAATTACAATTAAAAAGTTCAGAATCTATCATTCTTTTTGCCTAAATGTCTCTAGTCCCCTTTATTTTCTCAGGTACTTTTTCTTATGAGCAATAGACCAAATGTGTTTTTATTTAATGCATATATATGAATATTTATATGCAATTTTAGGAACCTTTTTAAGATATTACTTGTTAATATAGACTACAAATGTAAAAGTCCAAATTTTAAAGATAACAACTACATTTACTTATAACTAGTCTGTCCAAAGATAGAGTAGAAATGAATGATTCAAGAAAGTTTCAGCACATATTGAGCAGCCTTTATGAAGTGGTGAGAGCCAATACTAGGTTAAGGATCATGATCTTTTAAAATTTTTATAACCAGGACACTAGTCTTTGTCTCAATATAGAAAAGTAATTCCTTACGAATGACCTTAAGCATCAAGCGGTAATTTTGCAGCTTATCCCAAACTAACCTGAAGGAATTGCCACAGTTTTCTGTCTCTGACCAGTTTTTGGCTTGTTTTATTTGTGTCTTAAAATAAATGTGAATTCATAGCCTTGAGAAAATGAATCTTGCTCTACTGAATAGCATTCCCAAGGAAATGAACTTAGCTGTTATAGTAATTGTTATGACTTTTAGCACAACTAGTTTTTATTTCAGAATCAAATATAATAAAACATGCATCACTAATTTCTGAAACAGTTTATATCTTTGTTTATGGTATGGCAAATACGTTTTTGACTTAATACTGAATCTGTTTGTCTAAGCATGTAAATAATGTGTTCAAATAAAAAAAAATCACTTAACAGTGATTTTTGACTTACATGACTTCTGATTTTCTGTTGTTTACATTTGGAAATGATTCCAATGAGATTAGAATAGTATTTGCTGGTTGAAACTATAATTCTTGAGGAGCAGTTAATTTATATTGACAGTGGGTATATTGCTACTACAGATGAAAGATAAAAAGAATGTTTTCATCAAAAAAAGAAAAACAAGGTAATATAAAGTTTAAAGCATAGATTGTTTTCTAACTAGTTAACTGGCATTTTCTTGGTGTGTGACCATGAGTAGATATGTTAACCTTTCTTAGCTCAAGTTTCCTCATCAATATACTCATTATTGTACCTCACTTGTACTAATTATATGATTACATGAGAAAATACGTAAATGCAAAACGTAACAATTTGGTGTATAATAAGTGCTTGAGAAATATTAGTCTACTGTTACTATTGTTATTGTTACTGTTAACTCCTGTTGCCATTGAATTCTCTTGGTATAGGCAAGGATGAAAGACTAGCATGGGGGAAGAACTGTGATGGTAGAAATTGCAGGGGATTGCACCAGCAGGCCTGGCCACTAGTCGGAGTTTTTCTGCTAACAAACTGTGGTAGTCAGCAATTACTTATCTCTTTGAGTTACAATTAAGATACCTGTTTGTATTTTGTTATATTTAAAACATCTTAGTGCACAAATTTTATTAATTTTGAATGTTGAAAAGTACAAATAATTGCAATCTTTAGTGATTCACAAATTCAAGTAACTCTACCAGCTCCATAGCCTGTCACTGAGAACCAGCCGTGTTGAGGACCTTCTAGAGCAGAGGCAGAGTGGAATAGGCCCCATCCTCATGAATCTCAGAGTTAGAATGTGCAAAGCGATTCTCCAGCCATTCTTCTGTAATCTCATCCGTGTATTTAAAAAGACAGTGTTGGTTATAATTCTATCAGATCACATATGAAAGGGCGAAGACCACACAGCCATGTGATTTTGAATGTCAGTATCCTACCATTCACACCTGTTTGTGGTCAGAGCAGTTTGGGTAAAAATAAAGGAGAGCTAAGTGAAATAAACCAATATGCCAGAACTGCAATATTAAGTTATTATGCCATCTCAGAAAAGTGAATAGGTGGGTTTGTCAGAGTTACCTAAAAAAAAAAAAAAAGTGTAACCTTTTAGAATGAAAATGATAGAATTTATTGGATAGATGCCATTGTAGAGATTTTTTTAAAGATATGGTCTTTAGGCTGGAAGAACAAAGTCCATGTAATGAACAAGGCCAATTAAACTGCATAGAGTTGAACCCTAAAGAATTGTAGGACTGAAGCAACTGAGCCGTCTTATGCATTTCTCACTCAAGGTAAAACTGCCAGTATTGATCACTTAAGAGTTATGATTTTTAGAAATAGTTATAAAATGTACTTTTCAGTTAAGGATTATAGATAAATTTGCCCTTAGTATAAAGCTCTTTTCACAAACTCTAGTCACTTGAATCTGTCACAGCCAAGTGTCCTGAAGGAGAAAAGGACTTAGTGAGTCAACAGAAGTGAATATGGTAGTTTATCCAGGGGGTGACTGTGGTTCCCTTTCACAGAGTGAGAGTTAGCAGTGAGCAGAAAGAGATGAGCACTCTCTCCAACCCAAATAAGATGGCAAGAGAGGATCATTCAGAACAAATTCCCCAATGGTGTCAGGTAGAGATTTGCTTGCATATCTTTCTTTTTTACAATTCTTTTGATCATAGGGTCTGAGAATGCACTTTGTCAACCAGACATATCCGCTAATAATGATCCTTTCCCTCTCAGTCAGTCTTTCAAGTCCAGAAGAGAGAGGTGGGCAAGGAGACATAAATGAGCCTGGAGGTTGATGGGTGGACTTTCAGACTGAAGGAGGTTGATGGCCTTTTGGTAAGAAACTCTGATAGAGTATAGAAAGGGGCCCAGAAAGCATTCAAAGGAAAAGTTAAAGGGGCAATGTGTGTGAAGCTTTGATCTCTTTAATTCCTAATGTCCAAAGCAATGGCTATGTGCTAAAATATATCTGAAAAGAAGAGCTAGGACATCTTCAGAAGACTATGGGATATCCTGATTATTTATGTACATGTGTATCCATATAACTTTATTTTTTTATTTTTATTTTTATTTTTTGCTTTTTAGGCCCTCACTCACGGCATATGGAGGTTCCCAGGCTAGGGATCCAATCGGAGCTATAGCTGTGAGCCTATGCCACAGCCACAGAAACTCCAGATCCAAGCCACATCTGTGACCTACACCATAGCTCACAGCAATGCCAGATCCTTAGCCCACTGGAGAGAGGCCAGGGATCGAACCTGCATCCTCATGGTTCCTACTCAGATTCGTTTCTGCTGCGCCACAATGGGAACTTCTATCCATTTAACTTTGAAGAATATATATTAATATGTAGAAGATAATAAGATATATGAATGCTTGCAATTTTACAGAATATATAAACATTTACAAAATGACTAAATATATAAAATACTTAATATATGTAAAATTTACATAATAAATTTATGTAATGCACATATAAGTAAACTATATAGATTTGAATTATTATGTAAGATCCTATTTTAAAAAGCAGCATCTGGTAAATCCTCTGTTATTTTCTCTTTGCAATTATATACTTTTTTCTTGTGTGAGTTAGCCTGGTACTTGATATTTTCTCATTTGGACCTATATTACTTGTTGCTGATCAACAGTGAGAGGGATTGACTTGGACCAAACAACACTATCTTCTTTCTTTCAGCATATCATTTTTCATCTTTTCCCAAACTAACCTTAACACCCTGCCCCCTCCAAGTGAGATACAGTTTTGGAGGCCACACTCACACATAATAAGATTGTTGCTTTCCACCACTATTTATTTTTTAGCTCTACTTAGAAAGGAATAAAACACACATTTCCTCACAAATATATAGAATGCCTTTTCCTGTATAATTTCAAGGTAAAATTTATTCCAAATTGGATAACTTTATTAGAATTCTGTGGTATTAATTTTTTTCTAGTCATACTAATAAATTCTATCTCCAGAAAGAAAAAAAGAAAACATTTGGTGTTAAGTATAAATAAATGTGCGCTGATGAATCCCAATATTACCTTGAAGCTGTATTTCTTCTGTGTATATTTAGTCTGTTTACATTCAGTCATCTTGATAACACCACGATAAGTTGGCCAAATGTACAGTCAATTTACAAAAACTGTTTCAAGACTTAAATCAATATTGTTGAGTGCTAGACTACTCAGAGAGACTTCTTGATATCCCCAGGGTCATTTTATTCAGCCATGTTCATCATGGCCGCACTCCAAGAAGTTGTTCTGCAACTTAGAGATTTGTATTGCCAACTATATTTAACTCAGCAAGAAGCCCTCTTTCCATAAGCAGCTTTTAAGACTTAATGACTAAGTTATTACAAAAATTGAAATAGTTAATTTTGCCCACTATGTGTCAGGTTTTGTTAAGTACTTTTATGATATTTTTAATATAATCCTCACAAAAATGCTCTGTGAGCGTGGTGATAATGCTGCTAATAAGCATTTACTCAGTACTTGCCTTGTCCAGCTGGGCATTTTACATAATACCTTCTTTTTGCTGCTGGGAAAAACAGGTTCTTAAAAGTTAATATTGCTTAGGCAAAGTTTTGATAACATAAGGTTCAGTTCCTACTGTTGGGGTTTTTAACCCCAGAGATCTCAAAAGCCAGTGTGCTATATGGGCAAAGAGGAAGAGGGAAAAGACATGCTATATAACCAGCAGTATTGATGCTTCTCTCTCTCAGCTTCTGGTTGACAGGACGTAAAATCTGCAAGAGGGGACTGAGGATAAAAGAGTGTTTTTCAGCATCTGTCATGGGCAGTTAGTCATCCCTTACTGTATTCCCTGGCATCAGATCTAATTCTGTACTTATTGTTTCACACACTACTGGGCCTCAATCTCTTACTGATCCTTGAGTAAAACATTGTCTTCACCAAAGCATTCACTTGAACCTGCTTGAAACTTTTTTGGTTAGCTCTAGCTCCAAGAGTGAATAGATGAAATATGGATTGGACACTGTGTTCTGTCACTTCTTTAAAATAACTTCTTTAAATAAAATTAAGGCTTCAAGTGAGGGCTTGAGTTAATTTTTAATTTTTTCTAAATTTAGTGACAAAAATTCCTTTTGGACCACCACACAATGCAGTCTGTTTGGAAAGCACTGAATTGTCATTGTCCTTCCTCTTCTCTTAATTATTTTATAAATAATTACTCCTGTGAAAAAGTTCCATTCTTGGAGTTTTCTGCTGGCTCATCAGGTAAAGGATCTGATGTTGTCACTGTTGTGGCTCAGGTTCCTGCTGTGGCACGAGTTCAGTCCCTGGCCCTGGAATTTCTGCATGTCTTGAGTATAGTAAAAAAAAATTCAAAAGTACCTATTTCATGTCAAGCATATATATATAATATGTATATGTATATATATATATGTGTGTGTGTGTGTGTGTATATATATATATACATACTATATATATATATATATTTTTTTTTTTTTATTTTTAGGGCCATGCCTATGGCATATGGAACTTCTCAGACTATGTATCAAATCTGAGCTACAGCTCCCGACCTACTGATCTCTGCCACAGCCACAGCATTGCAGGATCTGAGGTTCATTTGCAGCCTACCACAGCCCATGGCAACACCACATCATTAACCCAGTGAACAAGGCCAGGGTTCAAACCCACGTCCTCATGGATACTAGCTGAAATAAGTCCATTCACCTATGGTCAACTAGTCCACGACAAAGGAGATAAGAATATATAATGGAGAGTTCCCATTGTAGCTTAGTGGTAACAAACCTGACTACTATCCATGAGGATATGGATTGATCCCTGGCGTTACTCTGTGGGTTGAGGATCCAGCATTGCCATGAACTGGAGTGTAGATAATAGTTCAGCTTGGAACTGGTGTTGCTGTGGCTGTGGTGTATGCCGGCAGCTGCAGCTCCAGTTTGACCCCTATCCTGGGAATTTCCATATGCTGTGTGTAAGGCTTGAGGGGAAAAAAAAAAAAAAGGAATATGCAATGGAGAAAAGAGTCTCTTCAGTAAGCGGTGCTGGAAAACTGGACGGATACATGTAAAAAGTAATGAAATTAGAACGCTCTCTAATACCATACACAAAAATAAACTCAAAATACATTAAAGACCTATATGTAAGACCAAATACTATAAAACTCCTAGAGGAAAACATAGGCAGAACTCTCTTTGACATAGATCACAGCAGTATCTTGTTTGATCCACCTCCTAGAGTAATGACAATAAATATAAAAGTAAACCAGTCGGACCTAATTAAACTCAAAAACTTCCACACAGCAAAGGAAACCATTAAAAAGAGCAAAAAGACAACCCACAAAATGGGATAGAATCTTTTCAAATGATTCAACCGACAAAGGTTTAATCTCCAAAATATACAAACAACTCATACAACTCCACAACAAAAAACAAACAACCCTATTGAAAAATGGGCAGAAGACCTAAGTAGACATTCTTCAGAGAAGACATACAGAGGGTCAGGAGGCACATGAAAAAATGCTCAACATCACTGAGTATTAGAGAAATGAAGATCAAAACTGCAGTGAGGTACCACCTCACACCAGTTAGAGTGGCCATCATTACCAAGTCAATAAACAACAAATGCTAGAGAGGGTGTGGAGAAAAGGGAACCCTCCTTCCCTGTTGGTGGGAATGTGAATTGGAACAACCACTGTGGAAAACAGTATGGAGGTACCTCAGAAAACTACATATAGAACGACCATATGATCCAGCAATCCCACTCCTGGGCATATATCAGGACAAAACTTTCATTGAAAAAGATACATGCATCCCTGTATACATTGCAGCACTATTCACAGTAGCCAAGACATAGAAACCCAAATGTCCATTGCCAGATGAATGGATTAATATATGGTAAATATATACCGTGGAATACTACTCAGCCATAAAAAGAACAAAATAATGCCATTTGCAGAAACATGGATGGAACTGGAGATTCTCATACTAAGTGAAGTCAGAAAGAGGAAGACAAACTCCATGTGATATCACTTATATGTGAGTCTAAAATATGGCACAAATGATCTATCTACAAAACAGAAACAGATCAGGAACATGGAGGGCAGACTTGTGCTTGCCAGGGGGGAGGGTGGCAAGCAGGCACCTGACAGGGATTTTGGGGTTGGTGGATGTGTATTGTTACATTTAGAACAGATGGGTGATGGGTACTGCTGTACAGCACAGAGAACTATGTCTGGTATACTTTAATTTTTTTTTTTTAATTGTGATTGAATTGCTTTTCATTTTACTTAGTAAAGTTAGGACAAGTATGCAAATGAAACATTTTGGAAGATGATTTGAGAGCTGCTATTTGATCAAGCAACACTTGAGAAACACATAATAGTATAAAAATGTGTTCATGCACTAGATTGTGATATAATGAATCTTGTTGATTGTGTTAATATGTATTATATATTTTATCTAGGAAAATATGTGTTACTTGCGGGTGAGATTTTTATCTGCAGCAGATTCTTGTGAGGACTTAAAAATTGCAAGATGGAATTCCTACTGTGGCACAGTGGATTAAGAATCTGACTGCAGAAGTTCCTGTTGTGGCTCAGTGGAAACAAATCTGACTAGTATCCATGAGGACACAGGTTCTATCCCTGGCCTTGTTCAGTGGATTAAGAATCCGATGTTGTTGTGAGCTGTGGTGTAGGTAGCAGACATGGCTCAGACCTGACATTGCAGTAGCTGTGGTGTAGGCCAGTGGCTACAGCTCCAATTTGACCTCTGGCCTGGGAACCTCCATAAGCCCAGGTGTGGCCCTAAAAAGAAAAACTAACAAACAACAAACAAACAAACAAAACAATCTGACTGCAGCAGCTTGGGTCACTAGAGATGTGTAGGTTCAATCCCTGACCTGGCACAGTTGGTTAAGGGATCTGGCATTGCCAAAGCTACAGCTCGGATTTAATCCCTGGTCTGGGAACTTCCATATGCTGTGGAAGTAGCCATATAAAAAATTTCAAGATGAAGCCACAGGTTTTTAAAAATCCGGTTTTATCTTAAATTGAATTTAGGTTGAAATAAGCCAGTTAAGAAGGCAGTTACTTGTGAATCTCTCCAGACATGAAGTAAAACATATTTCTAATACCAATAATCACTCTAGGACACTGTTAAGCTCATGATCCTGGGAGACAGTATGGGATAGGGGAAAGAACAATGAACCAGGAATCAGGACTTGCTCTACCAGGGACTAACTGTATGTGTGACCTTGGACAAGTAACTTTACCAGTGTCAGCCCACCTTTCTCATCTACAAAGTGAGCGTGTTTGAAACAGTTTCTAAAGTCCTATAAGCTGCATACACTGTGATTTGTAGTGTATATGGAAGTATTTACCATCAGTAAGGGTATTTAGTTTCTGTTTTTCCTTAGATGTCCTTTAACAAAATGAAAGATTACTTTAAGTAGTTGAATTTAAATAGAACTGATCTTTCTAAGAATCAGAACTTGTTCATGTCCTAACTCTTTCTTTTCACATCAGCACTTGGAATATATGTATATTTCTACCACTTTATACAGATAGGAAAAGGTAATAGCTATCAAAATTACTGGCTTTACTGATGTGTAATAAAGATATTAGAATAGAAGCTTCCTAATTGTAGGCAAGTGATTTACATTTTCCTGAATGTAATTCTAAACTTTATCTCTAAAAAGTTAGTTAATGGGCTGAATTCTGTCTTCTCCTCAAGATTCAGAAGTTGGTATTCACTCTCAGTACCTTACAATGTGACTCTGGAAATAGGTCCGTTAAAGAAGTGATTAAGGAAAAAATGAAGTTATATGGTTGAACTAATCTAGTGCAACTGGTGTTCTTATAAGAAGAAGAGATTAGAGCACAGACAACACAGACCAAGGGATGACCATGTGAAGACATAGTGAGAAGGTAGCCATCTGAAAGCCGAGAAGAGAGGTCTCATAAAAAAACTAAACCTGCTGACATCTTTATCTTGGACAGTTTCAGTGAGATCAGAAGGAGAATTTTTTTTTTTTTTCAGAGCCTCTAGGAAAGAACTCACCTGTGATTTTAGCTTTTTAAGACTTGAATAGGGAACCAAGTCATGCCCTATCAGAATTCTGACCCACAGATATTTTGAGATAATAATTTGTATTGTTTTAAGTTAAAATTTTTGTGGTAATTTGTTATGCAGCCGTAGAAAACTAATATATGCCATGTCAGAAAACATTTGGTGCCTTAAGAGTAAAGGTGTATTAAAGTTGGTCCATGCATCATGAATATTATCCTTTCTGCCAAAAAATACAAAAACACATTGTCTTAGGCTATGTTTTGCCCTGAATGAATAAGCTTTTCAAAATATTTTTCATTGACTTGATAGAGATTGCTTTAAATAATTTTTATAAACTGTTTTGATGAGTTTTAAGATTTTGTTTTACATTTGTGTTTTTTTGTCTTCCTACTAAAATTAAAAGCAGCTAGAAGATGAGCAGATACAAACAATGCTTAAACAGTGTTTCTGCTGTATTCTTTTGCTTCTGTGAACAATCTGGTGTAATTTCATAGTAGTAATACATCCTTAACAAAAGGTGAGGAAAATTTGACCTGTTCTAAGGACTATTGGAGCCTTTATTGTCCTCGCCCAGCACCCTGCTTATAAAGCTAAGGTGGTATTCTAAGAGAAGAGGATAGCTGTCCTTCTGGTATATCCTTGAAATTTCATATTTATTGCTATTATCTTAGATTATGATTCATCTGAACCTGTTGATATAAATCTGTATAATAGTTAAAATTAAAAACACTCTTGTGCTTTTAATGTCTCCTGGACGTTTCTTTCTATTTTTCTACTTTACATATTATTTTTTACCTCACCAAGTAACCTTTTACTCCGCCTCTCTCATAACTTTCATATATATATTTAATGAATCTAAGTGGTGTTTTTCATCTCCCTTCTCTCCTCTCTATTCCCAGTGCAGGCATCATTGTTCAGATGCTCATTGTCTCTTACCAAGACAATTAAAATAAACTCCTAACTTCGATTTATGTTGTAATAGATTGTAGATATCTTTGTCAAATTAATCTTCCTGAGTTCATTAGAAGTATGACTTATGGGTGTAGTCCCTCTGCCCTACAAGAGGGGCCAAAGCAAAGAAAGAGAGCCCCAGACATCTCAGCTGCACTTGCCTGGACTAGGGCTTCTGCAGCACAGAGCTGGGTCCATGTCATAAATGTTGGTGGTTTGCCCCTCCCAGGGAGGAACCATAACTCTATACTGGGAGCTGGAAATGGAGGAACCCTGTGTTCTTGGCTATACCTTTAGGTGGTAGAGTTTCTATTATGCCAAGCTGGAGAGAGGGGGAGGGAGTAGATTGTGGGTTAAATGTTATAAACTTTTGCAACTTTTACTGAGATTTAGTGTTTTTTTTTCCTTTTTCTCCTTTTCTTCTCCCTCCCTCTCTTTCTTTCTTTCTTTTCTTTATAAGAGCCACAGGTGTGGCATATGGCTGCAACAAATACCAGATCTGAGTAGCATCAGCAACGTACACCACAGCTCATGGCAAAGCTGGATCCCTGTACCACTGAGTGAGGCCAGGGCTTGAACCTGCATCCTCATGGATACTAGTCGGATTTGTTTCCACTGTGCCTCAATGGGAACTCCCTGGATTTTCCCGAATAAATATATCTGTGTGCCTTGGAGTAATTTATAGACACTTTAGGGGCATTCATTGTTTTAATACTTTAATTTTGATTGTTTCACTGGGGAGTGAGTCTAGAACTTCTCACATTGTCATTTCATAATTTTCTCTTTAGTTGTCTTATATTATTTGAGATGTTGGCAAGTAAAATGTACTTAGAAAAAGAGAAAGAGAGTTCCTGTTGTGGCTCAGTGGGTTAAGAACCTGACATAGTGTACGTGAGGATATGGGTTTGATCCCTGGCTTAGCTCAGTGGTTAAGGATCTGAGATTGTCGTAATCTGTGGCATAGGTTGCAAATGTGGCTCAGATCCAGTTTTGTCGTGGCTGGGGCATAGGCCTGCAGCTGCAGCTTCCATTCAACCCCTTGCCTGAGAACTTCCATGTTCTGCACGTGCAGCCATAAAATAAAATAAAATAAAATAAAATAAAATAAAATAAAATAAAATAAAATAAAATAAAATAAAATAAAAAGGAATAAAAAGAAAAAGAGAAAAGATTGTGAATCCTAAGCCATATTGAGCAATATTTTTAGGAGAACTAAAACACAGAAAAGATGCCAGGAAGTAAGGTTTTCATAGATATCAAATGTTAAAGATAACTTTAATCTACGTAACTTCACTGAGCAGAACTAAAATAAACACACAGAATCACAAGGGGGTGGATTTCATTAAATTTTTGAAACAAGTTTAGTTGAGTGAAAAGTAAATGGCAGCCAAATATACCGCGCTGAGCTCCTTTTTTCTGTAGATGTGTGAACAAAGCTGAGACTCTTTTAAAGGAATGCCAGAGAAGATGTCTGCAGTGATAGATGATCAAGCAAGATGAATACAGAAATGTTTACATTGCACAGAAACCTGTTGGAGACTAATGTATTAATCAAGGTGAGAAATGATACTGGTCTGAAGGGGATAGTAGCTGATAGAATGGAGAGAAGTGGGCTAGCATCTAGCATTGTGATACATGCTGTGGAGAAGGATGCAAGGATGAATGAGATTAATGACAGCCTGTTGTAGACTAACAGAGTTCACTTGACTTTGAGTTAGGAATTTCATTCTTTTTCATTTATAGTCTAATGGGCCATTGTGATTTAAGGGACCATTTAGACTCCCATAAATCTTCCATCTTCTCCTCTTTGGTATATGTAGAATTGTTTCACTGGAGCTTGACTTCATATATTTTCAACACATTTGAAAATGTGATCTTTCCCTGACATGTCAAGCAACAAAGATAAAATGTTTATAGCAGAAAAGTTTTCAAATTATTTGACTTTATCCCTGTACCAACTAATGGTAGAAACTTCTAGAAGCAACAAGATGAACAGTAACACAAATGAAAATAAAACAATGAATAAATGTTTATAAGCTACAGACCCAGGTCACAAGGTCAAGTATACTTTAATGCATTTTTAAAGTCAAGGAATATAAATGAGGAATACCTCCACATTGAAGATCCTGACAGAAACACTGACCAGGTTAGATGAGATGGAAGCAAGATGAAGAAGATAATACTGATAATGGTATAGGCAAAGGCTCTGGTGCTGGATTGTTTCAGAACAAAAGGATGTGCATAGCGCTGTAGTTACAGTTAACTTGACAGGAAACTGTGTAATTTCTCATAGGTCATAATAACATAATTGAAAGGTTTCAGACTCAAATATGACTTTTAGGAGTTCCCATCATGGCTCAATGATTAACGAACCCAACTAGTATCCATGAAGACATGGGTTCAATCCCTGGCCTTGCTCAGTTAGTTAAGGATCTGCACTGCCATGAGCTGTAGTGTAGGTCGCAGATGCAGCTGAGATCCTGCATTGCTGTGGCTGTGGCACAGGCTGGCAGCTACAGCTCCGATTGGACCCCTAGCCTGGGAACCTCCTTATACTGCAGTTGCAGCCCTAAAAAGACAAAAAAAAAAAATAGGAAATATATATGACTTTTAAAGAGAATATGCAAAGTGCAACAACAACAACAAAATCATGGTGGGGCAAGATACTCTAGCCTTTTAAGAATTTAATCCATGAAGGATTAATTGATACTGACAAAAGATATGTGTTTCTTGACATCTCTGAATTTAAGAGCTAGAAACACCATTTTAGTGTTTACAAAGAACTTCTCTATGGACTAAATAGTAGGAGTTGAGCTCTTCAAATACCTGGGGATGTTTCCTGAGAGACAGTGTATGCTTATAAACATACCGCTAGGTGAAGATGAGAGATTTAGTTGGGCAAAGCTGGGAATTGTGTGAATACATTTATTTCAGAGAAGTGTCTTAATTTTAATATTTAATTGGAACATTTGAATTTGAATTTTATAATAGTTGAGAATGCTTTCTATAGTAGTTATTGCAGTCCAGCTATACGTTTTATAATTCATATCTGTAATGGGAAATTTTAATTTTTTTCTTTTACTTCTGATTTTACCATATTATCCTTAAAAGTGAATTAATAACTTTGTTTTACATATATGATATTATGTAAAAACACTGACGATAAGAATGTTATTGTTGATTAATGGTTTATACTAAAATTTTTATATTTACTAAGTTTGTCAAGCTAGATATCTACTAAGCGGTGGGAGACACTAAGCTGAAGGAAAAGCAAAGTCCAATTAAGAATTGAAACTTCTACTTGTGTGTAATAGCATAGTTTTAATGTTTTATAACAGTGGAGACAAATCTTGAGAGCTTTTGCTATGTACATCTTTAATATTTAAGAAATCTCTTAAATAATTGAATCTTTAAACACATCACTACTCTGAAAATCAATATTGTCTTATTTAAAGAAGACTAGCATGTATTTCACTGTGTTCCATACATACTGGTTTTTAAGCTCATTTTGAATGTGACTAGTGTTTCGTAATTTTTTTTTTTTAATTTTATGGCCACATCCATGGCATATGGAATTCCAGGTCCAGGAACTGAATCCAAGCCACAGCTATGACTTGTGCCACAGTTGCAGCAACACTGGATTTTTTTTTTTTTTTGAGGTATAGTTAATTTACAAGGCTGTGATAATTTCTTCTGTACTACAAAGTGAGCTAGTCATATATATATACACTTAACCATTCTCTCTGATATTCTTTTCCCACATAAATTATCACAGAATACTGAGTAGAGTTCACTGGATATTTTAACCCACTGCTCTGGGCTAGGGAATGAGCCCATTCCTCTCCAGTGATCCAAGCCTCTATAGTCTGATTAACCCACAGGACCACAGTGGGAACTCTGGAATTTTATAATTTTTATGTTAAAATGTAACTTCCCAAGTAAAACCACTTGATCTAGTCTTAAATTTTAAATTGTTTATAACAAGAATTTTCTCCCAATAAGAATAAACCGTTTTTTTTTTTCTTAGAGTGATTTGGCCCATATCTGTTTACAGCAAAAATCTTTTGACTTCACTAATAATACACTGTTTTTCTTAATTTAAGAATGGGCAGAAAAAACTAGGTATGCTCATATTTTGCTCCTAATAATCTTTGGTTGAAACTTTGTTAAGCCACTTTGGAATATATTAAAGATGATGCACTAGGGAGGGAATTCCCACTGTGGTACAATGGGTTAATGATCTGGCTTGTCTCTGTGGCTGCACCAGTGCATGGGTGCCCAGCACAGTGGGTAAGAATCCAGTATTACCGTGGCTCGGGTTCAGTTCCTGGTCCAGGAACTTCTACATGCTGCAGTGCAGCTGAAAAAGAAAAGAAAACAAAAAACAGTGCATTAGGTTAGTGACATTTTAACATTTGTATATTTTCTAAGGAAAGATTGTGTTTTATTAACACATCAGGTACTTTGTAAGTCATTATTTTATATTCATAATATATAGATTTTAAGTATGCATCCAGTGTTGATTTCTAATTTATGGAAAATTATTTTGCATTTTATGTAAATATTTTAAGGCACATAAAATATGTGTTTTATGTATAATAAAATGTGAAAGATCTAAATACCTATATTTCAGAGATTTTTCCCCCAAAGTACAGCAGTATGTGAAATAATTTTCCCTTATCATCAGAGAGATTCCTTATTTAACTGTTGACACTAGAGGAGACGCTTATACATGACCTAGAGGCCATAATGTAGGCCTCTTTGCTTCCCTAATTATCTCATATCCAAACTTATATAGATTATCAAATGACTTGTTAATTTTTAAGAATCCACCAAGCAGTGTTTCAAAATCATAGTCGTTCATACACAAGAAGCCTAAATATTTTAAGGATCATACAATTATATTAAAAAATAATGCTGTGAGGAAGAAGAGATGTACATGCAGGGTAAGATAAAGTCTCCTCTAGTTATTTTATTTGATTGAATAGGATTTTAATGTTTGCAGTTGCTGTAAGAAGCATTATCATGTTGCTTGAAACAGAGATTGGATTAGGAGAAAGAACATACGAGGCAGGTAAGAGTAGGCGAGGGGCTTGAGGAATTAGGAACAGGTTGAAGACTAGGATTTTTGCAGTCTTATTAAACCTCAAGGTTATGGTTTTTTCCATCCTCTCTATCACGCTTTGTCTGATTCTTTTACCTTTTGACATTTTTTTTTTTCAGGAAGCTTTTCTGACCTTTATGATTATGTAGGGGGCTTGAATCATTTAAGTCCTTATTACCCATATTTACCCTTATTAGACAAAGTACTTCTGTAAATTGGCTATTTACCCATGGTAATATCTTTTAGGTCAGGAACCATATCCTGCTAACCATTTATTCTTAGCACTTGGCACCTGATGTATTTTTGGTGTGTAATAAATATTTGCTGAATGAACAATTAAAGTTTAGTCTGGGTGAATGGAATAAGTTGTGAGTTGGAAGATGTGAGACATTAAAGATGATAGGGAAGGTAATGAATTCAAGTTTAGAATTGTTGGAATATAATTCCTTCCTATTTCCCATGCTCACATTTTAGAGTAAATGAAAGCATAATTAGCTAGGAAATAGGATTTCTGAACTCTGATCCTAGTTTTGTGAACTGTTAGCTTTGCAACATTGGAAAGTTTTCTAACTACTCTAGCATTTGTTTCTGCATTCATATGACGAAGAAACTTTATGTGATTTACTCATTTGAGTAATAAAGTCATATGGCAATGAGAAAGCTTTCCTGATATCAGTAATAGGACTGATAAATTATCTCAGTTCTGGAGCCCCAAATGAAATAGCTAGCTTTTGGTGTAGAGACAGTGTTAAAATAAATAAGATAAATAATAAATAAAATAGGGTTCATCATTTTCAAACACTCGATTCATATTCCACATGGAGAGATACACTCTTAGAAGACTGAAGGAACTGAGCCTAGACAAAGAACAGCAGATTCATACTTTTGATCTCAGCGAACACTGTCAGTGAGTGTATCAGTTGACTAGGAATGCCATAGAAAATTACAACAGACTGGGCTGCTTAAGCAAACAGAAATTGATTTTCCCTCAGCTCTATAGTGTAGAAGTTCCATATCAAATACTGATAGTTTTGATTTCTCCTGAGACTTCTCTCCTTTGTGTGCAGATGATTGAGTTCTCACTGTGTGCTCACATGACCTTTTTATCCCTTTCTTTTCTTTTCTTTCTCTTCTCTTCTCTTCTCTTCTCTTCTCTTCTCTTCTCTTCTTTCTTTTCTTTCCCTTCCCTCCTCTTCCCTTCCCTTCCCTTCCCTTTTGCTCTCCTTTTGTTTTCAGGGCTGCACCTGTGGCATATGGAAATTCCCAGGCTAGGGACTGAATCTGAACTGCAGTTGCTGGCCTACACCACAACCACAGCAATGAAGGATCTGAGCCATATCTGCAGCCACAACTCATGACAAAGTCAGCTCCTTAACCCATTCATTGAGCGAGGCCAGGGATCAAACCCTCAAGGATACTAGTTAGGTTCCATACCACTGGCTGCAGCAGAAACTCTGTAATTTTCTTTTCTAATAAGGACTTCAGTCATATTTGATCTAATTCTGTCTGATTTAAACATTTAATCTTTTATGTAAACTCAGAAAAAAATAGTATTCGTGAGCTGTGATACTCCCTCAGTGATGATAGCTATTATTAAAATAGTTGCATGTTCACATAAAACATATTATCACAAAGCCCTTAAAGGTATAAAAATGTAAAGTGAATTCTGAAATGAGTGCAACATTTAAACATAGGTATTTATTTCTTATCTAAATCATATAGGTGGTTAAATATTTTATTTTTCTTTTAATTTTGTTGAATGTTTTCTTATTTGCTTCCCCAGCCATGTTATACAAAGTAGTAAATATTTTATCATTAGAAATTTAATTCCTATTATTAGAGGAGATCATAGACTTTTTTTGTCAAAATCTTATGCTTTCTGTATTTATTTAAAATTTTTTTTAAAATTTTTCCATTATACTTGGTTTACAGATTTCTGTCAATATTCCAACTGCACAGCATGGTGACCTGGTTACACTAACATATACGGATTACTCACAAGTGATTAGACAGAGTTCCTGGTGCTATACAGCAGGATCTCCTTGCTTTTCCATCCCAAAGGCAATAGTCTACCACTACTAACCCCAGACCCCCCTACCATCCTACTCCCTCCCCCACCCTCTTGGCAACCACAAGTCTGTTCTCCAGTCCCTGATTTTCTTTTCTATAGAAAGGTTCATTTGTGCAGTATATTAATAGATTCCAGATATGTGATATCATATGGTATCTGTCTTTCTCCTTCTGATTTACTCCACTCAATATGAGGGTCTCTAATTCCATCCATGTTGCTGCAAATAACATTATTTTATTCTTTTTTATGGCTGAATAGTATTCCATTGTGTATATATACCACATCTTCCTAATCCAGTCATCTGTCGTTGGACATTTGGGTTATTTCCATGTCGTGGCTATTGTGAATAGAGCTGCAGTGAACGTTGTGTGTGCAAGTATCTTTTTCAAGGAAATTTTTGTCCGTATATATGCGCAAGAGTGGGATTGCTGGGTCATATGGTAGTTCTATGTGTAGTTTACTAAGGTACCTCCATACAGTTTTCGATAGTGGTTGTACCAGCTTACATTCCCACCAACAGTGCAGGAGGGTTCCCTTTTCTCCACAACCCCTCTAGCATTTGTTGTTTGTGGACTTGTTATTGCCTGAAGTCTCAGAGAGTTATGCCTCCTGCTTGGTTTTTGTTTCTCAGGATTGCTTTGGCGATTCTGGGTCTTTTGTTGTTCCATATGAATTTTTGGGTTGTTTGTTCTTGTTCTGTGAAGAATGTCATGGGTAATTTAATGGGAATTGCATTGAATTTGTAGATTGCTTTGGGAAGTATGGCCATTTTTGCAATATATATTTTTTTCAGCCCATGAGCATGGAATATCTTTCTATTTCTTTGTATCTTCCTTGATCTCCTTGATTAATGTTTTGTAGTTCTCTGCATATAAGTCTTTCACCTCCTTGGTCAGGTTTATTCCCAGGTATTTGATTTTTTGGGGTGCTATTTTAAAAGGTAAAGTATTTTGGTATTTTTCTAATATTTCATTGTTAGTATACACAAATGCAATTGATTTCTGAAGGTTAACCTTATATCCTGCTACTTTGCTGAATTTGTTTATCAGTTCAAGTAATTTTGGGGTTGAGTTCTTGGGGTTTTCTATATATAGTATCATGTCATCTGCATAGAGTGACAGTTTTACCTCTTCTCTTCCTGTTTGGATGCCTTTTATTTCTTTTGTTTGTCTGATTGCTGTAACTGGGACTTCCAATACTATGTTGAATAACAGTGGTGAGAGTGGGCATCCTTTTCGTTTTCCAGATTTTAGTGGGAAGGCTTTCAGCTTTTCTCTATTGAGTATTATATTTGCTGTGGGTTTGTCTTAAATGGCTTTTATTATGTTAAGGAATGTTCCTTCCCACTTTGGTAAGAGTTTTGATCATGAATGGATGTTGGACTTTGTCAGATGCTTTTTCTGCATCTATTGAGGTGATCATGTGGTTTTCAACTTTTCTTTTGTTAATATGGTGTAAGACGTTAATTGATTTGTATATGTTGAACCATCCTTGTGCACCAGGGATGAATCCCCCCTGGTCGTGGTGTATGATCTTTTTTATATGTTGTTGGATTCGGTTGACTAGAATTTTGTTGAGAACTTTTGCATCTATATTCATCAAAGATATTGGCCTATAGTTTTCTTTTTTTGTGGTGTCTTGTCTGGTTTTGGAATTAAGGTGATATTGGCTTCATAGAATGTCTTTGGGAGTGTTTCTTCTTCAACCTTTTGGAAAAGTTTAAGGAGGATGGGTATGAGTTCCTCTTTGTATGTTTGGTAGAATTCACCTGTGAAGCCATCTGGTCCTGGACTTTTATTTGTAGGGAGTGTTTTTATGACATATTCAATTTTATTTCTAGTGATCGGTCTGTTCAGTTTACTTCTTGATTCAGTTGTGGCAGGGTGTAAGTCTCTAAAAAGTTGTCCATTTCTTCTAGGTTGTCAAATTTGTTGGCATACAATTGTTCATAGTATTCTCTCATGGTTTTTTGTATTTCTTTAATATCTGTTGTGACTTCTTTCTCATTTCTTAGTTTGTTTATTTGGGTTTTTTCTCTCCTCTTCTTGGTGAGTCTAGCCATAGGTTTGTCAATTTTGTTTACCTTTTCAAAGAACCAGCTCTTGGATTTATTGATTTTTTCTATTGTTTTTTTAATTTCTATTTTATTGATTTCCTCTCTGACCTTAATGATTTCCTTCCTTCTGCTGACTTTAGGGTTTTTTTGTTCTTCTTTTTCTAATTCATTTAGGTGATGGGTTAAGTTGTCCAGTTGAGATTTTTTCTTCTTTTTTGAGGAAGGCCTGTAATGCTATGAACTTCCCTCTTAGCACTGCCTTTGCGGCATCCCATAGTTCTGGAGTGGTTGTGTCTTCATTGTCATTTGTCTCAAGGTATTTTTAAATTTCTTTCTTGATTTCCTCATTGACCCATTCGTTTTTTAGAAGCATGTTGTTTAGTCTATATGTAGTGTGTTTTTTCTCATTTCCTTTCCTGTGGTTAATTTCTAGTTTCATGCCTTTGTGGTCAGAGAAGATACCTGAGATAATTTCTATACACTTCAATTTGTTGAGGTTAGCTTTGTGCCCCAGTTTATGATCTATTCTTGAGAACGTTCCATGTGCACTTGAGAAGAATGTGTATTCTCATTTTTTTGGATGTAGTGTCCTGAAAATGTCAGTTAGGTCTAACTTTTCTATTGTGTCATTTAGGATCTCCATCGCCTTACTGATTTTCTGCCTAGAGGATCTGTCCATTGATGTGAGTGGAGTGTTAAAGTCTCCTACTATTATTGTATTGCCATCTATTTCTCCTTTTATGTCTGATAGACATTGTTATAATTACTTGGGTGCTCCTATATTAGGGGCATATATATTGATGATTGTAATATCCTTTCTTGAATGGATCATTTAACTGTTGAATAGTGTCCTTCTTTGTCTTTCTTTATGGCCTTCATCTTAAAGTCTGTTGTGTCTGATATGAGTATTTCCACTCCTGCTTTCCTTTTTATCCACTGGCATGGAATATCTTTTCCTATCACTTCACTTTCAATCTATCTGTGTCCTTTGCCCTAAGGTGAGTCTCTTGTAGGCAGCAGATTGTAGGTTTTTGCTTTTTTATTCATTCTGCCACTCTGTGTCTTTTGACTGGAGCATTCAGACCATTGACATTTAAGGTGATTATTGATAGGTATGTATTTATTGCCATTTTAGACCTTCTTTTCCAGTTAAATCTATGTTTCTCTTTTCTTCTTTTCATTTTTTTGGTTGGATGGTTTCCATTTACTTTATGCTCCAGTGCTCTTTTCAGTGTTTGTGGATGTGATATTCCATTTTGATTTGTGGTTGCCATGTTTTTTAAGTATGTTAACACCTTCTTATATCTGCTTGCTGTAGCCTGATATCCATATAGGCTAAACACATCTTTTAAAAAAAAAATTTTAATTTTAAAAATTTTTTTTAAAGTTTAAAAAAGTCTATATTTTCTTATTTTCCCTCCCCATAATGTATGATTTTTTTGTCTTTTAAAAAATAATTTTTAGCATCTTCATGCATAGATCTGTATCCTGGCTTATTCAAATGACTGCTTTCAAATTGTGGTTTCCTCCATTCTATTTCTTACTTTTTACTTTTTTTTTATAGGAACCTTTTCAGCATTTCTTTTAGAAAGGGTTTAGTATTGCTGTACTCTAAAATTTTGTTTGTTGGAGAAATTCTTTATTTCACCTTCTATTTTAGATGATATTCTTGATCGGTAGGGTATTCTGGGTTGCAAATTTTTTTCCTTTCAGCACTTTGAATGTATCTTGCCACTCCCTTCTGGCCTGTAGTGTTTCTGCAGAGAAATCAGCAAACAGCATTATGAGGGATCCCTTATACTTAATGCTTTGCTTTTCTCTTGCTGCCCTTAGGATCCTCTCTTTATCTTTAATTTTTGTCATTTGTAATATATTATGCCTTGGTGTGGGTCTTTTTGGGTTCAGCTTGTTTGGGGCCTTCTGTGCTCCCTGTATCTTGATGTCAGATTCCTTCAGATTTGGAAAGTTTTCAGACATAACTTCTTCAAATATGTTTTCAATCCCCTTTTTCTTCTCTTTCTGGAATTCCTATTATGCATAAATTGGGCCACTTTATATTATCCCATAGGTCTCTTATATTGCTTTCATGTTTTTTCATTTGATTTTCTTTCTGCTGTCCTGATTGCCTGATTTCCATTATTCTATCTTCTACATCACTAATTCGTTCCTCTGCATTATTACCTTCAGCTCAGTTTGCATCTCTCCACATCAGTTTTCTAGCTTTTCTTGGCTCCTCAGTATGTTTTCTAGTTCCTTTCTAAGGGAATCTGCATTGCTGTTTGTGTCTTCTCTTAATTCCTGAATATTCAGCCTTAATTCCTCAAGTATTTTCACTACCTCCCTTCTGAACTCCATTCAGTCAGACTGCAGAGGTCTGTTTCATTGTTGGCTGCTTTAAATGACTTGTCCTGTTCTTTTAACTGGGAATGGTTTTTGAGCTTCTTCATCTTGCTTGTGGTTTTCTTTTTCTGTGAGTTTATGGAAGCAACACTGTAGTCTTGTAAGGCTACTTCTAGGCAGGAGCACCCGTTTGTATTTTTTTGGTGGGGTTACTATTTATTTTTGGTGTGGGAGTTTGAATATTTAGTATGTCTTTCTTTGGAGTGAGCAGGCTGTTATCTCCCTTGTGCTCCATGTTTTTTCATGAGAATGAAGCAATGGAAAGGGCCAGCAGTTGGGTCCTGGTCTCTGAGCTCTCAATAGAAGCAAGGCCCTGCAGGAGGTTGGCACTGGCTACTCGTAGTTACCGGGCCCTGGGAAGTGGTAATGAGCTCTAGGCAGATCTACCAGGTGTCCAGAGAAATTGGCAGTAGCAGCAGCAGGATGCGTGAGTTCCCAAAGGAGTGAGAGCCACAATGACTAGAGTTCTATTGCAAAGCCCTCCTCTGAGGTGATTGGAGCCGCAGGTGGTACCTATTCAGGGACTTCTAATGGTTGTCGGCCATGATTGTCTCTAGAACCAGTGATAATTGTGGTGGTTTTGCCCCTCCACCTGTAGACCATGTGTGAATCAACCGGTCTCAGCCCATATAGGAGGTGTTGTACAGGTTGTTCCTAGTTGCAAGGTCCTGGGAAGTGATAGAGATCAGGCATATGGGTACTGCCCAGAGCACTTAGCAGTAGGAGCAGCGGGGTTGGTGTATTCCCAGGAGTGCAAGAGCACCCACAAATGGTGTTCAGTCCCAAGGCCCTCCTCTGTGGTGCCCTTGAGGTGACTGGGGCTGCAAGTGGTGCCTATTCACGTATCCCTAGTGGTAACATGTCATTCCCATCTCTGGAGCCACAGATAATTGTTGTGGTTTGCCTCTACCTCCTGTAGACCATGCAGGAAGTACCTTGTCTTATCTCCTAAAGGATATGCTGCACTAGGAACAAGGGACAAGTGTCTGGGCACTACCCAGAATATTTGGCAATGGTGGGCGTGCTCCAAGGGGAGCGAGAGCAACAGCAGGTGGTGTTACATCTTAATGTCCTTCTCTGTGGTGCCCTCTGAGGTCGTTGGGGCTGCAACTGATTTTTGTTCAGGTGTCTCCTGTGGCAGTGGGCCATGCCCTCCTTGGAATCAGGGATAACTGTGGTGGTTTGCTCCCACCTTCTGCAGGCCACCAGGAAGCCCCCTGTCCCACTTAGACCTCAAAGGAGGTGCTGCACCAGCTGCACCTAGTTGTATGGACTTGGAAGGGGACAGCAAACAAGTGTCTGGGCACTGCCCTGAGGGTTTGGCAGTGGCAACTGCAGGGCAGGTGCCTTCCCAGGGTAGTGATAGCAACAGTCTCTGGTGCTTGGCAGTCCCTGTGTCACACTTAGCCCCTTGATGCCCTTAGCCCACCCTAGAGGTGCCTGGTTACCGATAGCTTGCACAAGAAGTGCTCATTCTCTGGTATAGGAGCAATAGTCAAGCAGGCTGCTTCCTGTCTTTGGTGAATTGTGCCCTGAACCATAGCAGCCTAGCAAGGGGGCAGTCTGTGTGGGGTGTGTCCAGAAGATGCCTGGGAAACAGCAATCTAGCAGGCAGCCTCAGCTACCACGGTTTGCTCTTGGGTCTCCCCACCCTTTGCAAGGACCCCTCTGGTGGCTGCTGGAGTTTTGCACTTAATCTGACCAGCTCTCAGCATTTGAGTCCCCCCACCCCCCACCAGCTAGTCTCAGGCTGCTGGAGGCCCGCGCCAGATCCACCCCACCCTCTGCGCACTGGTTGAAGGTTTTTTCCTATGGTGGTCAGTCTTTCCTCCTCTCCAGCAGTGGAGCCTTGCCTCTCCTCAGGGACCAGATCTCCCCGGTTCCCTCTGTCCTGGCGTTCCACTCCCCAGCCCTTAGAGTATCGCTCTCCTGCCCATCACACCCTGCTCCCTAGGCTGTCTCCACACCACTGACCCCAGCCCTCTCCCAGGGACTAACCTTTGGAGCCTAAGTCTCAGCTCCCAGCACCCGCCCCACACCTCAGGCTGTGGTGTCTGTGCTGGTGTTCAGTTGATCTGTGTGGGACTCTAACTCTGCTTTGCCTTTCTCTGTCCAGCTCCTGTGTTTTTCTCAGACTTTGAGGTCCCTCTAGCTCGGCTGATCCTCCATCGGTTAGGTGGCTTACCAGGGTGTGCATTCCTTTTCTCCTTCACAGCTGCCTCAGTGGAGTGCTGGTACCATCCTGCTTCCTTTTCTGTCTTTTTTTTTTTTTTTCCTGTTGTCCTACCCAGTTACGTCAAGAGTTTCTTGCAGTTTTTGGAGGTTTAAGTTCTTCTGCCAGCTTAATGCTTCAGTTAATGCTTTGTCCAAGTTGTTTTATATTTAGATGTGTTTTTTTGATGTGTTTGTGGGAGAGGGTGAGCGTGACCTCTTACTCCTCTGCCATCTTGCCACTTCTCCCCCTCGAGATCATAGACTTTTAATTAAATAGGCACAGATTTTTTTCTTCTAAAATAAAGTCAAAGAAGATTAAAAATAAAGACGATATTAGTATTGACATTATTTCTTTTTTATGACAATTTTTATGCTAGTATATATATAATGTGTTCAACAGTCAGGATTTCTGTCAACATATATCCAGAGTAATCTAATCTTTAATTATTTGCTGGTCCTTTTCTTCCCCCTTTATTTATTTTTGCATTTTTAAAAATATTTTGAGGGCTGCACATACTCCATATGGAAGTTCCCAGGCTAGGGATCGAATCAGAGCTGAAGCTGCCGGCCTACAGTGGCAACTGGGATCAGCAACATGGGATCGTAGCCACATCTGCGACCTACACCATAGCTCACAGCAACCCCAGATCCTTAATGCACTGAGCAAGGCCAGGGATCAAACTCGCATCCTCATGGATACTAGTTGGATTCTTTCCACTGTGCCACAATGGGAACTTCTCTTCTTCCCCCTTTAAAGGAAGCACTTTCTCTGTTCTAACCAGAAGGTTTTTCATGCATTCAATCTTAACATACTTATTGCCTGGAATGCCGCTACAGTGCAGTATTGCTCTTAGTTTTGTCTTGAGTCACTCTCTGGTGACATTGATAAACACATGGAACCGTGTACCTCTTTACTCGTTATGCAAGTGCCTTTTCTCCACTGTGGCTAAGGAAATTGAGTGGAGTTTGCTTCTCTTCCCCTTGCTTCTTTATCCCTTACTACCTATAAGGCTAACATCCATGGCAGCACAGGATTACAGTAAGGATGCATCAAATTTTGACTTAAGTCATGGTACAGACCTTAAGTCAGCTATTTGCCATTCATTTTCAGCCTTTGGTCACTGAGTTGCTGAATATCTACTTCATGCATATGTAATCAGGAACAGAACAAAGAAAGATACCATGTTTCACTAACCAATGCCAGTTTTGTGTTTAGAATGGGATTGCTGGAGAGTATATATTGCTGGATTGCTTGTGGTAGCAAAGAGAAAATGGGCCTCTTTCATCTACTACGGAAAACCTGCATAATACGCAAAAATGATTGGAAATATTTTATCATGCACTTATACAAGATGCTTAAATAATCTGAACAGCAGTAATTATGTGTTTAACAGATTTCTTGGAAAAACAAAGCCTTTAATATTATATTCTGCCATTACAAATACTGAGGTGTAAATGTAAAAAAATGGTATATTAATACCAAAATAGACTTGCATCCAATGACTCATTTAAAGAAAAGATTTTGTTAATCAAAAAGCACTGAACCGCACAATCAAACCTTCAGTATGATAACTATGCCCCAAGCCTAGAAAAAAAATTGTTAAAATTGGTAGAAACGTAATTAAATCTGAGATGCAGTTTGGAATTCAGAGGCAATTTTACTGTTATGAAAGTCAGTTATATAGCTCCATTGTGACATTTATAGATCAGAGATTTAAGGGCATTTTCCTCAAGTGACTGTGTTATGCAGCCTAAATGCATACCAAAATATCAGAAATAAAATTAGAGTGAAGAGCAAAAATCTACTTCTGTAAATAGAAAGCATCATCTATGTTGTGTACAAAGCTTCAGTTTGTGGGATTGCCTCAATGAATGAAATTGCAGTGTCACCATCAACCAAATCTTCATGTCTAAAGAATTGTTTTTAATTGGTAGTAAGAGATAAAAGGAAACTTAAGATTTTGTGGCAATATAACCCTTGATTATAATCTAGAGATTTAACAGAACCAAAACATATTCCTCCAATGATTTAAATTAAAAGTAAACATCTATTTAGTCTTAAAACATTCAGTGTAGGAGTTCCCATTGTAGCTCAGCAGGTTATGAACCCGATTAGTATCCATGAGGATGCAAGTGTGATCCATGGCCTAGCTCAGTGGGTTAAGGATCTGGCATTCCCACAAGCTGTGGCATAGGTCACAGACGTGGCTCAGATCCTTCATTGCTGTGGCTATGGTATAGGTTGGAAGGTTGGGGGATGCAGCTCTGATTCAGCCCCTATCCTGGGAACTTCCATATGCTGCAGGTACAGCCCCCCAAAACAAACAAAACAAAAAACAAAAACAAATTCAGGGTAGTATATGTAGGAGTAATTAGAAAGAGATAGTGCTGATTATTTTTCCAATAAAGTCAAAATAATAACCCAATATTTCTCAATGTTGCTTTTTTAAAATTATAGCATTATAATAGAATTCTACAATTTTAGAATGTTTTAGCTTTATTTGTATATATCAAATATTCATTTTATGCTGATACTCAGCTTCAGTCTTGGCTTGGGATAAATTGTGATTTTAAACACAGCTATTTAGCATGTAGTCAAAATTTGTTAAACTTTTAATATATACATTTCTTTGCTAAAGGCTCAGAGCAATTTATGAAGGAAACTACATTTTAAGAAGTGAAAGGTTAAAGTTCTGGCAAACTCGGTCTTTTCTTAGACCTCTAGAAGAGAGTCTCTGTGGAGAGCTCCTCTCATCATGATCTCAGTTTCTTGACTTCAAGTTAACATCGTTTTCCAAGAAGCCTTTTTATAAAGCCCCTTTGTCTAAAACTCAGATCTTTTCCCACAGTGGGAGAGTTTGTTTCTTGGTTTCTTCTACCTTCCCCACACCAGATTCCACTGTGGGTGACACATTTACTGGATATTCCTAACACTAATGTTCATTGGGTCTTAGTTTCACAAGTATCTGGGAAGATTGGTAAGTACTGTAGGTGGGCTCCTGTGCCACTCCTGGGGCGGGGGGGGGGGGGGGGGCAGAGAAATAGCTTTTATTTTGGTTCAAGTTTCCTTTACAATATTCCTTCCAATGGGACCTGCAACCTGCTGGTCTTTTACTATTACATAATAAATACTGACCTATTCAGTAAGTACTGCTTTTCCAAGGGCAAACATTAATATTTTAAGAGACTGTATACTTTTAGTTCACGTTTAGAAATAATATTTCCTACATTAACTGTGTCTCTACCCTGCCCTTGGAGTATATGATTCCTCGTTGCTCTGAGGGACTTTTTATTTCTTTCCTACTCTTTCTCATGGCCCCCAGGAATCATTAAAATGTACATTAGCCTTTAATGTCCATTTTGATTAAGACCTAGGGACAGACTCTCTATTCTGTTCCACACTTTTGGAGTTAGCGCCTGCATTTTATTTAAGGGAAATTGAAGCCTGTGATTACTGATATGTCTTAACAACTGACCCACAGATAAACAGTTGAAGACTTGAGTAGACATTATTATTGTGCCATGTAGCAGATAGACATGCATGGGAAGTATGATTGGAATTTAAAAATAATAATAATTCACACTTTCAATTCTCAGAACAAATAATTTTATCCCAGCCCAGCTTCCGGAAGGTAAAATGACTGTTCTGAAAGGTCCTCAAGGTGAGCTGAGGCTAGAGAATTCCTTTATAGAACTGGGAAAAATAGAATTCTGGGGACTGTAACCACCGATCAAGTGTTAAATTAACTATCCAGAATTATCTGATGACACAGTGCTAGAACTAGACCTGCTGAGGAGGACATGGGCTGAAGAAAGGAAGGTATTTCTTGGTCGAGTAGAGGGAACAAGCAACTGGGCAGAGCAGAAAGTTGTGCTATGGAAATTCAGAAAGCTGGATTTTCTGTCTTCTAATAGAGGATATTAATCATCTTGTATTCCTGGAGGATCATGGCATGCAAGGATATATGTGCTTATTTCCCAGTATGATTCTATGTTCATCAGTCATTCATTTATTCAATAGCATTTTATTGAGTTCTAGGCTTTGGAAATATGTGCGTCAGTGAATAAAGCAGGCAAAGATCACTGTTATCATGGAGCTGACATTCTACAGGGGAAAGACAGACAATGAAAAATAAAGAAATAATAACAGTAGTTTAGAATATCAAAAGTTTTATGAAGAGAAGGTAAGGAAGGGGGAAATGGATAGCCTGTTGAGGACGAGTTCTAATGGTTTTAAAGAAGTTGGTCTGAGAAAGCCACACTTGAGATGAGGAAACAGCTCTGTTAACATCTGAAAGAGGAGACTTGACCAGGGGTAGCACCAATCAAAGATCCCAAGGCATACTGTAGCTAGAATATTTCATAAACAGCAAGGAAGCTAGAGTGAACAGAGAGGAGAGCCGGGGCAGATGACATCAGAGGAGTAATGGGACACTGAAATCATGTCCAGATTTATGGGCCACTCTACAGACTATGGCCCGTTTTCTTCTCAGTGATATGGGATTATCCTTGGTGATTTGAGTAGAATAGTGACACGATTTGATTTATCTTTTAAAAGAATCACTCTTAGTTCAAGGTGGGAATAGTAGAGCCGAGGACCATTTAGAAGGATATTAAAACAAGACAGGCAATATATTATGGAACAGGGATATATATATAGAGATTATATATAGAGATGTAGACAGATTCAGAATATGTATTTGAGGAATAATCAGTATTTACTAATAAGTTGGATGTGAATTATTTGGAAAGGGAGGAATCTAGGGTACATACAGATCTATAGTTCAAGCAACTTAATGCTATTTATTAAGTTGATTAATTGTAGAAAACTGCAAGAGAAGTTTGTCTGAAAGAATTGAGGTGGAGAAAATTAATAGTCATGGTTTTGAAAATGTTAAGTTTGACATACCTTGTAGAAAGTGAAGAGGTCAAGTAGGATAGTTGAATATCGCTCAGGCTTTCAAGAGAAATGTGTAGGTATAGAAATTAATTTGGGAATCAATATCATGTATGAATTGTAATGAAAATGCCTCTGGTATTTAGGGAAATTCATAGGGCAGTGTTCATTTTGGCATGTCTCCTTAGTCAACATTTTGCGTCTTGATTCATTAATAGAATCCAGTGCTTGTATGATCGTATGTATTGACATATGCTTATTATGAGACAGTATGTTTTACTTGTTAACAGCAGAATCTGAAATGAATTGTGTAAGTTTTAATCCATCTGCTTTGTCATGGACAAACTACTTAATCTCTTTATGCTTCAATTTTTTCATAAAAGAGTTATAACTAGTAGTATTACCTATGCAAATATTTCATTTAGAATAAAATGAATTAAAATATGGTAAGTGCTTGGAACAAGTTTTTATACATAGTTAATTTAATACATATTAACTATTATAATTTTTGTTATGTGTTTTATTCTGTATTAATATCATATTTGGAACAGTATGTCAGTTGAGCACATTGCCTTCTGTAATTTTTTAAATTTACTTTATTTTTTAATTTTTTTAATTACCTAGTGAATTTTATTACATTTATAGTTGTACAACAATTATCAAAACCAAATTTTATAGCATTTCCATCCCAAACCCTCAGTGCCTCCCTCTACCCTGTAGTCTGTCTCATTTGGAAATCATAAGTTTTTCAAAGTCTGTGAGTCAATATCTATTCTGCAAAGAAGTTTACTGTGTCCTTTTTATAGTTTCTACATGTAAATGATAGTGATAGCATTTGATGTTGGTGTCTCATTGTCTGACTGAATTCACTTAGCATGATATTTTCTAGGTCCATTCATGCTGCTGCAAGTGCCATTATTTCTTTCTTTTTAATGGCTAATATTCCATTGTGTATGTGTACCACATCTTCTTTATCCACTCCTCCGTCGTTGGACATTTAGGTTGTTTCCATGTCTTGGCTATTTTATGTAGTGCTACAATGAACATTGTAGTACATGTGTCTTTTCACGTCATGGTTTTCTCTGTATAGATGCCCAGGAGTGGGATTGCTGGATCAAATGGTAAT
Source organism: Catagonus wagneri (assembly GCA_004024745.2). Classification (NCBI taxonomy): domain Eukaryota; kingdom Metazoa; phylum Chordata; class Mammalia; order Artiodactyla; family Tayassuidae; genus Catagonus; species Catagonus wagneri. The sequence continues at coordinate 8,327,077 of PVHT020003785.1, forward strand.
TCTATTTTTAGTTTTCCATAGTGTTTTCCACAGTGGTTGCACCAATTTACATTCCCACCAACAGTGTAATAGGGATGCTTTTTCTCCACACCTTCTCCAGCATTTATTGTTGGAGATGATGGCCATTCTGGCCAGTGTAAGGTGGTACTTCATAGTAGTTTTGATTTGCATTTCTCTAATAATTCGTGATGTTGAACATCTTTTCATCTGTTTTTTGGCTATCTGTATGTCTTCTTTGGAGAATTGTGTGTTTAGATCTTCTGCCCATTTTTTGGTGGGGTTGTTTTTTTGGTATTGAGCTGTAGAAGGTGTTTATAAATTTTGGAGATCAGTCCCTTGTCAGTTGATTCATTTGCAAATATTTTCTTCCATTCTGTGGATTGCCTTTTTGTTCTGATTAGGTTTCCTCTGCTGTGCAGAAACTTTTAAGTTTAATTAAGTCCCATTTGTTTATTTTTGTTTTTATTGTCATTACTCTAAGAGGTAGATCTGAGAAGATGCTACTGTGGTTTATGTCAGAGAGAGTTTAGCCTATGTTTTCCTCTAAGAGTTTTATAGTATCTGCTCTTATATCAAGGTCTTTAATCCATTTTGAGTTTATTTTTGTGTATGGTGTTAGGAAGTGTTCTAATTTCATTCCTTTACATGTGGCTGTCCAGGTTTCCCAGCACCGCTTATTGAAGAGGCTGTCTTTTCTCCATTGTATATGCTTGCCTCCTTTGTCATAGATTAGTTGACTGTAGGTGCATGGGTTTAATTCTGGGCTTTCTATCCTGTTCCACTGATCTATATTTCTTTGTGCCAGTACCATACAATTTTGATGACTGTAGCTTTGTAGTATGGTCTGAAGTCAGGGAGGCTGATTCCTCCAGCTCCATTTTTCTTTTCTTTTTTTTTTTCAGGTTATCTTTGGCTATTCTGGGTCTTTTGTGCTTACAAACAAACTTTAAAACATTTTGTTTGAGTTCTGTGAAAAATGTCCTTGGTAATTTGATAGGGATTGCACTGAATCTGTAGATTGCCTTGGGTAGTATAGTCATTTTGATAATATTGACTGTTCCAATCCAAGAGCATGGTATGTCTTTCCATCTGACTTTCCCAATCCATAGCGTGGTATGCCTATGATTTCTTTCATACCTTCAGTTATTTTTGAGTAGAGAAAAATTACTCTAATTTTAGAGCAGTAGCCTTATTCATGTTTACAAATGTGTGAATTTTAGTTTTTCCTAAATTATAATCATTATTATTATAAATCACACCCTCCAAACAACTGACTTTTTGGCAAAAAAAAAAAAATAGAGAGGAATTTCCAATATGTTTCTTGCAATGATTTTTAAATAAAATTTGTTTATTTGATCATTTAGCAAGATTTGTGGTTGTATCTGATATAGCTAGATCCTGAGCAGTTACAATTATTTTACATATTTTTAAATGGAAAATAATCTGTGGATATTGAACTCCACTGAGTTTGAAGTACCATGTTATGAGTTTTGAAAAATGCTTTCACTGTTTACTACACTCTTTCAAGATATAGAATATTTTTTTCACCCAAGAAAAATCTGTCCTGTTAATCTCAGGTAATCTATTGTTACCATCCCCAGTACTCACTGTTCTAATTTACTTCATCATATATTAGTCTTATCTTTTTAAGAACTTTATATAAGTGGAATCTTACAATATGTACTCATATCTGGCTTCTTTCATTCAGTATAATATTTTTAAGGTTGGTCCATATTTTGGGGTAGATCAGTTTCTTTCTGTTGTGAAATATTTTTTCATTTTATGGATTCACCAACATTTATTTCTCCATTTTTTTTTTGTTAGTAGAAATTTTGGTTGTTTTCCAGTTTTTGGCTAATATAAATAAATCTACAAACATTTTTACACAAGTTCCTTTGTTTAAATATGTTTTATCTTTTCGTGAATAAATGCCTGCAAGTGAGTAGCTGCATGTTTACCTTTATAGAAAATAACTAGGCTGATTTCCAAAGTGAATTTATAAATTGGCACTTCCACAAACTGTGGAAGAATTCCAGTTGATCCTAAGTCTTGTCGGTATTTTTTTTTTTTTTTTTCCAGAAGAAGGATACTGACTTTCCCGTTTACTGCTGTACTTCCCAAACAGGGCTTAGCACAATGCCATACACATTTTTTTTAAAGACTTTTTTTTTAGGGAGTCTTAGCCTAACAGAAAATTGAGAGGAAGGTACAGAGATTTCTCATATATTCTCTGTTCCCCAAATGCGTAACTATCCCCATCATCAACATCCCCCACCAGGGTACTAATTTGTTACTGTTAATAAACCTGCATTGATGCATTATCATCCCAAATTCACAGTTTGCATTAGGATTCACTCTTGGTGTTGGATGTTCTTTGGGGTTGAACAAATATATAATGACATATATCCATCATTGTAGGATTATACAGAGTATTTTCACTGCTCTAAAAATCTACCTATTCATGTCTTCACCTCCCTCACCCCCACCCTCTACCTCTAGCAAGCATTTTCTAGATATACCATAGTTTTCTTATCTGTCCACCTATTGAAGGACACCATGATTCCATCAAAGTCTGGCAATTACCAGTTAGATTGCTATAAACATTCCTGTATAGGTTTTTTTGTGGACATAAATGCTCACCTCCTTTGGATCAATATCAAGGACTGTGATTTATGGATTGTATGGTAAAGATATGTTCCGTTTTGTTAGAAACTGCCAAACTGATTTCCAGACTGACTGTAACATTTTGCCTTCCTGTCCTCAGTGACTTGAAACTTACTTCACAGATGATATGGTTGTCTTTCAAAAGACGTATAATTAAGTAAACTGTGGTATATCTAGGCAATGTAATATAATTCAGTGCTAAAAAGAAATGAGCTATCAAGCCATTAAAAACATAAAGAAAACTTAAATGCATATCAGTAAGTAAAAGAAGCTGATTTGAAAAAAACTATACCCTGTATCATTCCAATCATATGATATTCTGGAAAGGAAAAACTGTGGAGACAGAGACAGTAAGGAGAAAGTGCATGCTAGAGGTCGAGGGTGTGTGGGAGAGGTGAAGAGATTAATAGGTACAGAGATTTCTCATATACTCCCTGTTCCCACAAATGTGTAACTATCCCCGTCATCAACATCCCCCACCAGAGTAGTAATTTGTTACAGTTATTGAACCTGCATTGATGCATCATTATCATACCAAATTCATAGTTTGCATTAGGATTCACTCTTGGTGTTTTTTGTTCAATTATTAATGGGTTGTAGATGCTTGTATGTTCTGAATTTGAGTACTTTGTCAGACTTTAATGCCTAATTTTACTGTAATGACAAATTTTTCTCACATTCAATGACTTGCCTATTTATCTTCTTAATAATAGTGTCTTTTGAGTAGTAAAATTTTAATTTTGATGAAGACAATTATATCTGTTTTTTATCTTTTAATAATAGTGCTTTATTTGTCCTGTTTAAGAAATCTTTGCCTGCAACAAGATTGCAAAGATATTCCCTGTGTTCACTGAAATAACTTTTTGTGTCTGATTTTATTTTTTCCCTTTTTTAATTATAATTGATTTACAATATTCTGTCAATTTCTGCTATACAGCAGAGTGACCCAGTCATACATTTATCTATGTATCACACACACACATACACACACACACTTTAATTTTCTCACATTATCCTCCATCATGTTCCATCACAAGTGACTAGTTATAATTCCCTGTGCTATATGGCAGGATCTCAATATGAGTTTTCTTTTTTCCTTATGAGGGGTTAGTTGCTCCAATTTGTTAAGACTGTTCTGTCTACTGACTCACTTTGGCAACTTGATAAAAAAATCAATTGCCTGTATATATGGTGCACTGATTTTGTAATACTCTATTCGGTTCAACTAAATTATATGCATATATTTACACTAAAAACACAGTGTCATGGCGTTCCCTTGTGGTGTAGTAGGTTTAAGATACGGCATTGTCACTGAAGTGGCTCAGGTTGCTGCTGTGGTGTGGGTTCCATCCCTGATCCATGAACTTCCCAGGTACTTAAGTTCATATAGTCCTTTGTTTTGTTTTTAAAGATTTTGGGGATCTTCTATGTGCATTGTGTTTCTATATACATTTTAGAATCAGCTTGTCTATATACACACACACACACACACACACACACACACACACACACACACACAAAGAAGTCTTATGGGAGTTAGAATAGGATTATGTTGAATCTGTGGATCAATTTGAAAATATTCTTTAATTAAAATATATTTGAGGAGTTCCCTTCGTGGCTCAGTGGTTAATGAATCCGACTAAGAACCATGATGTTGCGGGTTTGATCCCTGGCCTTGCTCAGTGGGTTAAGGATCCGGCATTGCCCTGAGCTGTGGTGTAGGTTGCAGACGCGGCTCGGATCCCGTGCTGCCGTGGCTGTAGCGAAGGCCGGCGGCTATAGCTCTTGTTAGACCCCTAGCCTGGGAACCTCCATATGCCGCAGGTATGGCTCTAGATAAAGGCAAAAAGACAAAAAAAAAAAAAATATATATATATATATATAAAATATATATATAAAATATTATATATATATAATGTATCTGAAAATCATTATGATTAAAAATAGAAAGGTATTTGGAAATTAATAAATTTGGGTAAATAAAGAGTTGTTTTATAAGAAAATTTTGATTTTGATGACTTAATTAGATTTTCCGTTCTGGATATCTAATTTAGATTATTTTGTAGAATGAGTAGCATTTTGAAAGAGAAAGAAGATATATAACTTTAGAGCATGTGACATTGTAAGATACATCAAATTTAGGGGCCTTTCAATAAGAAATCTGACACAGGGATCATTTCTGTAGTTCAACAACTGATAGTATGAGGACATTGGTTTCTTGGGGAGTGACTTAGCGTGTGGGAGGAGAGAAGAGAGCAGAGTAAAAATCAACATCAAAAATTTAAACTTTTGCTTTGATCTTGTATATTTCTCATCTATTGTATTTTCTGGATAGAGGGACAAAAGACTGCATGTCAGAGCTGGTAATAGGCCTAGCTGTGTATAGCAACTCTTTGTTCTGTGTTTTTCAGTGTGTTGCTTCTCCAACTTTTATTCCTATGAAAAATTCAGGATTATTTTGTGGATAGCAAGAAGAAAAGTCTATATCCAAATGCTAAAACTTCTTATAGAAGGTGGTCCTAATTATTACGTAATTTTTGTATCAAGGTCTTTGGCATTCTAATTTAAAATAAGATCCAACTAATAAATATTAAATCAACTTGTTATTCCCCTTAACATTTTTTAGACTTTACCTTGAAAATGGAAGTCTCGTACTTTGGACATTGCATGGTACCCTAGTGAGTGTCCAAGGATTAAAAACTGAGAAAAAAAAATATATTCCAAGAACTAGAATATATAACTTAAATCTCTGTGACTCATATTCTGAAAAATAGGGATAATAATTCCCTATTATATAACCATTAAGCATGGTAAGAATGTTCCATATCATGGAAAAATGTTTTTCTTATTTAAAAGGTAAGTTATTTTTCCCAAATCTATTATTTTTTCCAGTGGTCTAATTTCTGGATTGATTATATCTCGATTTGTCCAGTGCTCTAGTTTCTGGATTGATTATATCTAGATTAGTTTACTCTTGATGCATGGTCTGAGGCAAGCCATACTTTCCTATTTATCTAAGGCACCTATATAACTTCTTCTAAAGTCTGACGATTATACTATGTGTTTATAAAATGTTTTTAGGGATTTCCATTGTGGCTCAGAGGTAACAAACCCAGGATCCATGTAACAGACCCAGCAGTACATCATGAGGATGTAGGTTCGATCCCTGGCCTCGTTCGGTAGGTTAAGTATCTGTTGTTGCTGTCGTCTGTGATAAAGGCTCTTCCTTATGGCTTGGCCCTGATAATTTTGTTTCTTGTGATACCCATTGCTTTACAGTATACTTTGTGTCATATTAGTATGGGTACACCAACTACATATCTGTTGCAGTTTGTCATACATGTTCCCTTGCTCTAATAAAACATTAAACCTATTTAATGGATTTTAGATTTTGTGGGGAAAAAAGGCACTTACTTCAGGGCTGTCCTTAACATCCTATGATATAGCATGCATAAATTTTATGTGACTTCTGAGGCAAATTATCACAGATACAATGGTTTAAAACAACACCGATTATAATTATCTTAGAACTCTGGAGATCAACCTTCTGAAGTGAATCTCACTTGGCTAAAAGTAAGATTTTGGGCAGGGCTGTATTCCTTCTGTAGTCTCTAGAGGAGAAATTATTTTCTTGCCTTTTCCAGCTTCTAGAGATTGTTTCATTCCTTGGACCCTAGTACATTTTCAATGGTTTTTCTTTTTCAGGCCTGTAATCACACCACATCTCTTTTTTTCTCTAGGTCTCTCTTCTGCCTCACTCTTCTGCTTATAAAGACCCTTGTAATTATATTGGACCCACCAAGATAATTCAGCATAATGTCCCCACTGAAAGGTCTGCTGATTAGAAACCTTATTTTCATTTCCATCCTTAATTACTCTTTGCCATGTAACCTAACATATTCAAAGGTTCCGGGGATAAGGATATGGACATTTTTAGGGGACCATTAGTCTGCCTATCACAGTGCCATTCTTGGGGCGTTATTAAAAGTTTATAGTGATTATCTGGTTCCCTCATCCTTAGGGAACATTTCAATTTTAATTTTTGTTTTCCCAGTTATACAGAAAAGGATTCAAAGAAGACTAAGTTTGCTTGAATCCTGTACCTTCCAAAACAAGACCTGTTTTCAAGACTGTCCCTCAGCTGGCACTTATGAGGATATCTTGACTAATGCCAGTGTTTTTGTATGCCTGAGTTCTTGGCCACACTTTGCCAGAGTGACCAGATAAGATTATCCTAAGGATGTGTTTTATGGTGAATGGCTGTTTGTTCTTAGGCACTGAGGTCTGAGTAACTGAGATCAGTCATGTAGGCACTGCATGCCTATGTAACTACCCTCAGTAAAAATGAAAATAATATAAAATTGTAAAAATAAAACAAAACCCTGGACTCAAGACTCAGATGAGCTTCCATGATTGGCAACATTTTGAAAGTGCTGTCAGACATTGCTGTTTGGAGAAATAACCACTTTCCCATGTGATTCCACTAGAGAGCATACTCATTTCTCTTGGACTTGTCCTCATTCTCCCTTTTCCCTTTGCTGATTCTGATTTGTATCTTTGCTGTAGGTAACCGTAACTGTGAGTGTAACATCTGAGTCCTGTGAGTTCTGCTGATTCTTTCAGCCTGAGGGCTGTCTTGGGAACCCCTGAACATACCCTTACTGTGAGACTGCAAAAAGTTGTGTTCGGTTCTCTGCCTTCTGGCATCGGTTTTCCACTTGACTTCTTACTCTCTTGACTCCATTTTACTTATGAATTTGCAAGTTCTTTAAGGTTAAATTGATATTGGTAGGCTTAAGTTTTATTGCCTTTTTTTTTTCCTGAAGTTTAGTCTCTTAATTCCATTTTCCTGTGTACCTTGAATTTTATTTTCTTTCTCCCAAATTCTGTGAGACTTAAAATTCTGCTTAGCTTATGTGCAGTTTAGTTGTTGTTTTTCACTTACTGCTTTTCATTCACGTTCTTTGTCTATACTGATTATAAATTGACAAATATATTGTATAGCAAAGCAGTTCAGAATATCAGACTGATCACAAGCCATTTGCCCTCTCCCTCAGAAAATATCCTGTGGTTTTCTGATGACATGTTTTTTTCTTTTTATGGCAGCACCTGCAGCATATGGAAGTTCCCAGGCTAGGGTTCAAATTGGAGCTGCAGCTGAGGCCTATGCCACAGCCATAGCAGCACTAGATCCTAGCTGCATCTGTGACCTACACTGCAGCTTGTGGCAACGCTGTATCCCTAACCCAATGAGCAAAGCCACGGATTGAACCCACATCTTCATGGAGACTACATCAGGTTCTTAACTCACTGAGACACAGTGGGAACTTAGACATTGGGTTATTATTGATGGGAGTGTTTATCTGATACAAGCTTATTCGTTAGGAAGAAGCACACATTTCTCTATTCCCATTTATTTCTGCCTGTATTTTCACTGATTAATTCTTGAACTCATTTATTTTTCCTAGTGTTTTTCTAAATGCTGCCAGTATCAGCCAAATATATGCTACCATTCTGTTTTCTATTCTCTTTTCCTAAAAGGTCAAGTTTGCCAGTTTCATGATGTGCCTCCCAGTTTACCTTTGGTGACCATTTCCCTACTTCATTCTCCAATCACAGTATTTTTTTTCCATCTTCCTTCTAGTATCTTATCCAGTTCTACATATTTTAAGTTTATATTCATGACAATAACCTATTCTTAATACCAATTTCTGGCTTAACAAACATATATTTCTCACTCATGTTAGTTGTGTTTGGCATATAGCTCTTTTACACATGGTTTCTTCAGGAAACTAGGATGATGATAACTATTTGAAATGTGAAATATGAGGTCTTCTGTTTTTTACCTTGACTAGCATTTTTGCTCTGTAATGCGTTAGTTATTACTAGTCACATGATTATGCCTGACTTTAAGGGGGTAGAAAATAAAATCTCCTATGTTCTGTTAAGGAAAAGAGCCTGGACATCGGTCAGCACTAGTAAAGTCAACCCTAAAAACTATTTATTGATTTGCTACTTGTGCCAAGCTCAGTGCTAGGAGGCTTACATACATTTTCCCCCTTAATTCATATAACAGCTGTGTAGCATAGCTATTAATAATTTCACTGAGGCTCATGTGGGTTTAGTGTTTACCTGTAGGTCACATAGCTAGTCTATAACTTTAGAAAGAGGAATTTACTCTCTGTCAAAAGTGCGTCTATTTGAGTCTGTAGGTTGGAGAAGTTGGTGAAATGCTAGTCATTCTGCTTAAAAAAATAAAGTAGGGACTTTGTGGGCTTTGTCGGTATACTTCATGTAGGACTTTGAGTATCTTTAATATGGTATTGCAGTAAACTATGACTAGCACAATATATGTGTTAATAGTAAAATTACAGTTATTTTGGTTAAAAAATGTCTTAGAAGAGGACAAATTTTGTCTGATTAACTGAATATTTTGCATTTGGCAAGATGGTGGCTTATAAAAACATTTTCAGAAATCTTCCTCTTTCTCTTGGAATTTGAACACAAATCCTAGGTGTGGGAGAAATGTAATCTGACACAAGCACAAGGTGATATTAGGGGTTGTGCCCTTAAATATTTATAATTTATGCCATGGAACAGTTGTGTTTTATATCAAAGCCTGAAATATGAAATTATGAATTAAGATGGAATGCATTTTGTTTTGTGTTTTGGAAAGAGATTAAAGTGACTGTTATGTACCAGGCAGTGTACATGGTGCTGTAGCATGATTTATTCCCTCTATGGAGAGGGAATTGGTAAAGTTACATGACCTGAACTAAAAATGGGTACATTAACTCCCAATTGTTCTGCCGTTATAAACAAATGCCGTGTAACAACATCTTCTAAGCTTATAAAATAAGCAGTTACGTGCTTCTAAAGATGAGAAAATTAGGTTAAAGAAAGGCGAGGCAAGTTTCTGTGAAAATTAATCTTATGTCAAAAGACTCCTCAGGGAGAAAAATGGGAAAATACTGGTACTGTGACCCTTTGGAATTAACTTGTGAAGAGAGTCTTGGTTATCAGGTGTTTTTAAACTATTTTTTAAGAGAAACATATTTGTGGCCTTGCATGTTTTCCCTCTAACATGAATTTGTTTTCCTACTAAATTTGAAGCCCACATGTTTCTTTAGGTCACTCACACAGGTCACAGCAAAGAATGGCTGTCAATAAAAGAGCAATTTGTCTTTTTAAACTGAACACCCTTAACAGCTTCTTTGCTACCACTATCTGTTGATTGTAGCCAAAAGGGTTTGCCCGTTTTTTTTCAAAAACCTGAAGATCATTTCTTTGTGTTATTGACAAAGCTAAATTCCACTGTATTCATTTTGCAAAACTCTCACTAACATTTACTACTAAGCATTTTTTTTTTTTCTTCTTGATATTGTACATCCCAGTTGTTAGGAATTAAACAGTTAGAGAAACTTGGGTTTTCATAGCAGATTATTGCAATAGGTGTTATTTTTTCCAAAATTAATTTCAAATTAAGTTGTATTAAAAAGGACCATTTCAGAGTTGGCATACATTTTAAGGAAAGGTAGGAGACCTTTTGGTCTGCACATAAGCCAGGCATGATTAAGTTAGGTAGTGCTGTGTTAACTACCCTCAGATCTTAGGGACTTAAAAATAACAAAGGTTTGTTTCTTGCCCATCTAGCATATCTATAATGGACTACCTGGGGACTCTGGTCCATGGGGTAATAGTTATCCATGAACCATTTCAAGTTGTGTTGGAGCCAAAGAAAGTGTAGTATAGATGCAGTGCCTCTTAAAGCTCCTTTTTTGTACTGTGGACTTAAATAAAATGCAAAACCTAAAAGTTGAGAGTTAAGTTTTATTTGGGGCAAAGTTAGGACTTAGATTAGGGGGACAGCATCTCAGGTAGGCATGAGAAAACTGCTCTGAGGAGGCAATGGGGGGAGCTAAGATGTATAAGCAGATAGCAGGAACAAAATATTACAGAGAACCAGCTATCTCAAGTTGAAGAATTCTACTTGTTTCTAAGGAAAGGTGTAAAGGTCTGGGCTTACTAGTTACTCCTTTGATATGCACCTCAGCTGTCTGGGCCGGTATTCCTTGTTTATTTCCTGAGTTCCCTCTGGGTTCACTGGCTCACCCTTGGGAGTGACTGCATTCACAGATAATTGACATCTTTTTTGTTTTTAAAAAGAGTAACAGGGTAGAAGTATTTCAGATAGCTCTGAAATATCGCTCCCAAGAGGCAAGGGGAAATAATATCATTGTATAGGTGATAAACGTGAAGGGGAGGTGCATGCAGCCAGACACATGTTTTATAAGTTTGCTTCTCGTCTGGTGAAAGTAACTACTAGTTACAATGAGAACACATCACCATGAAGAATTTTAGTTTTTGTTTTTTTCTAGGTATGAGGAGATGCAACAAGTGGCTCATAAAATATTCTCTTAAAAATATCTGTTTGAAAACCTGTTCTTCCAGTTTTCCCAGAGCACAGAGTGCCTCATTCCTGAGCTCTGCTCAGGGAGTGTTGCAGTCAGCAGCTGCAGTATGCAGTAGCTCATGATTTAATCCATGTAGAGGCTAATGACAAGTGCCAAACTCCAGTTCAAATGACACAAGACAGTACTACTACTCATATTTTCATTGACCAAAGAGAGTTGCATGGCTATGTCAAAATTCAAGTGAACAAAGTTTAATTCTGTTATTTGCACAGAAGGGGAAAATAAAAATATTTGTATTTTAGTCCTAATGAGCACCTTGGACATCATGCACACATTTTGGTATACGTATTTTAAGAAAATGCCCTTTTTTGAGGAATTTGTGACTTGGGAAATTCTCTTCTGGGTTCTTCACATTATTTTATTAAATAATTATTTAGATTTAGATAAACAAGACTATCACATGTATAGATTGTATGAGTTTTCCTAATAAATCAGCATCTGTTTCATGTCCTGACGTCTGTATCTGTCCAATCTGAATGCCATTATGTTGTTACAGTTACCCATTTTGTTAATCTGGTTTTGACAACAGTACTCATCCTTGAAGGAATTCTTTAACTTGGAACTTTAATGATCGCAAAGGATTAACTGGGAATCATTAAAAACAGTCTGTAAATAGAGCCATATGTGGTTTACTGATTTGGGCCTCAGACCACAGTTGATACTTGAACAACATGGTTTTGAATTGCACAGGTCCGCTTATACATTGATTTTTTTTTCAATAAATATAAACTACAGTGTTGCCCAATCTGTTGTTGATTGAATTCATGAACGTGAAGCCATGAATGTGAGGGCTGATTGTAAATTTAGTTATATACAGATTTTCAACTGCATGGAGATCGATGCTCCTAACTTTCATATTGTTCAAAGGTCAGCTGTAGAACAAATATGCAGACTAGTCCTGTTTAAAGCTTCATATCTTATAAATGCTAGGTTTCAAATTCATAAATTCTGATTGCAGACATTTCAGGGCTTCGTTGTATCGTTCTTCTCTGGGAATTACGGTATATATTTTCTCTGAAATTGATGCTATTTTCCTATTGAAAAAAAGCTTGTAATATAGTTCAGTGGTTCTCAAATTTGGTTGAACGTTAACAATATCCTGGCTCAACAAAGAATAAGAGGGAATAAGAAGAGAGCTGTTCCAAAGTGGGCAAGCAGCCAATAGCAATTAGTGGGACAACGGTTTATTTCTGCACATTTTTAATTGACAAACATAAAAGAAATCACTGAATACAAAGACCATACCTTTCGGAAAAAACAAGGATGAACGTTCATTATAGTCATAAGCAATAATCATAGGCAGAAGAAAAGATGTTTCTAAAATATCACATATTGTTTAAACAAAGATTTTAGTGGAAACCTCACAGATCTTTGTAGAATTTGTTTTTGAGAGTCAACTTGAGGTGGTCAGAAAGATGTTACACTGGAATATTCACGTTTGATGAGGAAATAGGAGTTATTCAGGCAAGTATTTTCTTTTCTAGTCAGAAAGCTCTGAGTTTGAAGTTAGCAAATTGGATTTGGATTTCATATTTGCCACTTTGTTATAGTGCTTCTTTGGGTTGGTTATTTAATTTTCTTATATAAAATATTTCACTTAGTAGTTAAACTTGAAGTTTCTTATAGATGTAGAAAGAAGAGAACTGTGCATATCTCTCAGGCTGGTATTAATAAGAACTCTTTATAAGGTATAAGGTACTAAGTATAAGGTAAACAATAGAATAAAAATATTTAACTTACTTATATACCTCCATTGTCCATTAAGTCAATAATATGTTTTTGCTTTTGCTTCTCCAGGAAGTTATATCCTAACAGTTTCTCCTCACAGGATTTTTTTTGTTATTTTTTTAAATTTTTAAAGTTTTATTGAAATATAGTTGGTTTACAAGCTATATTTTTAATTGTAGTAAAACATGCGTAATGTAAAACCTATCATTTAAAAAACTTAAATGTACGGTTCAGTGGCATTAAGTACATTCGCAGTGTTGTGTATTCATCCATCACCACTGTCTATCTCTAGAACTTAATTTTCCCAAATTGATGCCTTTTGCAAATTAAACAATAAGTCCCCTTATCCACTCTCTCCAGTTCCTGGCAACCACTGTTCTACTTTATATCTTTATAAATTTAAGTACTCTAAGTACCTTATATAAGTAGAATCACAAATTTGTCTTTTTGGCTTATTTCATTTAGCATAATGTCTTCAAGATTCATCCATGTTGTAGACTATGTCAGAATTTCCTACCTTTTTAAGGCTGAATATTATTATATTATATGCATACATCACATTTGGTTTATTGATTTATCTGTTTGATGGACACTTGGGTTGCTTTAACCTTTTGATGCTTATAAATAATGCTGCTATGAATATGGGTATATAAATATATATATCTTTACATTCCTGCTTGTACTTCTTTTGGGTATATGAAAGTAGACTTGCTGGATCATATGGTAATTCTATGTTTAAGATTTTGAAGAACTGCCATAGCATTACCCATAGTGGCTGTACCATGTTAAATTTTTACCAGCAATGCACAAGGGTTCCCACTGCACCATGCTGAAGCTAATATCTTAATGGGTGTGAAGTGGTGTCTTATTTTGATTTCTATTCACATTTCCCTATTGATTAGTTATTAGTGATATTAAGTATCTTTTCATGTCCTTATTGGTCATTTGTATATTTCTTTGGAGAAATATTTATTCAAATTTTTATCCATTTTTAAGAGATTTTCATTTTCTTCCTTCCTTTTATTATCTTCAATAATTGTGATTTAGTTCTGTCATTGCAATTCTCATTTCAGTTATCATATATATATTCTAAAATTTCAAGTGGTTTTACTACTTTTTGTTTTCCACCCTCCCATAATGCAACATTTTCTGTATCTGCAATATTATATCTGCTTTTTATATTGCCTATATTCACTATGAGTTCCTTTAAAATTTTGTTTTGGCTTCTGTTTCCTACATTATCACTACCAGTAGTTTCTTAATCCTATAGTCTTCTACTGTATTTAAAAGTAAATTCTTAAATTCGTTATTTGGAATCTCTCTCTATATATTCATGTAAGCTTTATTATATCCTAACTCAGATGTTCTGATATAATTGGTTAGTGGTGGGGGTTACTGATCATTGGTCTTTTATAAGTCTCCCTATGTGAGTGTACAGTGGGATAAGGAACTATTACTCTTCTTGCCTTCCCCCAAATTTTCCATATTCTCTTTTTTATAACCTCTCCTACCACTATCCACATTTTCCCAGTGCTCTAGGCACGGTTATTTTGGTCTTTTTATCTTTTAGGGCACCACCCTAAAAGCATAGGGAGGTTCCCAGGCTAGAGGTCCATTCGGAACTGTAGCCACTTGCCTACACCACAATGTGGGATCCGAGCTGTGTCTGCAACCTATGATACAGCTCATGACAAGGCTGGATCCTTAATCCACTGAGCGAGGCCAGGGATCAAACCCATGTCTTCATGGATGCTAGTCAGGTTCATTAACCGCTGAGCCACAGCGGGAACTCCTAGGCACATTGTTTTGATGTTTCTTTAACACTCCAAGTATAAGCTTTTCTTTGGATTTTTGCCATTGTTTTCCTTTTGCTTGTAGTTTCATTACCAAGAATGGTAAGTTCTGCTTCCTCACATTCTTCAAAAATCTCCTGAAATATAAAGATATCTGCTGGTATTTTCTTGAGCATCTAATTTTAAATAGCAACATTCAGTTCTCCCCCCATCTCTATCTCTGCTTAATTTTTCTCACAGCGTGTCTCACTTTTTGAAAGAGTTGTTTATTTCCCCATTATTCCTATTAAGATCAAATATCTCATGAAGTAGGAACTTATATTTCTTCTATCCCATTTTTTTTCTTGAGAGCTCAATATAATTTGATGTTTAACAGAAAGTTCTTGACTATAAGAATAAGAGGATGAGTGAACAAATTATAACACTATAAAATATATGAGAAAATTAGAGAAAAACATGATAATATAAAACTTTACATTTTCTTTTTTTTTGATAGATCAAATAGACCAAAAAAGTACAGATAGAGGGATTTCTAATAATATTAGTACAAAATTATTCATGTTTTCTAATAATAAAAGTGATACCATACACTCAATATAAAAATATCTAGAAAAAATTAATGTTTAATTAAAAACCTACAATCACTTGGAAATTAAAAGCAAAAACAAAATAGACTCTCTTCCATAATAATTCGCAGCTACTGTGAAATAAATAATGATAAAATATTTTATACTATTTAAATAAAACTATAAGAAAACAAATACAAACTCTACATTTGTCAACAACAAAGAACATTACAATTACCTAATCTAACCCAGATAATTTGCTTCATAAATTCAGTCTGATAAAAAATTCACTTACAGAAAAAATTCACTTGTATATGTGTCGAAATCCATTGATCCACAGAGATACACTAGCTTCTGAAGCACCAAGAAGTCTTGAAATACAAGAGTATATATTTAAGTAGACATATGCTAGAAAAGTTTTAAAATATATATTTTCATATGTGTTACTATAAAATATTTATAAATCTTTACTCATGTATCCAAGTGTGTTTTCGTATTACATCCCATATTTACTATTTCAATAAAAACCATTTTCTCTGAGGTTAGTAATAAAACCAAGTTAATGTCTTGGCATAAGTCTTTTATCGTCTTTCTGTTTTATGAATATACTCCTGTTGTTGAGAGAAATACCCACCTGTGGTTATGAAGAGCCACAAATCTCATTTCCAAACCAGTCAATGCTGTAAGGGAAAATCCCATGACTGGAGACAGTGTATAAAGCAATAAACTCCTGTCTCATAGACAGTGCACCTTGAAAGCTAAGCACTTATGACAGCAGGGGTATTTACAACTAGTGACATCTTCTCCCAGTCTGGGAATTGTGGAAGTGAATCTATGGAAGATTATCATGTGAAAGATATGAAGATTTTAAATTTCTTATTATTTTTATTTTGTTTGCAGAATTTTAAGAAATAGACTTTATGGAAATAGAATTAGTAAGCAAGGAAGTGTATTATTGCATACAAGGGCTGTGTAGGATGTCTATTTACTGAATTTATCTAAGACAGGAAGATGAATAGGTCACTCAGCAGTAGTGCCATTGGTTTAGGAGCATTCTCTACTGTCTGGAAAATTTCAAATATGAGGGAAAAATAAATAAGTAAATACAGAGTATCAAACTGCTAATGAAAACAATGAATCAAGCTGCTCATGAAAAAATACATGTTCTATACAATGTCGTATGTCAATTATATCCCAATTTAAAAAAATGAAAAAACAAAGCAAAACTTTAGCTGAGATGCAAAATTAAATCAAATATTACTGATTCTTTGTTCATTACATAATTTTGTGCCTGTTGTAAGCAAGAGGCAGGGTGAAGTAAATGACAAAGATCCGAAAAGGAGTATTTCAATTTTTAGATAAAACTGTATGATTTTTACCATATATAAATTATCTTGGCCAAATAGCTTCCTTAAATCCGCTTCTAACTTTAAAACATCAGTGGATCTGTAAAGTCTCTTTCTTCTTACTGATTTTTTAAATATTAGCTGGCTTTCCAATGTCACTGAAAGTGAAAATTCTAAGTAGAATTTAGGATCGTATTAATTAACATAAAAGGTCTGTTGAAACACATTGATTAGAAACTGCTAAATATCAAGATAACACTACTAATGATAATCTGAAGAACTACTAGGAGAAAAGGAAGGAGCTAGAATCTTGTAAACTCACAGGAGTGTAAACTGATTTCCCTGTCTTTTATGGTGCAGTTAGACAGGGGCATTGACTTGATTACCCTAATGGCTCTCCTTTCAGAAGGATCATCTGCCTTCCTCAGTCCTGGGCTGGTTGAGGTCTTGCTGATGTCCTGCACAAGAATTACCCCAGTGACTTATGAAAATCAGATCTGATTTAGTGCCAATACCAACTAACACAATTTAGATCTAAAACCTCAAATATATTTCCCCTTTCTTCTCATTTTTATCTGATATGAAGTCACTCTGAGAAAAGAAAAGACATTGTTAGAAATGGTAATCCACAACTGGACCTTAATTCATTTTCTCACGTAGTTGTGAAGTCATGTTTAATATATTTTATGCTAGAAATAAATATTGACCCTGACAAAGAAAATCACTGAACATACAGAAAAGCACAAGTATAGATTTCTTTTTAGCAATTTCACAATTACAAAAAAAAAATGTTGACTATGTTTTGCTTTTTTAAGTACTAACAATTATTAGAGGTAAATACAGAGTATTGAAGGAAAATGTTATAATTTTCCTATAATACCATTACATAAAAATCTTTTTCTATTTTGAAGTATTTCTTTTCAATATTTTTGATGTGTAGTATTTCTTTAGTTTTTAAATTGTTGTTAAATGCCCATTCATTATAGTAATTCAAAGAAGTCTTAACTACATAAAAAAAGATTGAAAGACTTCTCCACATTTCTCACTTCAGAAGAAAAGGTCAAAAGTCTCAGTTGTATTCTACATTTTTCTATTCACACATATAAAGACATATACTATATTACATGCAAGTACATACATCATTTTACATGTAAAATATGTAAAGCTTCAGGTATGTATAGGATTGTTTATGAAAATTAAGCCCTTTTTGATTTATGCTGTTATGAACACTGACAATATATTTATTTATATTGATGGTTATCATTTTTAATGTTTGTACTGTCATTGAAAGAAATTGTCAGAATTTAAATAATGTTTACTTAAATATTTAGGTTATTTGAATTTTTTTACTCCCGTAGGTTATATTGTAATGAAGAACTTTTGGGCATAACTTTATATTTGGAGTTATATTCCTTAATAAGCAGATTTCTAGAAGTGGAATTAATGAAAGAAAAGTCTTACATGTTAGTGTAAAATTGCTCTTAAGTGGTTTATACTGTTTTTATATTATTATAGCAATGTGTCAGTGCTATTGAAGCTTAACCATTGAAAGATTATAAAAAGAAAAGATTATAAAAGATTTTTTCGTATCATAAAAATGATATAATCTCCCTTACTGTTTAGAGGAAAGGAATGAAATAGTAGGCAAGCAAACTAGTTAATAATTAATTGTAATAAATAAGGCAAGAAATAAATACATAACATTTTTTCAGCTTAAGCATTTATGTATTTATTTTTCAACTAAAGATCAACAGGCACCTACCCTGTTCTAAGAACTATTCTGCATACTATTGTAACACTTGGTGGATGCTAGGGCTCAGATATTCTCTTCTGGGCATAACAATGAAAATAGAATTAATTTAAAATATTGAATGTGTATTTGGGAAAATTTGGTGATTAAATGACTCTCTGTTTTTAGGCTTAATGACTAAGTGGATGACGGTATTATTTGTTTACTCCCCCTTTTGCTCATTTCTGCAACACCTCTCTTTTTCCTATCATCTCTATCACCATGTCAAATGGATAACCCTCACTCATTTTTCAGGACTAGGTTACATGTCTTTTTCATTTAGGAAATACTTCATGACCTAACTAGACTGAATAAGATGCTGATTGTTGGTGCTTTTTTTATTTCTTCAAAACAGGCAGGGAGGTGATATCCTTATTTACATATTTAATTTTCAGCACTGAAATTTTCATTTGCTAATTGCAGCTCCTACATTTACATATATCTGAAAGAAAATAATTACAGATTAGTAGAGTTGCAAACAAAGAATACCTGAATGTCTTTACATTCTCAGGTGATGATCATTTCTAGAGAAATATTTTTCCTTCAACTATTTCTTTTATGTTAAGACCCAGTGTAGGATTGGCACCTTGCCAGTTTGCCATGTACTTGTCCTTTGTCTCTCTCTCAGTTTCAGTTTACAAGTTCCACTTATTCTGCCCTCTCAACAATTCATAGATAATGTAATTATGTGATTGAATTTCTTTCATATCGTGCAAGCAGATAAATAATGAACAAATGTCATCTTTTATTAATTCATGCACCATTTGCCATGCAGTCGACTCAGACATAATTACTGTTGTTTCATTTCATTTCAAAGAGTCATAACTCTTTAGAATCTTGTAGAATTGATGGTCTTTTAGGGAACAGACTCTAAAGTGTATTTTTGAAATTCAGTACTATAAAATTTATCAACCAAATCGTAATTAACACGGTCCTCTGTCAAAATGACGTCTTTTTCTTTATAAAATAATCTTCATCCTCATCCTCATAGTTATAAAATGAAGAATATGTTTTATTTTGTTTTTATGCCATGCCTGTGGCATGTGGAAGTTCCTGGGCCAAGGATTGAACCCACAGCCTGAGAGAGCCAGGCTGCTGCAGTGACTATGCCAAATCCTTAACCCACTGCACCACAAGGAAACTTCTGAGGAGTCTATTTTTACACTATTTTGTTGATTTCACATAATGTCTGATAGATATATAATATATTGGCATATTGTAAATGGGAAATGCTCATAAGTGCTTGTCCCAGGAGTTCCCTTCGTGGCTCAGTGGTTAACGAATCTGACTAAGAACCATGAGGTTGCGGGTTCGATCCCTGGCCTTGCTCAGTGGGTTAAGGATCCGGCGTGCCCTGAGCTGTGGTGTAGGTTGCAGACGCGGCTCAGATTCCACGTTGCTGTGGCTGGGCGAAGGCCGGTGGCTATAGCTCCTGTTAGACCCCTAACCTGGGAACCTCCATATGCTGCAGGTGCGGCTCTAGATAAAGGCAAAAAAAGATAAAAAAAAGTGCTTATCCCACAATAATGATTTCTCTTTGGTAACCATTTTTAAATTGGTCATAGCAATATTTTAAAATTATTAGAAAAAGTGAAGAATTTGATTTAAATATCATAAATGATAATTTGACAGTAATGTATGCACAGATAATATATTCATATATTTGCCAATATCTTATTTTGACATTGAGACAATATTTTATTTTCAATCATCACATTTTAAAAAGTCAAAATATATTAATTCACATTTCATTGAGAAATATAAAAATGAAAATATATGAATTATCTTAAGGTATATTTTTTTCTAACTTCAATATCTTTCTTTTTACCGAGGTGGTCTCTCTTCATAAATGTTTCTTAGAATTATAATTAACAATATTGTTTTCTTTGTTTCTAGGCAAGAGCTTTATAAAAGAGCTTTCTAACCTAGGCAAATTGGAAACATTTACAATATTTGTTTCTTAAATGTCTTTACAATACATTTAGATATATGTCTTATGAATTCCTTCCCAAGCTGTTTAGTTAATAAGTTAATATTGACCTCTCACTTTTCTTTTTACAGCCACACCTATGACATATGGAAGTTCCCAGGCCAGGGGTTGAGTCAGAGCTACAACTGTAGCCTACATTGCAGCCATGGCAATACCACATCCAAGACACGTCTGTGACCTATGCTGCAGCTTACAGTAACACTGGATCTTTAACCCATTGAGTGAGGCTGGGAACGAACCTGCATTCTCACAGAGACAGCGTGGGGTCTTTAACCTGCTGAGCTGCAATGGGGATGCCAACCTCTCACTTTTATTACATTTAACAATGTTTATTAAATATTTCTCAGGAAATTTAGTCGTTGATTACACACAGCATTATATTATTGTTAGTCATTATTTTTGGTTTTAAGATCCATCAGGTTTGGGGCTGCTAATTTTTTACTTTGATATTGTCTGTAGTGGAAGTCAATAAACTTCTGCAAAAGCCAGATAGTAAATGTCTTTGGGGTCATATAGTTCTCTTGCCGCTATTCAACTCTTACACTGTATGTGAAAGCAGGCAAAGACAATATATAAGTGAATGAGCATGGCTGTGTTCCAGCAAAACTTTATTTACAAAAATAGGCAATGGGCTGGACTTGAACATCAGGCTGTAGTTAACAGATTCTTGGTCCAAAACAAGGTCTTGGAGTAATATTCATGGTGTCTGGTTAGGCAGCATAAATGCAGGAAGCCAGGTGCATTTCTTTCACCTGAAGTCTCTTGTTTGGGTAGTAATGAGTTGCAACTTCTCTAAGAATATGTGCTGTGCTTTTTCCTAAATGTAACTTTGTTTTATTTTCTGATACCTGAGAATTGAGCACAAGAAATGTTTAATTATTTTCTCTTTTACTCTACTATAAGAATAGAGTATAAAATATAAAAATAGGTATAACATCACAATCAACACTATGCTTTGGTATAGATGTGAACTGAGTTTATCTTAGATTAAATTCAAAGGGTAAAATAGTTCTGATCTCATTTATCATGACTATCAGAACTATTCAGACTATAATTCTACCATCATTCAAGATCACCCATCAGATTCACTAGCATCTGGTCACTGCTCAGCTGTTCTAATACTGCTTTCTTGTTTACACATATATGAAAATAACCTAGAAGATTCCAGGATTTTGCTCTGGAATTCTTCACAGTCAGTTCCTAATTACACTCAGCTACCAGTGTCTTGGCTTCATGAATGGCTTATTTCTCTCCATTAATATTCTGAGGATCAGTTCAGATGGATCTGATGGACCAGCCATTCTCAAATCCCTGCTGCAAACTTCATCGGCTTTGTGGTGAATCCTTTTTAGCTTTAAACATTGCTATCCCTGTATCTTTTCCTTATTGGTTAATAGGCATCTTTATTATCTCAGGTAAAATCTAGATTCATTTGGGTTTTGCCCTCACCTTGGAGCTCATGATCCTGAACCTGATACTTTCTTTGTCTAACTTTAACATTTACCTGTACTCCTCAGTTAATCTACCTATATATTTTGGTGTAGATACAACAGCAGGGTGTAGTATAGACTGTGGTTTGTGGATAATGGCATGCAGGAAAGAGGCCCTCCTTCCCATCCTCCCTCCCATTCCCTTCCTTCCTTCCCTTCCTCCTTTCCTCCTTCGTTCCTCCTTCCCTTCCTCCTTTCCTCCTTCGTTCCTCCCTCCCTCCTTCTCTCACTCTTTCTCTCTCTCTATATATATCAGCACTTACACCTAGAATCCAAACACAGAAGAATCATTTCTTGGATGATCCATGTGCATTGATAAGTGCAGTTACTAATGAGAGACAAAGATAGAGGAATAGTTTAAAGACAAAAGATGAAAAACTTAAAGATTTGTCAAAGCTATATTTTGAAAACACTCATATGTTTCAAAATAAGAACCTCTAAAACTGCAATGAGCCACTTAATATTTCACAAAGCTTTTAACCCATGGATTATTTGAAGTCAAATGAAATTGTAAAATATGAATGTGAATTTGTAAAGGAAGAATAAATTTCACTTTAGATTGAATAGGTAAACTCCTAGCTGAAGGCAAAGTTATGTAATAGAAAAAAGTTTTGGCAGAGAAAAGAGTTTTGCCTGTAGTTAACAAATTAGGGAAAATCATACTGTAGATGATCTTGAAATTGTAAGAGTAAATTATCTACAAAAGTTTTGTATGGTCCAATATTTTTTCTTCAGGTTTTGAATTATTTTAAGTATACTTTTTAAATTATTTTAGGTATACTTTTGAAATATCTTAAGTGCATTACAAACATACTATATAGTTTTTGTTTTCCAGCCTACATGGCATGATCAGAATACAAATTATGGAAAGAAAGCTGGCTTATTGTATATTATGGGAACAGGGAGAACATGATATATCATCAGTCACTGTGTCCTGGTTCATTTAATCTAGTTCAGTATGAAATTTTTCAGGAATGGAATTCTTTTCATAGGATACCTTTTCCATGAGAATGCCATTGTTTGACTTGTTCCCATAGGGAAAATTGTAAAGGTTGAACTCTGTCTCAAATAATCTTCTCACGATCAATACATTCCTTGATGAAGCCTCAAAGATTAACACTTACCACATCCAGCAAAGATATAAGCCTTTTCTTTATTTGTTCTTCATGACATTTCTACATCAATAACAGACTTTTTAGGAGTTCCCATTGTGGCATAGCAGAAAGGAACCTGGCTAGTATCCATGAGGATATGGGTTGATCCCTGGCATCCCTCAGTGGTTCAAGGATCCATTGTTGCCATGAGGTATGGTTTAAGTTGCAGACATGGCTCGGATCCCATGTTGCTGTGGCTGTGGCATAGGCCAGCAGCTGTAGCTCCAATTCAGCCCCTAGCCTGGAAACTTCCATTTCCATATGCCATAGGTGCGGTCCTAAAAAGCCAAAAAAAAAAAAAAATCAGACTTTTTAAATTCAAACAGTAGTTTTTCTTAATAGTTGATTGAAATAGTTTTAACTTAAAAAATCTTACAAAGAGGATTGCCAGATATAGCAAAAAAAAAAAAAAAAAGCAGGGTACTCAGTTAAATTTGTATTATTCCTAGTTACCTATCCATATGCTCATTGAGATAAAATAAAAATATTGCATGAATCACACTTATACGAAAAAAATCATACTGTTAATGTGAAATAAACTGTCTCTAAATTACATGTTTCTTTTTTTAATTATATGCCTCTGATGAAATGTCTCTCCTTAGCAATTCCTTTTTTTTACAGAACTTGCTGATAAAATTCCATGCAGTTACATTATATTTTTCATTTACATTATAACATATGTTCTGCAGTGGTCATATTCAACTTACTTTATTCTTTTGCCCACTGAATATTTATTAGTAAGAAAAATACTTATAATTGCATATGAGCCAGTATACTGAACATGTACTGACATAAATTTAATGACTCTGAGAATTGCTTTATAAATTTGATTTGTTGAAGCACATAATACCATCTTTTTATGATATAATAATTATCCACCTTAAATTGGAATTTCTTTTCCTATTAATTACCAGTGTTGTCCCCTTTAAGTACAGCCTGGCACTTAAAGGTATACAGAGTTTATCAGTTCTTTCTTTAATGTACTCAACACATTTTTTTAAGCAATGAAATACTTTAATAACACTGGTTTAGTTCTGTCAAATTGCATAAATTTTGGGGAGTTCCCATTGTGGCACAGCAGAAATGAATCCCACTAGGAACCATGAGGTTGCGGGCTTGATCCATGGCCTCGCTCAGTGGGTGAAGGATCTGGTGTTGCTGTGGCTGTTGCTTAGGCCAGCAGCTGTGGCTCCAGTTAGACCTCTAACCTGGGAACCTTCACATGCTGCGGGTGTGGCCCTAAAAAGCAAAAAAAAAAAAAAAAAAAGGAAATTGCATAAATTTTGTTACTGAAATTATTTTGGATACTTAAAGAACAAGAAGTAAGTAAGCTCATTCAATAGGTTTTTTAAAAAGTCAACAAGAAACTTTTGAATCTTTTCTTCAGAAGTGAAGTATAATATTTCGGTACTTCAGGTAAACTCAAGTACCACTCAACTGTGTTTGTTGAAGAGAGCAAATGGGTTTTGAAAATGAGAAATTGAAAGATTCTGGTAAATTATAAAAATAATTTAATTCCTGGTTCAAACAGTACAAATACTGAAAGGAAGAGAAAAATTTCATGACAGTTACTTCAGTGTCAATAAAATGGTTATCAAATGCTGTTTGAACAACATTATTGAAAATATAGGCAGGGTAGTCATCACCTTCTATAGAATCAATCATGCTTTGCTTCAACATTGTAATATCATGTGTGTACCTTTATACAAACATTCAACAAAATATATATCTTCACCAAAAGCAATATAATTATCTCATATAATCCTAACTTAATATGTGACTCTGCAAATATTTTTTCTCAAGTCTCATCTGATAAGATTTTACTCACAACAACCTTATAAAGGAGCCTTTTTTACACGAGAAAATACTACACTAGCAAAAGAATTACTTCAGTATTATTTGCACTCTTATCTATGCCATAAAAATGAGACATTTAAATCTTTGATAATATCTATAAGAATAAAAAGAGCCACTACATTTTTAAAATTCTAGTGGGTATCTTCCTGGCAATTACAAACTTGCTTGCAGTTTTGTAATATGAAAATACTTCTGGTAGGGGTACATTCAAACAGTTGCTTGAGCTGAAAGTCTGATATTATTATATCAGACAGAAGTTTTTTGCAAATTCTTTTGTAGTTATTTCATTATCTTCATCTGAAGTTCTCTATCAAAATTTTTATTTTATCACTTTTTGACTAGTTGAATCAATCTGCCATGCTTAGTTATTAGTATATACTGGTTTATATCTGACTTTCCACCAATTTTGATAGTGAATAATTGCATCATGTTCAAAGTAGTTCAGAAGGACTTTTTTCTTGTTTAATGAATGTTCAGTGTTCAGAAAATTCATCCAGAAGCATATACTACCGGATGTTTTGTCATTCGGGATTTCAAATATAAAGAAACTAAAACAAAGGAAACCAAACAAAAAAAAGATAATAGCAATCACCAGAAAAATTGGAGATTGAATTTGATGATCTCATACTAACGAGTTTGTTATTCTCATGTTTGAACTCATATCTAACTGTAAATAGGTGTTGAACTATGCAAAGACTGGAAAACATGCACATTAAGAAGTCAAACTCATATCTGATGTAAAAATGGTGAACTTTTGTCTTCAAGGGAAAGATGTACTTGGAAGGCACAATCTCACCAATCTTACATAAAGTTTTGGGAAGTCCTTTCACTGAAGGACAAGTGAAATTTCAGAATCAGAAGTGTTTAGGGATTGACAGATTTGCATCTCTGTTAGTGTGATTTGGGGAGTAAGACTGCTGTGGAAGTTTGCCCTTCAGAAACTTTGGTCCTGGAACAAGGCAGTTAACTGGCTGTTAACTGAGGGGCTGTTGCTGACTGACTTGCAGAGAAGGCATGCTGATCTAATTTTCTCTAATGATTACTTTTGTTGGGCGTCTGAGATTTTTGCATTTTCTTGAATATGAAAAATAATTATGTTTAATTCTTATCTCCCCATTTTGGTCTTTCTCTCAGCCAAACTTGCAAGAGAGACGGTAAGAATTATCCAGATTTTTATTTGTGGTGGTATGAATCTCACCTCTTGTTATCATTTTAAGTGATTTAGGCATTAATAACTAGCCTGAAAATAATTCCGATTGTTTTTTAAAGTATTGAAAAACTGAATACAGGGAATTTAAGACATTCTGAAAAAAGTCAATTTAGGATATAGGACAAAATCATTACCTCTAGGAAATAATCTTCTATAAACAGGACACCTTTTAACTTACAAAATTCATCATTTATCTAATTGGGCCTCTCTCTCTCTTTCTCTTCCTCTCTCTGAAGTTATCTTTGATTCATTGTACAACATTTTAGGCAGAGGTGGGTTTTGATTCAGAATTCAAACACAAGAGTGTGACTTTTAATTTTTTTCACCAAGGAAAGAACATCATGATAGTATTCTGAGTAGCAAAATGCCTGAACACAGATTGACATCAGTTTTACATTTTGCACTTTGTTTTTCATATCACAAGATTACTTTTAAGAAATATCTTCTGTTTCAGGAGATAAGTCCATAAGAATGAGCATAGCTGGTTTAGAAGATCTTAATCTCTGAGCAATTTAAAATCTTCTAGTCCTGGAGTTCCCTTCATGGCACAGTGGAAACGGATCCAACTAGGAAGCATGAGGTTGCAGGTTTGATCCTTGGCTTCGCTCAGTGGGTTAAGAATCTGGCATTGCCATGAGCTATGGTTTAGGTCACAGATGTGGCTTGGATCTGGCGTTGCTGTGGTCATGGTATATGCCAGCAACTGCAGCTCTGATTCGACCCCGAACCCTAGCCTGGGAACTTCCATATGCTGCAGGGGTGGCTCTAAAAAATGTAAAATTAAAATAAAATATTCTAGTACTGAACAAGAATTACAAAAAAAAAAAAAAGTACCACTGGAAGGAACCATAGAAATCTGAAGCACAGACGGGTGAAATCATTTGCTCAGGATCATTTTGGGGCTGGGTTTGGATTCCTGGTGTCCTGGCTATCATTCCTGCTCTCTGCTTACTGTCTAGCTTAGTGAAATGGTTAACTCCATGAGCTTGGTTGCTATATAGACATGTTTTTAAATCTTCAAGTTACTTAATCTCCCTTAGCCTCAATTTTCCCTCAGTAAGATGATAACACTTGCCTTATAGGTTTGTTGAATATTAATTGAGATCAGTCCTGTGATATGCTTTACCTAATGCTTAGCATGTAACCTATGCTCAATAAATGTTAGTTATTATTTCATCATATAACATTGCACTATTACCTAAGAAGTCAGTGTTTGAGAATTATATTAATGACCCTGCAGCAGTTAAATCTATGCTTAAAACCATCTAGTAGTAGGTAGTGGGATCTGTAACACATTTACTTGAAAAGTTTGGATCTGTGAATTATTCTTTACCCTATATTGATCATGCTGGCCAGCTATTGCTACAACATCCACATCTCAGTCACTGGATACAGTGCATTTTTTTTTTTTTTTTCTGGAATGTGGGTTTCCAGGAGGCTTGCCTTTATCAAAGCAATCATTCAGGAACTAATGCTCCTTCTATCTAGTTCCTTCAAATGCCCTGAAGTCTGGAGTCTTACACTGGGTTCTTTGCATTTGATTTTCCCAAGATCAGTGGAAAGCATCATATATGATCATGTAGCATTTGAAAGATCAGCCGTGCTAGTGGTGTTTAACACTTCTTGAAGTGTTTCCCTGCAGTGAAGACTGTGAAAGGTAGTCAAGCTGTGAGCCCATGGGAGTAGAAAAATGGAGTTAGGAGAGCATGGCCAAAACGGAGATTGCAACGTGATCTGAATAACCTTGTTTCAGGTCATGTATTTGAGCCTCATAGAATACCAGTTAATTTGCTGTGTATTGTCATCCCTTTTAATGGATGAAGGAACTGAGGACATAAGTAAATTGTTCAAAGTTACTCATTTTGACAAGGGCAGAACCAAAATTATTTTCCAGGCACTATGAACCTAAATTCTAAGGTACTTGATTTTTTTATAGCCACTTTTTTTTTATAGGTACTTTGACTAGAATCTTTGATTAGTTTCATTAGAAAGGTGCTTAAATCAGTGAGGTTAACTAACTTGCCAGTCACTGAAAATTACGTTTTTTCTTTCTTTTCTTTTTTTGTTCTTTTTATGGCTGCGCCTGTGGCATGTGGAAGTTCCCAGGCTAGGGGTCAAATCCGAGCTGAAGTTGCCTGCCTACAGCACAGACACAGTAATGCATGATCCGAGCTGTGTCTGTGATCTACACCACAGCTGATGGCAATGCTGGATGTTAACTCGCTGAGCGAGCCTGGTATCAAAACTGCATCCTAATGGATATCAGTCAGGTTCATTACCCCTGAGCCACTGTGGGGAACTCCTAAAAATTATTTTTGTAATATTTTCAAAATGAAGTTTTAATTAAACTTTACATTATTTGATCTACTCAAACTTTACCTTATTTTTTGGAAGCAACAAGATTGATTTCGCTAATCTAGTATTTTGTAGATTATTCTTAACATTTTTATGAGATTAATAATCCTCTTAATTTCTGAAAAAAAATTCAGTTTGGTTAGCAAAATATCACATTTTTCTAAACCTTACTAGTTATATAAATATTTTTATATGGATTATCTCAGTGGTACTTTTAGTTAATAACTTGAAATTTGCTGAGCAGATTTTTTTAATCCATTGCCCTGGGCTGGGGATCAAATCCACACCTCCATAGTGATCCAAACTATTGCAGTTGAATTCTTAACCCACTGTACCACAATGGGAACTCTAAAGAGTATCTTTCTAAAGGAACCTTCTGAAAGCAATAATGCTATACCCTGAGCTTTATTTTTATTTTGTATTTTTGGCTTTTTTTGTTTTTGTCATTTTAGGGCTGTACCTGCGGCATATGGAGATTCCTAGTAAAGGGGTCTAATCGGAGTTGTAGCTGCTGGCCTGTGCCACAGCCACAGCAATGCAGGATCAAAGCCACGTCTGCAACCTACACTACAGCTCACGGCAATGCCGAATCCTTAACCCACTGACTGAGGCCAGGGGTCGAACCCTCAACCTCATGGTTCCCAGTTGGATTCGTTAACTGCTGTGCCACGACGGGAACTCCTGTACCCTGAGCTTTATAAACTAATAGGCTTAAGGCTAATATTTTGAATATTTCAAAGAAAATCCAAATTTTTAAGTGAAAATTGGATTATAAATAATACTCATATGCAATATATAGAATCAGTAACTTTCTAAACAACTTTACTCCATATTTTTATATGGATTATCTCAGTGGCACTTTTAATTAATAACTTGAAAGTTGCTGAGCAAATGCCTGTAGAAGTTATTTTAACCTTTAATTTTTTTCTTTTGTTAACATTGGATAGTTCTAGATTTGCTTTTAGCTAATGTATATTTACTGTATTTTTATGAAAGACATCTAGGAAAAGTCTAATAACTCAAAATGAGATGAATTGCATATTAGAATTAATATTCATTCCCAAAGCCAGTTAAACTTTCATAGTGAAATTGTGCAGTAAACTTTCAATTTGTACTGAGTTCTCTTTATGTTTGTCTAAGCCAGCTAAGTTAATGGTCCTTTCATGAGTGTTATCATCTGATTCTTTGACTTATTATTAGGGTATACACTTTGGAAATAAATTTCTTAAATTTTCTTTGAGAATTTTTCCAAGTGATTTATGTATTTTTATGCTTTCCTATTGAGTTAGGAAGAGGAAAGAGCCATAGAAATTAGGGAATATATAAATACCCCACATTTTCTGCTTCTTTAAATGTCTGAATGTGTAGGTCACCAAAGTTAAAACAGCTGTTCACTGTTTTGAGCAAATTTTTTAAATGTTAAATTGTTTTTTTGGAAAAAAAGTTGAAGTTTTCAAGAGGTTAGATCTTAGTTACCACCTTAAGTTCTAAATAATTTATTTTTTAAATTTTATAATGATTTTTATTTTTTCCATTACAACTGGTTTACAGTGTTCTGTCAGTTTTCTACTGTACAGTAAGGTGACCCAGTCACACATGTATACATTGTTTTTTCTCATATTATCATGCTCCATCATAAGTGACTAGACAGAGTTCCCAGTGCTGTACAGCAGGATCTCATTGCATATCCATTCCAAAGACAATAGTTTGCATCTATTAACCCCAAATTCTCAGTCCATCCCACTCCTTCCCTCTCCCTCTTGGCAACCACAAGTCTGTTCTCCATATCCATGATTTTCTTTTCTGTGGAAAGGTTCATTTGTGCCATATATTAGATTCCAGATATAAGTGATAGCATATGGTAATTGTCTTTCTCTTTGACTTACTTAACTTAGTAGGAGAGTCTCTATTTCCATCCATATTCTGCAAATGACATTATTTTGTTCTTTTTTTATGGCTGAGTAGCATTCCATTGTCTATATACCACATCTTCTTAATTCATTCATTTTTTGATGGACATTTAGATGGTTTCCATGTCTTGGCTATTGTAAGTAGTGCTGTAATCAACATGCGGGTGCATGTGCCTTTTTCAAGGAAAGTTTTTTCTGGATAGATGCTAAAGAGTGTTATTGCTAGGTCATATATTTGTTCTGTGTATAGTTTTCTAAGGCACCTCCATACTGTTTTCTGTAGTGGTTGTACCAATTTACATTCCCACCAACAGTGCAGGAGGGTTCCCTTTTCTCCATACCCTCTGCAGCATTTGTTATTTGTGGACTTATTAATGATGGCCATTCTGACTGGTGTGAGGTGCTACGTCATAGTAGTTTTGATTGGCATTTCTCTAATCATCAGTGATGTTGAGCATTTTTTCATGTGCTTGTTAGCCATCTGCATATCTTCTTTGGAGAAATGTCTATTCAGGTCTTTTGTCCATTTTCCCATTGGGTTGCTGGCTTTTTTGCTGTTGAATTGTATAAGTTGTATATTTTAGAGGTTAAGCCTTTGTCAATTGCATCATTTGAAACTATTTTCTCCCATTCTGTAAGTTGCCTTTTTTTTTTTTTTAATGGTTTCCTTACTGTGCAAAAGCTTGGCAGTTTGATTAGGTACTATTGGTTTATTTTTACTTTTATTTCTGTTGCCTTGGGGGACTGACCTGAGAAAACATTTGTAAGCTTGATGTCAGTGAATGTTTTGCCTGTTTTCTCTTCTAAATTCTCAGATTTTAGAGGTAATATAAGATGGAGACCAGAGTAAATGGCCGTTTGCAGCTGATGGTCTCCTAAATTTTACATAGTCCAGGATCATCAAGAGATAGTAGGGTTTCTAGATAAAATATAGGACACTCAGTAACATATGAATTTCAGAGGAACAAAGAATTTTTATATAAATCTGTGCCAGTAATCATTTGTTCTTTAAAATTCAAGTGTGACTGAGAACCATGTATTTTTATTTGTAATATCTGGCAACTCTAAAATATATTGATCTCTCATTCTGTGTCACAGGTTTCAAATTTTAGTCAGGGAGTGACTGCCATAGTTTAGGTCATGTGCCCTTTTTGGCCTTCAAAGTTAGTAACCTGTCTGATGATATTTCTTTTTTAAAACAATAGTAATTGGCA
>PVHT020003785.1:8359616-8371512 GCA_004024745.2 Catagonus wagneri
CTCTCTCTTCTCCCTCTGGCACCCCTATAATACGGATATTGGTGCGTTTAACAGTATCCCAGAGTTCTCTGAGACTCAGCTCATTTCCTTTCAATCTTTCATCTCTTTTCTCTTCTGCATTAGTGATTTCCACTAATCTATCCTCCACCTCGCTGATTCGTTCTTCTGCCTCCTGTATTCTATTGTTGGCTGCTTCTAAGGAATTTTTTATTTCAGCTATTGTGTTTTGCATCTCTTCTTGTTTAATTTTTACAGCTTGTATTTCTCTGCTCATTGTTTCCTGTAAATGATCAATCTTTGCCTCCAATCTATTTCCAATGCCTTGCATCATCTTCAGCATCAACAGTCTAAAGTCTCTTTCTGAGGGGCTGGTAATCTCATCATCACTGAGCTGTTTTTCTGGACTTTTCTCTTTCTCCCTTATCTGGGTTAGAGTTTTCTGTCTTTTCATTTTTATAGGTTTTTGGTGTGGTGACCTTTTTGCCAACAATAGAGTGGTAGCCTCTCTTAATTCTGGCGTTTGCCTCCCCTGTGACTAAAGCTGGTATGTCCGGGCTTGCTGTAGGCTTCCTGATGGGAGGGACTGATGCCTGCCCACTAGTAGGTGGGGTTGATTCCTAGCCCTCTGATGGGTGGGGCTTTGTCTCTGGATGAGATTAGAGGCTGGCTGTGTGCCTGAGGGGTCTTTAGGCAGCCTGTTTACTGATGGGTGGGGCTGAGATCCCATCTGAATTGTTGTTTGGCCTGGGGCTTCTCAGCGCTGATGGGAGGGACCAGATTTTCCCAGAAATGGCCACCTCCAGAGAAATGCAGGCTAATGAATGTTCCCGAGAGCTTCACCTCCAGTGTCCTACCCCCACAACAAACCACAGTCACCCCTATTTTCCCAGGAGATCCTCCAAGAATTGCAGTAAGGTCCACCCGGCTTCCTATGGAGACTGCTTTGCCCTGGGACCCAGTGCACGTGAAAGTCTGTGTGTGCCTTTCAAGGATGTGGTCTCTGTTTCCCCCAGTCCTGTGGAGCTCCTGCACACAAGCCCCTCTGGCCTTCAATGCCAGATGCTCCGGGGGCTCTTTCTCCCTGTGCCCGATCCCCAGGCGTGGGGTTTTGACGTGGGGCTCAGAACTCTCAGTCCTGTAGCTAAGTCTCTGTGATGCAGTTACTTTCCAGTCTGTGGGGCTTCCCACCCGGGAGGTATGGGGTTGCTTCTAACGCGTAATCGCCCCTCCTACCTCTTGATATGGTCTCCTCTTTGTCTTCTGGAGTAGAATATCTTTTTTGGAAGTTTACAGTCCAGTTGGTTGAAGGCTGCTCGGCATTTGGTTGTAGTTTTGCTGTTTTTCGGGAGAGAAGTTGAGCTCCAGTCCTTCTATTCCGCCATCTTAATCCCTTTTGTTCTTAGCTCTGTTTTCTAACTTGTTGCTGATGCCCAGACTCATTTATCTTCTTAAGTTTTCTAAGATACCTTAGCATCCTTAAAGTAATTAAGCTGGTTCAAGATGGATACTTGTAATCTGCAACCAAAAAATCTTAACAGCATTATTTCTAATGGTAATTTTAGTTGCAATAGAAAGATTTATTGCAGCAATATCTGCCTGATGACAGTATTCGTTATTTTATTTTAAAGTAATAGGGCCTTAGAGTTTACCAGTGCTCTCAGTAGACCCCTTCTACATCTGGCCGAAGATCAGGGATTTGCCAGTGCATCTTATGAGAGAAAAACAAAAAACAAAAAACAAAAAACAAAAAACTTGACGTCGTGCAAACCTGGCCAAAAGCAATGGTCTAGTAGGAAAGATGGTAAATTCTGCTCCTCTGTTCCTTTTGGTAGAAGATATGGTTTCTTCTTCATCCAGTTGAAGAGCGTATTTTGATTTTCTGACTAAAATTAGTATAATTGAAAAGAAATACATACAGGGAGAATGAATATGTTCAATGTAAAATATTTGGAAACCAATATCTTAAATGACATACTGCTCTGCATGTTTTGCAAATGTAAATCAAGAGGAAGCTAGTCTGACTTTGTGATATACAGAAATTGCTATATGGAGTGAATTTTTTTTTTAAGGCTTTGCCTTTATTCAACTCATGAAAGTTAAAATCTTGTCCTGCTTACAGGGTAGATTGTCTCCCCAGAATATCAGAAAGAGGGCTGATATTTTTCTGGGCTCTGACAGGAAGCTGTAATTCCCAGAGATGAGAGAGCTGGTATGTGTAGCCACTTTACATTTAATACTCAGTTACTTGAAGTTACATGCTTCAAAACTTCCTATATAGTATGCTGTTATGGATAATATGGTTCAGGTATTATTTACATGAGTGAAACAAAGTTTCTCCATCCTGTATTGTTACTACTCTGCTGATAATCATAATTAAGAAAACAGCAATTAGAAGCAGAGAAGAAACCATTTTAAAACCAATGATTCTGATATTTACTGGTAAAATTGAATATGGTAATTGGCTTTACCTAGAGTTAAATGCATGGGATTGTTAGAATTGTTTTGAATCTGGTATTGTAAGAGAAGTGGGGACATAGATATTTTCATTTTGAATCCTTTTGCTAACAGTGATGATTTACTGTATATTTGTAAATCTAAGAGCATTTAAAAAGTAATTTCTCAAAGTTTGTTCCATGAAAGCCAAAATTTCATATTACAGTCCTTCAAGTTAAAGTTCTAAATCCTAAAATAGGTTAGATCTTGATGAACACATTTATATTTCTTCCTAGACGAAAGATCATGTCTTCAAAGCAGTTTAATGAGCATACACTAGCTAATTTAAATAATCAGCAACTTGTTATATCTGAATAGTTTCTCTAAACAAAAGCACAACTCATTTCTCCATTTTAATCTTTCAAATAAAAAATAATTACTCTGATTTAAAATTAAGGTATCAGCAAATGAACTTTTTGTTTGTTTTTTGAAGTCCAGTTACTAGTGGTTTGATAGCATTCCTTTTTATTTGTCATTCATTCATTCAGCAAATATTTTTTTAATGATTCTCTGGGCCAGGTTGTGAATGAACACATTAAGGATAGAAAAAATACCAAGCAGCAAACATTTTCTACAATATCCAAAAATGTTTGTGGAATTGACATTTTAAAATATGTATATGTTAACTTTTAATTTAAAAAAATATTAAATCTAAATTGTAGTTTAAATTGGCAGAGTAATATAATAAGAAACTCAGAGGCCCATACTGGAACAGTTTCTTAAAGGTTATAACCAGCACTTCACATCCAGAGTATTGACAATGTGGGGCGATTTTGAAATAAAATAAAAAAAAAAACCAAAAAACTGGGTATACTTAAAACTCCAAGAATATCATCCCCATTTTATACAGTCAATATTTATTTCAATTAGATAAACCGATATAATCTCTTCATTGTTCCACTGTTGTTGAACTCAAGTTAATGTGCCTGACACAAAATGAGGCCAAATGGACCACAATGTTGGGAGTTTGGAGCAGAGAAAGGTTTATTGCATGGGCCAAGAAAGGAGAACCAACAGCTCATGTTTAAAAGACCCACATTTCTTGGCGGGTTTATGGGAAGCATTTGTAATGGCAACGTGAGGGAGAGGAGTTGTAGGGTGTGTGCTCAGCTCCTGCACAGTCCTCTGATTGGTTGAATTTGAAGCAACAGTGTGGTGTCACAAGGGTTAGGATTATCAGTCCTCAGACCAGCTGGTCTTGAGGTGATATGCTCATCGTTATCATGAAGTTAACTTCCATTAGGTGGGGGTTTTGGCATCTGTAAAACAGCTCCAAAAGTGTGCATCAGATATTGTTAGACAGGTATTTCAGGGAGGAACTAAAGATTCTATGAATGTCATACGGCTGGTTTACTATTTAAATTTTTACCAGTGTTTCTTGCCCAGTTGCTGTTTTTGCTCCTACATAGTCATGCATTCAATCATGAATACACATTCAATCATTCTTAAGGCAGGCTATTGTGACTTAGGGTGGGCCTGGAAGACTACAGATTTTCTACAAACAAGAGGCAGACAGAGGTCATGGCATCAGGGATGGGCTAGGAGTGGTTGTCTTGGGAAGACCCTAATAGGGTCCTGCTCAGTTACAGTACTATTAACTATTTCTTTCAGTGTGGTTCTCTGGATATCAGTACTTGGAGTATTTTTGTGAAATTCTCATAATAAAGTTATTCTCTTTAGTGGTTGAAGATATAATTCCATAGTCTTGTAGCTCCAATTATTTCTGTTTGCAGCTGTTTGGAAATTAATATTATTTTTTTGTATTTAATATTTTCTTTCTGTTTTAATATTTAGCAGTTTCTATTATTTTATGAGACTCGTGTGCTACCTACTGCACTGAGTCACTGTCTATGATATTTATGATTTTAAGATATTTATATTTATCTTGTTTGAGATTTATATTACTTCTTGAATATATAGTTAAGATCTTTAGCTAATGTCATTTAAAATTTATCTTTTAACTTTTTAGTTAATATCTTTCAGTAATTTTTGAAAAGTGTCAGAAATAATGCCCTATTTATCGTTTTTACTTTCCAATATAATCGTTTTTTCATTCACTATGCCTTTTTTCTTTTTCTTTTCATCTTTTTAAAAATGTCTTTCTTGGAGTTCCTGTCGCGACTCAGTGGTTAACGAATCCGACTAGGAACCATGAGGTTGTAGGTTCGATCCCTGCCCTTGCTCAGTGGATTAAGGATCCGGCATTGCCGTGAGCTGTGGTGTAGGTTGCAGATGCGGCTCGGATCCTTTGTTGCTGTGGCTGTGGCGAACGCTGGCAGCTGCAGCTCCTGTTAGACCCCTAGCCTGGGAATCTCCATATGCTGCCTGTGCGGCCCTTGATAAGGCAAAAAGACAAAAAAAAAAAAGGTCTTTCTTGTCAATCTCTATCTTTTATTTCAACTTATCTTTCAGTGTAATGAGGCTCTAGAAGTTGTATTTTATTTTATTTTATTTTATTTTATTTTATTTTATTTTATTTTATTGTCTTTTTACCTTTTATGTAGAGCCGTACCCGTGTCATATGGAGGTTCCCAGGCTAGGGGTCTAACAGGAGCTGTAGCTGCTGGCCTTTGCCACAGCCATAGCAATGCGGGATCCGAGCCCCGTCTGCAATCTACACCACAGCTCACGGCAACGCCGGATCCTTAACCCACTGAGCAAAGCCAGGGATCGAACCCACAACCTCATGGTTCTTCGTCAGATTCGTTAACCACTGAGCCACGAACGGAACTCCTAGAAGTTGTATTTTATTTGATGGCAATCTCATCCATTAAGTATTAATTACTTTTCATTTCTAGAATTTTCATTTAGTCTTAGTAATTTCTCTGTCTTGTCTGTTAAATCCTGAGGGCCTCAGTTGTATCTTATGAGGAACTAAATTTTTCCCATAACTATGTGAGCTTAGAGAGGACTCTAAACCTCAGATGAAAACATAGCCCTGGCTGTTACTTTGATTGGTTGAACAGCTATAAAACCATGAGTAGAAGATCCATTTATGTATTGCCCATACTTATGATCTATGGAAACTTAGATAACTTATGTGTATTTTTTGAAGTTGCTAACTTGGTGGTAATTGTTATATAGCAGTAGACTAACAATACAACAATTTGACACACTGTGTCAAAAGTAAATAAAATTAATAGATATTGAAATTTCCTAAATCTTACCAAGGTAGCCAAACACCATTAAGGAGTATTTTACACTGCACGAAATTAACTGCTTGTGAAGCCATATTCCTTCAGTGGCTATTAGTGGCTTTGTGGGTGACCGTTTTTCTATCATCATCCATCCAGTGGCAGAGATCTTTCTAACTCATACACATTCTTTAGAGCTCACCTATCAATGAGAAGGAACTGGGATACATAATTTAAGACAAAAGGAAGAGAGTGTTATTGTGTTTCCTAAATAAGGTAATTCAAGATTTCAAGGCTGTTGCAATTCCTAATCTTTAAGAACAATGGGGAAAGAAAGGAAATAAAGGAAAGCTTTGACTGAGTAACCTATCTCTTAAAAGAGGAATACAGAATTTTCTCCCAAGTCAATACTGTGGCTTTTAAAAAGTTATCTGTACTTTCCATCTGGTGTCTTCATTTATTTGAATTATGTAACTTAATGACCCTTTTTTCTTTGGTCTTACTGATAGAAGTACTTATTGATACTTTCCCCAAATACTATGGTAATCTCTATTTCACTGTGTTTAACAGTATATTAAGAAAAAGAGTTTTTTGGAAGGGATATCATTAATAATGGAGGTAGTGATCTGTGCTATCCTTAAGAAAAGGTGTTACTTGAAAGATTTGCAACAAGAAAAAAATTTATATTTGACATCTGTATAAATTTGCTGCCACTAAATCACTCAAATCTAAGGAAACAGTAATTCAGAGCTGCAGAGGATCTACATTTCTAGGAAGAGTACCTACTGTGCAGTTGGTCTCCTTAGAGTCCACAAATTCTACACTTGCACTTTGGCAAGCTTGTTCATGGAAAGTTATTGTTTATTAGTAAAAATAAGTCTGGAGAATCTGTCATCACAGCGAATGTTCCTTTGATCAGACTAGCCCTTTCATTCTGCAAAAGGTTTAGAGGGTCAGGTCAAACTCATGCATTGATATAAAGTCATTAAATACATAGATACTGAGATTAACATGGGAAGAGATTCCAGAGAATCTCACACAAATTTTGCTGACGTCCTAATAAAGAAAGATGGCTCCAACTGATGTCTGTAGCAGAATGTCATCTTCCATACGATGAAAAAAAATGAATGCAGATTCATTAACAGGGACATTAAAGGTCTAATGTTGGCATTAAAATCCAAATAAGGAAATCCTCAACTACCTGAAAGTCAAAGTAATCAATTTCACAATAGGAAAGCAAAATAGCTAATTGCACATGTGATAAAATGAGTTATATATCCTCTTGCTCATTCTTGACAGTTTCGGGCACTAAGGAACAAATCTGAACCAAAAAAAAAAAATTGAGTAGAATGCAAAAAACAAACTTTAAGGACACTATGATTTACACTGCTCCTTTTAGAAATCAGGTATTTTTCACTCATTGGGTGTAATTAAGTCTGGAGCTAATGGGGTGTGTGTGTGTGTGTGTGTGCGTGTGTGTGTGTGTATGTAAGCGTGCATTTTTTTAAAGGGAGTTCTATGGAGGATATTAAAATCTTATCTACCTCATTTTCAAGTATTTACATGTAATTTATATTATAAGAAATTTACGTTATGTGCACTTTTTATTATATGAAAATGCCAAGAATAAATTTTAAGCTTTGTAGAGATGTGATGCAAAACAGCCCTCAGGTGGTTGGTAACTAATACTGACTATCTGTGGGCAGATTTTTTTCTCTTGTTAGCTGAAAGTATTTTAGTCATTGGAGAAAATGTTTTGGTAAATTTGTTTTTATCTTTGGAAATGGTGGTTCCAGTAATTGAGGTTGAAATTTTTCAATCCAGTGAATGATATAGGGTGATGTGCAGAGTCAAGTCAAAGGTGAAAGAGATGTGAGAAGACACTGAGACAACAGAACAAAAGCTATTAGGTTTCTGCAACATAGAAGCCATCATGACCATAAAAATATGAATTTTTTTCTCTTTCACTGCTACAATTTTAAGAGCTTGGTAGATAGCAGGGATGGAGTGATATTGAGGCAAAATAAGATTTTTTCATAATCAACTAGACTTTTTTGTTGAATTTGAATTTAAAATTTAAAAATAATTTTCGTTATAGTTGATTTACAATGTTCTGTCAATTTCTGCTGTAAAGTTTCATTATATATGTATATACACACATATGTATATATACATTCTTTTTCTCGTATTATCTTCTGGTCATGTTCTATCACAAGTGATTGGATGTAGTTCTCTGTGCTATACAGTAGGATCTCATTGCTTATCCATGTAATGTAATAGTTGGCATCTGCTAGTTCTAAACTCCCAGTCAGCCCACTACCTCACTCTCTCCCTTTGCAACCACAAGTATGTTCTCCATGTCAATGAATTTGTTTCTGTTCTGTAGATAGATTCATCTGTTCCGTATTTTAGATTCCACATATAAGTGATATCACATGGCATTTGTCTTTCTCTTTCTGACTTCCTTAACTTAGGATGAGAATTGCTAGTTTCCACCTATGTTGCTACAAATGACATTACTTTGTTCTTTTTAGAGCTAAGTAGTATTCCATTGTGTATATGTATCACATCTTTTTTTTTTCTTTTTTTCTATGTTATTTTTAGTTTTTTCACATTACTTAATGAATTTTATTACAATTATAGGTATACAAAAATCATCACAGCTCATTTTGATAGTATTTCCATCCCAAACCCTCAGTGCATCCCCCTACCCCCCAGATTGTCTCATTTGGAAACCATAGGTTTTCCAAAGTCTGTGAGTCATTATCAGTTCTGCAAAGAAGTTCACTGTGTCCTTTTTTTAGTTTCCACATGTAAGCGGTAGCATTGGATGTTGGTGTCTAATTGTCAGACTGGTTTCACTTTGCATGTTAATTTTTAGGTGCATCCATGTTTTTATAAATGTTGTTATGTCATTCCTTTTAATGGCTGAGTAATATTCCATTGTATGTATGTACCATATCTTCCCTATCCACTCCTCTGTCGATGGGCATTTAGGTTGTTCCCATGACTTGGCTATTGTATAGAGTGCTGCAATGAATACTGGAGTACATGTGCCTTTTCGAGTCATGGCTTCCTCTAGATAGATGCCCAGGAGTGGGATTGCTGAATCAAATGGTAATTCTATTTTGAGTTTTCTGAGGAATCTCCATACTGTTTTCCACAATAGTTGAACCAATTTGCATTCCCACCAACAATGTAATAGGGATCCTTTTTCTCCACACTCTCTCCAGCACTTATTGTTTGTAGACTTTTTGATGATGGCCATTCTGGCTGGTGTAAGGTGGTACCTCATAGTGGTT
The DNA here is from genome assembly GCA_004024745.2 of Catagonus wagneri. NCBI lineage: Eukaryota > Metazoa > Chordata > Mammalia > Artiodactyla > Tayassuidae > Catagonus > Catagonus wagneri. Next base: position 8,368,546 of record PVHT020003785.1, read on the forward strand.
TTGATTTGCATTTCTGTAATAACGAGTGATGAAGAACATCTTTTCATGTGTTTTTGGCCATCTGTATGTCTTCTTTAGAGAATTGTCTGTTTAGATCTTCTGCCCATTTTTTGATGGGGTTGTTTGTTTTTTTGGTACTGAGCTATAGGAGGTGTTTGTAATATTTTGGAGATTAATCCCTTGTCAGTCGATTCATTTGCAAATATTTTCTCCCATTCTGTGGGTTGTCTTTTCGTTTTGTTTAGGGCTTCCTTTGCTGTGCAGAAACTTTTAGGTCCCATTTGTTTATTTTTCTTTTTATTGTCCTTACTCTGACAGGTGGATCTGAAAAGATGTTGCCATCATTTATGTCTGAGAGTGTTTGGCCTATGTTTTTCTCTAAGAGTTTTATAGTATCTGGTCTTACATCTAGATCTTTAATCCATTTTGAGTTTATTTTTGTGCATGGTGTTAGGAAGTGTTCTAGTTTCATTTTTTTACATGTAGCTGTCCAGTTTTCCCAGCAGCACTTATTGAAGAGGCTGTGTTTTCTCCAATGTATATTCTTGCCTACTTTTTCATGGACTAGTGGACTCTAAGTGCGTGGCTTTAATTCTGGGCTTTCTATCCTGTTCCACTGACCTATATTTTTGTCTTTGTGCCAGTACCATACAGTTTTGATGACTGTAGCTTTGTAGTAGAGTCTGAAGTCAGGGAGCCTGATTCCTCCAGCTCCATTTTTCTTTTTCAGGATGTCTTTGGCTATTCTGGGCATTTTGTGCTTCCGAAGTTTAAAATATTTTGTTCTAGTTCTGTGAAAAATGTCCTTGGTAATTTGATAGGGATTACATTGAATCTGTAGATTGCCTTGGGTAGTATAGTCATTTTGGTAATATTGACTCTTCCAATCCAAGAACATGGTATGACTTTCCATCTGTTCATGTCATCCTTGATTTCTTTCATCAGCGTCTTACAGATTTCAGGGTACAGATCTTTTGTCTCTTTAGGTAGGTTTATTCCTGAGTATTTGATTATTTTTGATGCGATGGTAAACAGGATTGCTTCCCTAATTTCTCTTTCTGGTTTTTTATTGTTAGTATATAGAAATGCACTTGATTTTTGTGTATTAATTTTATGTCCTGCGACTTTGCCAAATTCATTGATGAGCTCTAACAATTTTCTGGTACATATTTAGGATTCTCTAGGTATAGCTTCATGTCATTTGCAAATAGTGATAGTTTTACTTCTTTCTTTCCAATTTGGATTCCTTTTATATCTTTTTCTTCTCTGATTGCTGTGGCTAGGACTTCCAAAACTATGTTGAATAGTACTGTCAAGAGTGGACATCCCTGTCTTATTCCTGATCTCAGCAGGAATTCTTTTAGCTTTTCACCATTGAGAATGATATGAGCTCTGGGTTTGTCATAGATGGCCTTTGTTATGTTGAGGTAGGTTCCCTCTATGAGCACTTTCTGAAGGGTTTTGATCAGAAGTAGGTGTTGGATTTTGTCAAAGGCTTTTTCTGCATCTATGGAGAGGATTGGTTTTTATTCCTCAGTTTGTTAAGTGGTCTATCACACTGATTGATTTGTGGATATTGAAGAATCCTTGCATCCCTGGGATAAATCCCACTTGATCGTGGTGTACAATCTTTTTATTGTATTGTTGGATTTTGTTGGCTAGTATTTTGTTGAGAATTTTTGCATCTATGTTCATCATTTAGACTGGCCTGTAATTTTCTTTTTTTTTGATATCTATGTCTGGTTTTGGTATCAAGGTGATGGTGGCCTCATAGAATGAGTTTGGGAGTGTCCCTTCCTCTGCAGTTTTTTGGAAGAGTTTCAGAAGGATAGGTGTTAGCTCTTCTCTAAATGTTTGATAGAATTCACCTGTGAAGCCATCTGGTCCTGGACTTTTGTTTGTTGGAAATTGTTTAATCACATTTTCAATTTCAGAACTTGTGATTGGTCTGTTCATATTTTCTATTTCATCTTGATAGTCTTGAAAGGTTGTACTTTTCTAAGAATTTGTTCATTTCTTCTAGGTTTTCCATTTTATTGCCATATAGTTGCATATAATCATCTCTCATGATCCTTTGTATTTCTGTGATGTCCGTTGTTACTTCTCCTTTTTCATTTCTAATTTTATTGATTTGTTTCCTCTCTCTTTTTTTCTTGATAAGTCTGGGTAAGGGTTTATCAATTTTGTTGATCTTTTCAAAGAACCAGGTTTTAGTTTCATTGATCTTTTCAATGGTTTTCTTCATTTCTATTTCATTGATTTCTGCTCTGATCTTTATGATTTCTTTTCTTCTACTAACTTTAGGTATTATCTATTCTTCCCTCTCTACCTGCTTTAGAAGTAAAGTTAGGTTGTTTATTTGAGCTTTTTCTTGTTTCCTTAGTTAGGCTTATATTGCTATATATAAACTTTCCTCTTAGCATTGTTTTTGCTGCATCCCAGAGGTTTTGGAGTGTCATGTCTTTGTTGTCATTTGCTTCTAGGTGTATCTTAATTTCCTCTTTGATTTCTTCAGTGATCCATTGGTTATTTAGTAGCATGTTGTTTAGTCTCCATGTGTTCATATTTTTTGCCATTTTTTTCTTGTTGTTGATTTCCAGTCGTATAACATTGTGGTCAGAAAAGATGCTGGATATGATTTCAATGTTCTTAAAGTTATTGAGGCTTTATTTGTAGACCAGGATGTGATCAATCTTAGAGAATGTTCCATGCGCACTTCAGAAGAATGTGTATTCTGTTGCTTTTGGATGGAATGTCCTATAAATATCTATGAAGTCCATCTGATCTAATGCTTCATTCAGGACCTGTGTTTCCTTGTTGCTTTTCTGTCTGGATGATCTATCCATTGCTGTACGTGGGGTGTTAAAGTCCCCAACTATGACTGTGTTATTGTTGATTTCTCCCTTTAAGGATGTTAGCAGTTGTCTTATATATTGTGGTGATCCTATGTTGGGTGCATAGATATTT
>PVHT020003785.1:8372512-8500302 GCA_004024745.2 Catagonus wagneri
TTTTTTTTTTTTTTTTTTTTTTTTTTTTTTTTTTTTTATGTGGTACTTGTTACACTTTCTGGTTTTGAGTGACTGGTTCCTTTCCCATGTTAGGGAAGTTTTCAGCTATTATCTCTTTGAATATTTTTTCTGTCTCCTTCTTTCTCTCTTTTCCTCCTCCCCCCCATAATATGGATGTTGGTGCATTTAACATTATCCCAGAGTTCTCTTAGACTTTCCTCACTTCCTTTCAATGTTTTATCTCTTTTCTTTTCTGCATTAGTGATTTCCACTCTAATCTGTCCTCCACCTCGCTGATTCGTTCTTCTGCCTCCCATATTCTACTGTTGGCTGCTTCTAATGAATTTTTATTTCAGTTATTGTATTTTGCATCTCTTCTTGTTTAATTTTCACATCTTGTATTTCTTTGCTCAGTGTTTCCTGTAAATTATCAATCTTTGCCTCCAGTTTATTTCCAACACCTTGCATCATCTTTAGCATCAACAGTCTAAAGTCTCTTTCTGGGAAGCTGATAATCTCCTCATCACAGCCGTTTTTCGGGGTTTTTCTCTTTCTCCCTTATCTGAGTTATAGTTTTCTGTCTTTTCATTTTTATAGGTTTTTGGTGTGGTGACCTTTTTGCAGACAATAGAGTTGTAGCCTCTCTTAGTTCTGGTGTTTGCCTCCCCTGTGGCTCAAGTTGGTATGGGTGGAGACTTGCTGTAGGCTTCCCGGTGGGAGGGACTGGTGCCTGCCCACTGGTAGGTGGGGTTGATTCCTCTCCCTCTGATGGATGGGGCTTTGTCTCTGGATGAGATTAGAGGCTGGTTGTGTGCCTGAGGGGTCTTTAGGCAGCCTGTTTACAGATGGGTGGAGCTGAGATCCCACCTGGATTATTGTTTGGCCTGGGGATTCTCAGCGCTGATGGGAGGGACAAGATTTTCCCCAAAATGGCCACCTCCAGAGAAGTGGAGGCTGATGAATATTTCCAAGAGCTTCACCTCCAATGCCCTCCCCCTACAACAAACCACAGTCACTCCTGTTTTGCCAGGAGATCCTCCAAGAATTGCAGTCAGGTCCACCCAGATTGCTATGGAGACTTTGCTTTGCCCTGGGACTCAGTGCCTGTGAAAATCCGTGTGTGCCTTTCAAGAATGGGTCTCCTGTTTCCCAAAGTCCTGTGGATCTCCTGCACACAAGCCCCACTGGCCTTCAATGCCAGATGCTCCAGGGGCTCTTTCTCCCTGTGCCAGATCCCCAGGCATGGGGATTTGACGTGGGGCTCAGAACTCTCAGTCCTGTAGGTCAATCTCTGTGATACTGTTACTTTCTAGTCTGTGGGGCTTCCCACCCAGGTGGTATGGGTTTTTTTTTTTCGTGTAATTGCCCCTCCTACCTCTTGATTTGGTCTCCTCTTTGTCTTCTGGAGTAGAATATCTTTTTGAAAGTTTCCAGTCCGTTTGGTTGAAGGCTGCTCAGCATTTGGTTGTAGTTTTGTTGTTTCTGGGAGATAAGTTGAGCTCCAGTCTTTTTATTCTGCCATGTTAATCCAGGCCAATTATATTTCATTGGGCATTAGAGATGCAAACATGAACCAGCAAGTCCTTTAAATATTCAGAGGAGTGGCCCAGTTCCACCAATACTGCTTCAAAAAAGTTTGCCTCACAAACAGCCACAGGGTACCTCGCATTTCACCATCCTGGATGCAGGGGCCAATGAAGACGCTCGTAGGCCTCACCCCACAATCGGCCTTAAGTCCTGTATTATATCTTCTTAATACATTCATCTGTCATTGGACACTTAGGTTGTTTCCGTGTCTTGGCTGTTGTGAACAGTGCTGTGATGAAATAGAGGTGCATGTATATTTTAAAATGAAGGTTATATCTGGATATATGCCCAGCAGTGGGATTGCTGGATCATATGGTAGTTCAATAGTTTTCTGAGGAACCTCCATACTGTTTTCTATAGTGATTGTACCAGTTTATATTACCACCAACAATATAGGAGGGGTCCTTTTTCTTCACACCCTCTCCAGCATTTGTTGTTTTTAGACTTATTAAGGATAGCCATTCCAACTAGTGTGAAGTGGTACCTCGTTGTAGTTTTGATTTGCATTTCTCTAATAATTAGTGATGTTGAGCATTTTCTCATCTACTTGTTGACAATCTGAATGTCTTCTTTGAAGAAATGTCTACTTAGGTCTCCTGCCCATATTTCAATTGGGTTGTTTGTTTTTTTGCTATTGAGTTGTATGAGTTGTTAGTATATTTTGGAGATTAAGCACTTGTCACTTGCATTGTTTGCAACTATTTTCTCCCATTATTTAGGTTGTCTTTATTATTATCATTATTATTATTAATATTGTCATTATTATTATTTCCTTTGCTGTGTAAAAGCTTCTAAGTTTGATTAAGTCCTATTGGTTTATTTTTGTTTTTATTTCTATTGTCTTGGGAGACTGACCTAAGAAAACATTTGTGTGGTTTATGACAGAATGTTTTGCCTGTGTTCTCTTATAGGAGTTTTATGCTGTCCTATCTTATATTTAAGTCGTTAAACCATTTTTGTAAACTAGCCTTTTTTGTTACATAAGTGGTTCATGTTCAATACAGTACCTTCTGACATTCTACACTATTTTAGATAGTAAGAGTTTTATTTGAAATCATCCCATGCTGATTTCCATTGAAAAAAACTGGCTATCATTTTTATGTTTCTCGTTAGATAGCATTTACTTTTAATCTCAATAATTTTATACCTATTTGCAATCTATTTCCCATCTCCCATGCCTCAATTAACAGTTTGAAGTTCATTCTTTTTTTTAACTGAAGAAATTTTATTATTATAGTTGTACAACGATCATCATAACCCAGTTTTACAGCATTTCCATCCCAGACCCCCAGCCCATCCCTTCCCCTCCAGCCTGTCTGCTTTGGTAACCATAAGTTTTTCCAAGTCTGAAGTTCATTCTTTATGTTTGTTCCATTCACACACACGCATTGATGACAAAGATTAAAACTTCCAGTTATCTAATCCTAATGTAGCTCTCTAACTCAGTCTTTTGAAATGTATGTATCACTAGGCTCATTAATTTTAATCTTCAGTTATAGTTATATGCATTGCATTTTTATTTTCAAAATCTTTACCTTTCATTTCTGCATGTAGTTTTTGGTTCTTTAAAATTCTGTTTGTTAAACTGCTATATATGGTAAGTGAATTCTGCGAAGTAGCAGGATATAAGATTAACATTCAGAAATAGATTGTATCTCTCTGTACCAACAATGAAATTTCAGAAATGGAATATATTTAAAAAAAAAAAAACTTTTAAAATTACCCCCCCCCAAAAAAAAAACACCTAGGGATTAACCACATGAGGAAGTGAAAAACATATATGCTGTGGACTATAAAAACATTAATAAAGGAAATTAAAGAGGATGCAGATAAATGGAAAGATAGCCCATGCTCTTGGATTGGAAGAATTAATTTCGTTAAAATGGCAATACTACCCAAAGCTATCTCCAGGTTTAATGAAATCCCTATCAAATTACTCATAGCATTTTTCACTGACTTAGAACAAATAATCCAAAAATTTGTATGAAACTATAAAAGACCAGAATTGCCAAAGCAATCCTGGGGGGCAGGGGAAACATAGGAGACATAACTATTCCACACTCCAGACTTCAGACAATATTACAAAATTGCTGATATAAAAGCAGTGTGGTATTAGTACATGAAGACTTACAGATCAATGGGACAAATTAGAGCCTAGAAATAAACCCATGCATCTACACTCACTTGGTTAATCTTTGACCAAGGAGAGAAGAATATAAAATGGGAAAAGAACAGTCTCTTCAGCAAGTGGTGCTGGTTTACCACTGGTGCTGGCTGGACAGTTCATGTAAATCAATGAAGCTAGAATGTACCCTGACATCATGCACAAAAATAAACTCAAAATGCCTTAAAGCTTAAAGCATAAGTTATGACACTGTAAAACTCCTAGAAGAGAGCATAGGCAAAACATTCTCTGACATAAGCCATACCAACGTTTTCTTAGGTCAGTCTCTGAAGGCAATAGAAATAAAAATTAAAAAGTGGGACCTAGTCAAATTTACAAGCTCTTCACAGCAAAGGAAACCATTAAAACCAAACAAACAAACAAACAAAAAAAAATGACAGGAGTTCCCTGGTAGCCTAGTAGGTTAAGGACTTGGTATTATCATCGCTGTGATTTGGGTCACTGCAGTGGCGTGAGTTCAGTCCCAGGTTCAGGAAATCCTACATGCCATGGGCATGGCCAAGAAAAGTCCACAAATAACAAATGCTGGAGATGGTGTGGAGAAAAGGGAGCCTTCCTACACTGTTGGTGGAAATAAAAACGAAAGTTAGTGCAACCATTATGAAAAACTGTATGAAGTTTCCTCAGAAAACTAAAAATAGAATTATATACAGAAGATGTGGTACATATATACAATGGAATAATACTTAGCTCTAAAAAAGAATAAAATTATGCCAATTGCAGCAACATGGACACAACTCGAGTTTATCATTCTAAGTGAAGTAAATCAGAAAGAAAAATAGCATATGATACCACCTAAATGTGGAATCTAAAATATAGTACAAATGAACCTATCTACAAAACAGCGGAAGACTCACAGGCATAGAGAGCAGACTTGTGGTTGCCAAGGGGAAGGGTGGAGGGAGAAGGTTGGACTAGGAGTTTGAGGTTAGTAGATGGCAACTATTATGATTAGAATGGATGGAAAACAGGGTCCTATTGTATAGCACAGAGAACCATATTCAGTCTCCTGGGATAAACCATAAGGAAAGGAATATAACAAAGAATACGTGTATGTGTATAAGTCACTTTGCTATACAGCAGAAATTAGAAAAACATTGCAAATCAAGTATACCCTAATTAGAAAAAAATCTATTTGTTCTTTTTCCTAATATCTTTTTTGTTCTGTGTGTGCTATACCTTTAAAAAGTATATACCAAATAGTTTTACACATACATATTTAAGTCTAATGCAGTTTGTTCCATTCTCTCTCTCTCTCTCAGTATCTTAAATCATTTAATTTGTGGCATCTTCTGACTCCTACTCATGGTGTATTGTTTCTTCATATATTTTAAGTTTTTACCCCGTGAGCTCATTTCTAAGCACATATTTATTTTTATTTGCTCATAGAGTCTAATATGGCCTTTGCTTTAGAACTGTAGCTCCAGAATAATTTTGAATTTAAATTTGTCAGAGATCATCATTTGTTTGGGACGGATTTTTAAAAGAACAACTTTGACTTCAGATTTCTTTACAATAAATTGGTAGTTTTGCATTCCAAGTTTGTGAGATATAGTTTCAGTTTTCCATAAGATGTATTTCTTCTAGTCACATCCAAGACAAACATTAGATTTGTTGTACACTATCTGGGTCAGTGTATCAAGTTATTTATTCCTTTATTAATTAGAATTATATCCCTTCAAGTGACCTTGATTTTTTTTGCAGAGACTTAAATTTTAATTCCAAGTATCCAATGGGGTTGAAGCCAGGTGTCCTATTCCTTGGGGAGGAGGATGTTAAAACCTAACCCTCTCATCATTGCTGAATCCAGAACAGTTTCATGGCTGCGGAAGTATCAGCTCACATGCTTATGACTGTAGCTTTCATTATACTGTACTCCTGGTACTTGAAGATTTTTGTTTCTGGAACTTTCAGCTATGAATTTTGAAAATAAGGAAAACATGGAGTGTCTGTAATGGCTTAGTGATTAATGAACCCGACTAGTATCCATGAGGACGTGGGTTCAGTCCTTGGCCTTGCGCAGTGGGTTAAGTATCCAGCATTGCCCTGAGCTATGGTAGGTCGTAGATGCAGCTCAGATCCCACATTGCTGTGCCTGTGGTAGAGGCCAGCAGCTGTAGCTTCCATTCAGTCCTTAGCCTGAGAACCTCCGTACGCCACTCGTGTGGCCCTAAAAAGACAAAAGACAAAAAAAAAAAAAGGAAAACGCATTGCTATTTTTTTTTTCTTTTTTGTCTTTTAGGGCCACACACAAGTCATATGGAGGTTCCCAGGCTAGGGGTCAAATCGGAGCTGTAGCCACCAGCCTACACCACAGCCACAACAATCCCAGATCCAGACCCAAGCTGCATCTTCAATCTACATACACTACAGCTCACAGCAACACCAGATCCTAAATTCACTGAGCAAGGCCAGGGATTGAACCTGCATCCTCAGTGATACTAGTCAGATTCATTTTCACTGAGCTGCCTCGGGAACTCCCACATTTCTGTTTTTTAATTCAGCATCATATCTCTAGTAATTTTTTGAAAGAGGTTTTCAAAACCAACCTAGTTCATCACATTACTGAGAGTGGAGGTCCTTCCTTCGTCCAAAATGGATGCATAGTATTTCATAATAAGTAAATTAATTTATTGGTTTATTTACTCATTTATTCAGTGAATGGTGTTTAACTTGTTATTTAACTATTTGTGTTTTCCCCTACTGCAAATATCTTCATAATAAATAATATCCTTTTGCATAACCTTAATCATATGTTTTTAGATAATAAGGTTGTGTCTCAGCAATAAGATGACTTTTAAGGATGATGCAGTTTAAAAATATTATTAGGTATTACTAGTCCTCTTTCTAAGAACACTGTAACAGTTTATTGATGGTTGAAGAATTTAGCTATTTAGTTAAGTATCAGTAAAAAATTAAAATCTTTTTATTAGAGTGATGTGAAAGCTAATAATTTAATTCCTTAGCTCCTAAACTAGGGAGGATATTTTTACTTTTATTTAAACAGAAAATAAATTATATAACAAAAATAAAACCAAAGCATACAGATGAAACAATTAATCTGCCAAATTTTTGCCTGGTTAACCAGAAATGTTTGAGATTAAGTTGCATTATTTTTGAGACAGGAAGCAAAAGAGAGATGCATTCTCATCTCCAAACAAAACTGATCCCATGGTTAGTTATTACCTCTCAGCTCACTGACCAAAGAAGGATCATTGTAGGTGTATAGTGGAATCTTTAGAGGTGCCATGGTCTGTGGCGATGACTGTGGAATATGAATTTGTGAATTGCGTCTTTCTCAAGATCAGAGTAATTATTTCTTTGTAATTCGACAACTCCCATCCTCTAAAATTTATACTGTCAAATAATTTTGGTGTCGCTGTTGGGTATTTGAACCATGTTTCTATTATTGTTGACTGAAAAGCTTTCTTTAAAATTAGCCCGTTCTATCTGTTAATAGGAGCATTTGTGCCTGCTATAAGAACTAACAGCGATATATACTTTTCATATCATAAATGATATGTTGTCTCTTTTTTATTATTTAATGATGGAATGAGTGGGTTATATGGTAAGTGTATGAAACTATCAAACTTTTTTTCAAAAATGGTTGCACTTTATATTCCTACAGGGACTGTATGAAAATTTCCTTTCTTCCATATTCTTCTCAACAACTGGTTTAGTTAGTCATTTTAGTCACTCTAATAGGTGCGTAATGTTATTTCATTGTAGTTTTAATTGGCATTTCTCTATTGACTAATGATGTTTAACATCAGTTCATGTCCTTATTTACTATCCATATGTCTTCTTGAGTGAAGTATCTGTTCAAATCTTTTACTACTTTTTTCATGAGTTGTTTGTTTTCTTATTATTCCCTTTTAAGAGTTCTCTATATAATCTACATACGAACCCTTTATAAGTTATATCATTTGCAGATATTTTCTTCTGGTCAGGGGTTTGTATTTTTCACTCTCTTAACAGTGTCTTTCAAAAAGGAGTTCTTAAAACCCAATATCCCAATTTTTTTCCTTTATGTTTTGTACATGTAGTGTCATCTTTAAGAAATGTTTGCCAAAACCAATGTAAAAATATTTTTCCCTATGTCCTCCTCTATAAGTTTTGTACTTGAGAGTAGGAATATAGAAATGGACCCAGGCCAGACCATATATAAAAACAGAACTCTTAACCACAACATCTGAAGTAAGCTGCTAGGAAAACCAAACTACAACCCCTGCAGCAATTGGCCAGACGTAATCAGGACTTAGTAACTGCCAGCTTCTCTAGTTTTTACCCCCACTTCCAAGTCAAGACCAACCCGAGAACGCCAGATATATTTCACTAATCAGTTAAAAAGGATGTTGCATTTCTACTTAGCTTGCCTGCAGTTTCCCATCCCAACAACTTCAAATTAGAGTGTATCTGAGCCTTCCCTTCTTTTCACTATTAAGCTTTCTCATTCTCCTGCCTGCCTTTGAGTCTCTGCCAAACACTTGTGATAGTAGTTGACTCCCTTTTTAGAGTGAGCTCTGAATAAATAACCTCATTTGGGTGATCTTAATTTTCCAGGTACATTGCTTTTGCTGTGGACCACAGCCTTTTGCCAACCGTGTGCATTTCCCACAGAGGCTCCTCATGCCTTACTTCCAGTGGCTTTTGAGTCTGTGCTAACATGGTAAGTCATCACAGGCTCTGAACTTTTTCTTTTGAGATACGTTCCTTTGTTAATCAATTGCTCTTGATTTATAGTTTGGTACCTGGGTTTTACTATTGGTTCCCATTTGTTTGGCATCCTTGGTGGAAAGAGACATTCTGTTTCAATCCCTTTTGCTTTCCTTTGTGCTAATCTGATGTTGTGCTCTTTAAAATATTTGTCAAAAGAAGAAGAATAACAAGGTAGAAAACAGGTATAGGCTATACAAACCTATTCAAGTGAGTTTGGTGTTCTTCCTGATTCTGTGTCTGTTCATTTGGACAAATTTTGCCATGAATCATTAATACAATAAGACGAGGTTCGCCTTCAATCTGGTATTTTTGTCTGAAGATCTTGGTTTTGATCCAAAGGGACTGTTTTCTTTGGTTTTCTGTCCTACCGGGGGATGCAGATTGTCATGTCTGTGTTCAGAGATGGCCAGCCATAAGACTGGGGACCTAAAGACTCAAGATGAATAAGCATTAAATTCTTTCCAACAGTTGCAAGTTCTCATGGCATTATCTGAGACTAAGTAGTCTCATCTCCAGGAAAAACAACTGCTTCTTATATGTGCAGTACTAATTCTTAACACTTCTCTTTTAAATGGCATAACTTCACTAAGAATGCTTTGGGCCTTCAAGTGACATTTGACTTGGACAAAATTATTCATTTGAGAAGTGCCATAGAAAAGTAAAGAATAAGATTTCTTAAGACCATTTTGGCAGCAGTTTTGATTGGTACCCAAGTGTGATTGAGCATGTCGGCTCTTTGCCTACATGACTAGGCCAAATACCATGAAGCAATAGCCTTTTGAAGAGAGAAAAAGGCTTTATTGATAGCCAAGCAAAGGAAACAGGAGGGAATGCTCAAATCAGTCTCCTTAATTTGCTCTTGAGCAGGATATTTATTGTGCAAGTAGGGAGGTGGAGGATGCTACGAAATTGTTGTTGGCAAGTAATGGTAAGTTTCCAGAGTTTTCTACGCAGGCGTGACTGTTCGTCATGCCTCTTCATGGATCACTTGTGTAAATTTGGTGCGGGGGGTTGGGGGAGAGGTTGGATGTGTTAAATGTGGTGGATTTTCAGCCTGTGACATTTAAGTTCGTTATTAGTTATTCTAGTTCCTCAGTGTGCCTTGGAGATGGGCAGCAGAAGGGGTTGTCAGCAGATTGTTTCCATTTGTGCTATTTCCCTGGTACTCTACAAAATAAGCCTGGTGGGTGGTGTCTTAATGAATTATTTTGTTTCTGTTTGTTTCTGTCTTATGGTCTTGAGTATGTACTATACAAAATGTGGTTTCACAGAAGTCCACAAATATAATGCTGAATCCAAAATCCCTTCACTGAGGAGTTCCCAATGTGGTGCAGTGGGATCAGGTACATCTCTGAAGCCCTGGGATGCAGGTTCAATCTCTAGCTGGACGCAGCAGGTTAAGGATCCAACATTGCCATAGCTGTGACTAGGTTGCAACTGTGGCTTGAATCTTATCCCTGGCCTTGGAACTCCATGTGCCACAGGCAGCCAAAAAAAAAAAAAATCCTTCACTGAGATTCTTTGTCCTAAGCTAATGAGCATTTGAGCAATTCACAAACTAGACTCTTTTTCTGGTAAACCCTGCCTCTCCTTGACTTCCAGTTTCCTTTCCAAAGCCAGTATTCTCTTTTCCTACTTTTCCTCTGTTTTCTTTCTTATACTTCACTTGACTTTTCCTTCCTCTTTCCCTTGCCCCAAACTCCTATCTTTAACCAACGATCTCCTAAAACCCAAAAATGCCAGTTTCCTATAAAGATTCATCCCCACCAGAAGCCAGTTGTGAAGGCAAGTATAGAATTTTAACCCTGGACTTGAGCTGAATTAATAGTTATATTTAAAGATTTCTCTAAATTAACTGCTAGCAAAGGTTCATGGAAGAATTTAAACTTCTTTAGGTATATATGGCCCAAAGTTACCTAACCTATTTCAGTTTACACACTTGGTGATTGGAAATTCAAATGCTAACTGGACTAAGTCAGAAGGGGACCCAGAATAAGCTTACTGGTCCAAAATAAAAGGTTCAAAAAAAGTAGGTTCAAGTAAAGTTTCCCACAAGCCAACCGACAACCCAAAACGTTTCCAATAAAAACCAATTGGACCATAATTCAGTCATGCAAACAGGAGAAGGTGAAATCACAAGAGATTTTTCAGGACTAGAAAAATACTTTCTAGCAACATTCAGGAATTAACAAAGGTGCTAATGTAACCCTGCAGGCTTTCATCTGATTTTGTCAAGGAATCAAACTTGAAATTGGCTTAATTTCCAATTCTAAACAGAAATTGGGTTGGGAGATAGCTCCTTTATCTGGCAGAGCATTTTTTTATTAAGATATAAATGATGTAAACACATATTAGTTTCAGGTAGACATAATGATTTGATATTTGTATATGCAGTAGAGACAATCCCATTTTATAATGGTTCATCTTAACATTTTTCAAACTATGATGGTATAAAAGCTATACACATTCACTAGAAACTATAAATGAGATTTTGAATTTGGATCTTTTCCCTGGCTATGCATATATGTTAGAATACTCTCTAATGATCTGGGTAGCAGCAGTGGCAGCAAGCTATTGCTCCCAGACACGATCCCTGTGGTGAAAACTGATACATGAAAAACATCCTGTACTTATACAACCATTCTCTTTTTCACTTTCAGTACAGTATTCAGTAAATTACATAGGGCATTCATCCCTTTATTATTAAATAGGCTTTTTGTTACATGAGTTTGCCCAGTTATTGGCTAACGTAAATATTCTGACCATGTTTAAGATAGGCTAGGCAAAGTATGATGCTCAGCAGGTTGTGTATTAAATGCGCTTAGGATATTTTCAACTTAACAAAGGACTTATTGGCTTGTAATGCTATCTTAAATCGAGGAAGATCTGTATTGAAGAATGATCACAGTAAGTCCAGTTAACACATCACCATACATAGTTATAATTTTTTTTCTTGTGATAAAAACTTTCCAGATCCACTCTCCTAGCTGCTTTTAAATATGGAATACAGTATTAACTATAGTGATCATGTTGTACATTATATACCTATGGCTCATTAATTTTATAACAGGAAATTTGTTCCTTTTAACCTCCTTCACCCATTTTGCCTACCCCCTCACTATTTCTAGCCCCAAAACGTCAGTCTTTTCTATTCTCTCTATTCATGAGCTTGGGTTATGTTTCATTTTAGATTCCATATATACATAAGATCATAAGGTATTTATCTGTTCCTTTCTGATTTATTTCATTTAGCATGGTTAAGTGGCAAAATTTCAGTCTTTTTTTTTTTTTTTGGTCTTTTGTCTTTTTAGGGCTGCACCTGCAGCATGTGGAGGTTCCTATGCTAGGGGTCCAGTCAGAGCTGTAGCTGCTGGCCTTCGCCACAGCCATAGCAATATCAGATCTGAGCCATGTCTGCAACCTACACAACAGCTCACGACAACGCTGGATCATTAACCCACTGAGCGAGGCCAGGGTGCGAACCCACAACCCCATGGCTCCTAGTTGGATTCATCTCTGCTGCGCCATGACGGGAACGCCAAAATTTCATTCTATTTTGATAGGTGAATAATATCCTATTGTGTGTGTATGCTACATTTTCTTTATCCATTCAGCTACCAATGGACATTTCAAGTTGTTTCTATGAATTGACTCTTCTAAATAATGTTGTGGTGAACATAGGGTCCATATTTCTTTTCTAATTAAGGTTTTTGTGTTGTTTATATTATAAATTTTCATATGAACTCCTTGCATCAAGTGGCTGTGTCTTAAGTACTTTGGTATAATGCCCCTACCTCCAATGTATATACTATATGCACTTAGCTTAGGATTTGGCACATAGTATAATATTAATATATAGGATTATACAAAGTGATATTTCATAGGGAGAAGGTAACATAGGATGTTAAGGTGAGAATATTACTTTTGTAGAAAGCCTTGGAATAACTTGATCAATGCCTTTACATTTCCTTCAGTTTTGAAGATGATCTTAGGACAGAGTAATGCCCACAACGACAATTAAGAAAAGCTTTGTCCCTATTATGGATGGAATTTTGTCCTAAGTACTTTGTAAATATTATGTATTCTGATATTGATAGAAATCCTATAGAGTAGATACCTCTTGTTTTACATTTAAGGAAACTTAAGTTTACCATGTTTACTTAATATACTCTAAATTGCATAGCTGATAAGTGATGGAGGTAGAATTTGAGTCTATAAAAGCTAAGTTCAGGGTCTGCATTCATAATCATTGTGTAATATTGTCTCTTTTATTTTTGATTATCTTCCTGAAGGCAAAATTTCAATGTCAAGATCCAGAAGAAATGTACAACATTTTCAGCCAGAATTTATTATACTACAAGACGGATAGCATTATCTAGACAATTCCACTAAAAACAAACAGTAAAGTCTTATTTTTTAAATAAACTCTTTGTTATCTTATAATTTTGATTATTTATCAATTTGCCATCAATATCTATCTGTATCAAAGCCTGTTCATTTTCCCTGCCTGGACTGTGGCAAGGCCAACTTAGAGTCAATTGAAAAGTAAACCAAAACAGTTTCATGTCTCTCTAAATATTTATGTATTGTCAAATATAGGCTATTCTAGCAATACTGCTGTTGTGCTGGTCATTATACTTAGTATATCATCAAGCAATATTATAATACACCTTTTGTAGATTAATAAACCTAGACTTGAAAATATTAAGTATTTCTCAAGGTTGTACAATTAGTCAGGATCCTGAAAGTCAAATCTTATTTCTGATTTTATTCATTAATTCAATATGTTTTCATTGGATACTTCCCAAATATCTTGTTAATAAAATCGACAAAAATCTCTGACCTAAAATTTATATTCTACTGGAGATATATAACATATATGTGGATAAGTTAATGACATTATATGTCTACTAACAATACATTCTGTGAAAAAATATATATAAAGTAGAAAACGACAGTAGGGGTAGTTTGAAGGAGGTTAAGTGTAGGTGACTTGGTAATTTTAAATAAACTGGTCAGGAAAGTACTAAGAAAATTACATTTGAGGATGGACTTGAAGGAGGTGACAGAGTGAGGCATGTGTGTATCCATTTCTGTGATAATTAATTAAGCATCAGCTTGGCTAAGCTATGGTGCTCAGTTGTTTGGTCAAACACCAGTGTAGTTTGCTGTGAAGGTGTTTTTTGTTATGTGATTAACATTTAAATCAGTAGAATTTGAACAAAGTAGACTATTCTCTGTAATTCAATCAGTTGAAGTCATTAAGAGAAAAGACTGATGTCTTCTAAAGAAGAAGGAATTCTTCGTCCAAACTAAAACACAGATATTCTACCCAAGTTTCCATCTTTCAAACTCAAGACTTTAACATCAACTATTATCAGAATTTTTAGCGTGTCAGCCTGCCCTTCAGATTTCAAACTTGCCCACCCCACAGTTTCCTGAGACAGTTCCTTAAAATAAACCTCTACCTGTCATCTATCTGTCTATCTCTCTATCTGTTTTATTTCTTTGGAGAACTCTAATACAGTACCACAGTAACTTACCAATTTGATTCGTTAGAACAGCAACTTTTTTTTTTTCAGTCTAATACGTGCCAGTTGCTATGTTAAGAACTGCAGATGTGGACCCTTGTCAGATGGAGCTTTCAAACTAGCAATAGGAAGAGACAAAAATCAATAAAACAATCATAGAAAAAAAAAGTATAAAGACTGTGACAAATGTTTGATGGAAAGTCATACATAGGTTGATAATAAATGAGAGATGTTGACTTGCCTATGGACAGGGAGTTTCCCGTCAGGGAAGGCTTCCCTGCAAAGTATAATCTGAGCTCATATCCAAAGGATCAGAGGAGTTAAACCAGGTCAATGGTGCTGAAAGCAGAAGTAGGAGGATATAGATGAGACTCTTGAAAGAAAGCATGCTCCAGTGCTCCCGGTAAAGGAACTGAATATGCAAAAGCTGTTGGAAAGAGGAAGTGTGACTTGAGAAACATGGAGGCATGTATTAGCTAAAGTAAGAGTTTTGTGGTGAGATGAGATCTGTGAGAATGTGTGGGACCAAACTAGACAGCTTCACCATCTTTACTGCTATGAACTTTCCACTGTGTACTGTAATGACATTTTCAAAGAATGTACATGTTTATTTTCTCATTTTATGCTTATACCATCCATATGACAGATAGCTTAGTATACTTTTGACAGTGTCAGAGATTTAAACTAACATCCAAAGTCCCACAGTCAGTTAATGTTGGTTCTGCAAACCAAGTATTCTGAATCATAGATACTTTCTCCATGCTGAACTGATTCTTCTTCTTTTTCAATGATATTTAAATGTGTGTCAAAAAACACATAGAAAGGTACAAAATTGGTTTAGTTTTATAGTTTTGGAATTTCAGACTCTTTTTGTTTTTTTTTTTTGAACTGGTGTTTTTGGTTTAATATTAAATGGCTAATAGTAAAAATTGCAACAATTTTTTTTCATTCCATATGTTCAAAATAAAAATCTTCATATAATCAAATTTTTTCAGCTATTTTATTTAAAATTGCTGTGTTGTATTTAATACAATTATGAAATTAAAGACCTTTATTAGACTCTGTAACTTAATATTTTCTTTTATAATGATTCATATAAAAATTTTGTTGAGATTTATTTCAAAGTATACTATAAATTTTAAGAATATGAAACATTTTCAATAGATATTTCTTGAAATATTCTAAGAGATATTTCTTGAAAAATTCTATAAAAGGATTTAATAAGATTAACTTGTGTTGACTCAGTATTCTCCTTTTGCAAATTTCTCCCAAAGCTAATTGGTAATTATGGATACTTACATAACAGATGCATATTTAGATCAAATGAATTCATATTTCTTTTAAACATAGAATCCCCAGAGTAAAATAATACCATGACTAATTATACCATAGATGAATTATAAATGCATATTGAAGCCAGTCTGAAGAGGCTGCATACTTTATGATTAAAATTATATGACATTTTGGAAATGGCAAAACTGTAGCAATGTGTCTCAGGAGGTCTAGGAGGGTTGAATAGGTGAAGCACAGGGGACTTTTTAGGGTAATAAAACTAATCTGTATGCTACTCTTAATGGTGGATAAATGTTCCTATTCATTTTCAAAACCTGTAGAAATTTACAGCACCATGTGTGAATCTTAATGTATAAACATTTAAAACAATCATTTAAGAAGTTGGAGTATCTCAGGAAAAAATGCAGAAGTGATTATACGATCAAAATATATTAAAAATGTATGAAACAATCTCACTAAAGTGGATGAGGGAAATGGTATGACTAAGTAAATTTGGAAATAACTGCAGTCTCTAAGACTAATGGCAAAATAAACTGTATAAACTTTCTACTGTAGATGATAAAGTTCTTTTCCATAGGTATACAGCTTCACAATTCTGATAGAATTATATATGTATGCTGTGATTGAGCAATCACAAATGAATGACAAATTGTGAAAGCCAGATCTCATTGTTGAAATCTTAGTTTATAGATAAGCATGAGTGGAGGTTAGAATGATCCATGCGATAATTTCTTACAGTTGGTAACCCCAGTATATGTTCATATTTAGCTTACATATAAATACAGATGGTCTTACAAAGACATATTTATAGTTATATATGTAAATGAGTTTATATGTAGTATACCTACATGTATTTGCTTACTCTGTCAGCTGAAAACCTTAGAAGCAATTAAACATCAGAAACTATGAACACGCCTAGTGCCCAAATCATGTTTTTTAATATAATTCTTCAAAAAACAAAACTAGGCCTCCTTGAGGAAATAACCGATTTTATGTCTGGAACATGAAATATTCGGTATGAATTTGCAATAAGTAAGTGCTCAAGAAAAAAAGTACATAATGATGGGATATGTCAGAGAAACACGGGAACAAACTAAAAGACTACCTGAAACAATTTGATCTGCGAAATACATAATTATAGTATTGGATTATAAGGGAAAGTATAAAATAAATATCCATTAGTCCATGCTGATATAAATAAATGATTGAACAAATAAATGAGACAGATCTGTGTCGAAGAAATAATACTCCCCCTCCTTAATAATACTCCTATTATTAAGAATATAATAGCATAAATTCCAATGTGGAATACTAGGATAAAGAGAAATTTTCACTTTATTCTATGAATTTCTGCATATTATTTTTACTTTGAGATTATTTATGTGTTTTTAATAGAAAGCTCAATAGGCAGTTTTGTGTCAAATTTGAAAATTTATTTAAAAAAACTAGCACTAAAAATAGAAGAAAGAATATTCTTAGGTAGAAGGAAAGAGGGCAAGTTTCAAATTCCTCAGTGTAAGAAAGTTCAGTATTAATTACTAAAAGGGCTACTATAATTTTACCATTTTTTAGCATTATGTTAAAAAATCTGTCTATTAGAGTTAATAGACCTTTAATTTGAATTTTTCTATTAATCTTCACAACATATTCCAGGAGCGATTATCACTTCTAGAAAAGAAAAAGAAAAGGAAATAGAGCTTTGGATAAGGTAAATAATTGAAGTTAATTCCTTTTGCTAAGTGTTAGTATCATTATTCTAATATTACTTATCTGGCTCTAGGGCCTGAGGTTTTAAATAATAAAAGAAGCAAACATATTTAATAATTGGCGTAGGAAAAAATATCAAACATTTGTATTCATTAAATCCAACTGTGAATCTTAGATCTTCTATACAGAAGCTGAATATTCATGAGCAACTCATAAATTCCTGACCTTAAGTTTCTTCAGTCACAAAATAGAATATTATGAAATTAGGTTTGTCAGTCTATTCCTAAACATAACTTTGGTTGCCCTAAGAGACAGACTCTGAAAAGTCAGTGATTTAATACAATAAAAATTTATTTCTCACTCTTTAAAACTTAAAAAAACATGTACCTGAATAGTGGGCAGTTCTCCTCCAGGTTCAGATTAGGGACCCAGGGTCATTCCCTGTGACTCCATTCCAACGCAGGCCTGAGTTTCCTCTCTCCATTTTTACATAGCAAAACTCAGGAGCTCAAATATCTACAGTTTACATATGGGAGACTAGAATACAGTACAGCTTAAGCTTGGGAGAGAAATGAGACTGAGGATGTTTCTTCCAGTCAACATATGTACAAAACACTATTGTATAATTATTTATATGTCTCTAAACATTTTGTTCAGTATACATTAAAAAGGTCTTAAATTTGGATTTTCTTATGGGCAGTTTTCATTGGCTGTTTTTTCCTATAAGTTTGAATCTTTGTTTCGGTTTCTCTGCATTTTATAATATATCGTTAAAATTGAAAAATTTAATATGTTTTATGTCAGCTATGAAAGTCAGTAACCCACTCTAAGTTTGTTGCTTTCTGCTTTGGTGGTGGTGTAGTTGTTGGTTTAATTTTATCAACAAATTTTATAAAGTATGTATTCCTTGTGTGCAAATACTGAAATCTGTGATCAGTTTGTGTAGTCATAAAGTATGCTTGGACAGAGATTTTCTTAATTAATTTGAGTCAGTGTGTCTCCCAGCCTTTGGCAAGGGGCTCTGTGTGTATGTTGGAGCATGCTTTCAATATTCTGGCAGGCAGTTTACAGCTCTCTTTGTGCCTTCACTTTCTGCTTATGCAGATCCTTCAGGTCCACTAGAAATGAGAGATAATGGCCTTTTAAGTCTTTCCTCAGCACGCATAAACTGATTCTCATTGTTTAATTTTTTTGATCCATAGGAATATGTTAGATATGTCAGAGTTTTTTACAGCCACATTTCCCCATTTTTCCTTTTAGTTTTCTTGGTCAGCCATTTGTTTGACCCAGCTATTATAACTGCCTCAGAAAGTTGAAGTGTTAAACACTTGCCACTGATTGCTTATAACAAATTCTCTGGGATAGACTATTTGCATAGAATAAGCCCTGATTAAGTTCAAGTAAAGATAAATCGTGAGAATTAAGCTTTTCAGGGAACTTCTTGAACTTCTATAAAACAGCGAGAATTCCCTGGGAATTGGGCTTTATGTTGTAATTTTATGTAATTTTCTTCCCCTTTCAGTGTTTATAAGAGGACTTATTTCTATAACTTGGACAGTTTTCAGTCCATGCACTTTCACAATTACTGCAGGTCTGGGGAAAGGGCGATAGTAATGTCTAGTTAAAATGCCATAAATTTGACTGTTTTAAATGAAATTTAGCCCATTTTGTTGAATAAATTATCCTTTAATTGTTGTAAGTCTTTAGTTAGTTTCATGAATTTTGAAAAAAAATGTTTTGGATATTTTTTCTAATGTTTCATTGCTTTTCTAGAGAAATAGATTTTCGAGAGTACTTATTTCACCAGTTCAGATTTCAGAAGTGCTTCTCCCCCAAAATACATTGGAAGTATTTGGTTTCTAGGTTTTAAGAAGCATACTTACTGGCACACTGGCTGATAACCAGCTTGAAAATAATTTTATTTGATCACACTGTGGTACCAACTGATGTCTGAGGTGTCATGGATAAGTTGTCCTAATGAGCTTCTGGTTAGTTATCAGATCTGTAGTACTTGAATTGCCAAATATCTGTTTGTAACAGAACATGAGAATGCCATTTTATTTATTTACAAGATATATTGAAATGAGAATTTATTTAATTCCAAAGTCTTTAATTCTAGTTCTTAATATGAATGATAAATGAATAAAGTGATTTTAAATAAGCAAATATGTACCACTGTTTGTAGTTTTTACTCTGAGCTAGCTTGTTGATTGTGAGCCATTAAATAAAAATGATAGATTTCTTAAAAGTGTGACTGACTTTAATAATTATATTTAGGGATTTAATCCCTTTGTTTTTTCATTATTATATTTTTGCTTGATAAGTGTTAAAATTCAAATTACTATGTGAAATAACCATGTTAGAATCGCAACGCTATGGAGTTTTTAAATCTATAAAGCTGTTGGGAATGTATGGTGAGAAAGGATAGTCATCATTATGTGAACTGATTCTTATTTAATTCCTTAAAAATATTTTTAGAAAGCATGACCCTCAGTATAGCTCACCAGTTTAAAGTGTGTCATTTTAAATAATGGCGTATGATATACTTGCTTTCCACTCTATTTGAACATTTGTTTATTTGGTGTGGAAAACATTACTCTCTGGAGAATGGTAGAAATATGGCCGATAAGCTATATTTTACTCATAGACATGTCAGTACAACAATCTCCAGGTCATTTGGAAAATTTGATATGATACCAGTATTAATCCATAGCATTTTAGTCATCAAATGCAGGAATTCTTTCTACATATTGCTTGAGAAGTGATCTATAATAAAACTTTCAGCATTTGAGTTTCACAATAATGGCAACTGAACACTAGATTATTAAATCACATTGAAGTCTCTTTTTCTCTTCCTGTAAATGAGGTCACTTTTTTGGAAATGAACTTTTGGCTTTAATAGCGTCTTCTAGCTGTGTGAACTTGAACAACTTGCAGAATCATAAAATCTCAGGAATAAAAGGACCATTAAAGGTTATATTTTCCAGTTATTCACACAATTCGTTGATCTTCTCTGTATTCAGCATTCCCACAGAGTATTCATTCTACTTCTGTTTAAATATTTTCAGGGAAAAGGGAACTCAGTACAACCCAATGAACTCAAAGTGATATCAGTCAGTTTTAAAAATTCTATCTTTGTTCACGTTGTTCATTTGAATCAGCTTCCTCACAGTGAAAACGGAGATAACGATAGCTGTTTCATAGAATTGTAAGAATAAAATATGCATTTAGAAAATACAGTGTACATAGTAAAGCTGGGATATACTGGTATTTTCCCATTCAGTGAAGTAAACTGTGTAATTATTCACAAATAATTTGCTTCTATTCTCTTGGGAAAAATTATGCTTCTTTGCCCATTGATATTAAACTCAGGTGATTTGCATAGGCCTATGGAATAAGAATCAAGTAACGTGCCACTTCTGAGGAAAAATTTTGAGAGTCAGCAAGCACACGATCCTATGTTCTCTTTCTCTTCTGTGCCAGCCATACTTCAGTCAGAGTCTGCTCTGACCGACTGGATCCATGAATGATATAATATAGAACAGAGCTCTAGGGCTCAAATGCAACTGTCATATAGTTCACTGAGAATTTTCTTAATTGTAGCCAAACATAACCTTGCCTATCTTCTTTGATGCAAACTTTCGCTTTGCTTTTCAGATTATATTCTTACATCCTTAGCATTATGAGGAGACCCCCTTTTATTTTTCTTGCTGGCCTCATATGAACTTGAATATGAACAGACAGGAAAGTGCACAGTTTTCAGTTTTACTTACAAGATTTCAATGACATTACTGATTCAAGTAGGTATTTATTGCATAAATTGGGATGCTTTTCTCTATATAATGATGATTTATGACATTTTTATAAAAATTTGTTTGGACTTATAGTACTTTTTCTCTTACAGAAGAGGGACAGATGAAGCAAAACTTCAGGTTTGTGTGATAAATATAATGTATGATCCCAAGCTGAGGGAGCAGAATTTAGCAGGGTGGAGTTACATAAAATCCATGTAATAAATTAGAAATGTATGAAAATGTTGATTCTTCTAAAATGATGAGAATGTTTAAAATTCACTACATTTCTGCAAATCCAAATGTAATTGTAGTACTGTGTTCAGGTAAGAACTTGAAGAGCCGAGTTACCTTGCTAGAACTTCTTTTAGAGAGTAAAGAATCAGTTTGGTTTAGTCTAAGATTTTATGTGCGTGTGTGTGTGTGTGTCTACCTAAATAACTCCAAAATCTTTTTCCTCCTACCGACTGTTAAGAAGAAATTTTCCTAGACCATCCCCTCTGTTTCTCTGAAAATACCTTAAATTTGCTTATGTGATTTTTTTTCCTATTTCATAATGGCCTCCATAGTTATATTAATACAGTGTTATTTGGATAAAAATATTAGGGAATACTATCCTTTCTCTCTGTCATTGATATATTACTAACATTTTAAACACTGTCAGTTATTTAATAGTTGCCCAAAATGTTTGTTAAATAAGTACATTTGTTGACTAAAAAAAAAAAAAAGTACAACCTGAAAGTTGAGATTAAGTTTTATTTGGAGTGAAATTAGGACTTAAGCCCCAGAGATAGCATCTCAGGTAGCCCTGAGAAACTAAGCGGAGGAGGTGAAGGGGGAAGCTGGCTGCATGAGTTTTTGCAACAAAAGGGAAGGTAGTAGGAACAAAAGATTTACAGATAACCAGATTTACAGAAAACCACTTTCTATGGGAAGAGGTCTGGGCTTACTGGAATCACTCCTTTGATATGCACCTCAGCTGCTGGGCAGTCTGTTTCTTTCCTGAGTTCCCTCAGGGCTCACTGGCCCACCATTGGGAGTGGTTGTTTTCACAGATGACATCTTTTGTTTTGCCTAGTAACTGGAAATATTGCCCCAAAGAGGAAGGTGGAAATGTCAAAATACGTCATAAAGGTGAAAGGTGAGGTGCATGCAGTCATGCACACATTTTACAGAAGTTTGCTGCTGGTCTTATGAAGGTTGCTATTAGTCACATCACTGATGGATTATAGTGTTTTTCTAGATATGAGGAGATACAAGAATTGGGCTCATAAAATCTCCTAAAAAATATCTAACTACCTGAAGATCTGTTCTTCCAGTTTTCCCAGAGCACAGAGTGCCTCACTCCTGGTCTCTACCCTGAGCTTTGCTCAGGTGGTGCTGTGGGTCAGCAGCTGCAGTAGTGGCTGATGGTGAGTGCCAAACTTCAGTTCACACATTAATTAATAACCCCTGAGGAACAGTTCAGCTTCTGGGGCTAATTCTATGATGGGGCCTCCTGACTTAACAAATTTCAAAAAAACTCTAATAACTATGTCAATAAAAACTTAGTTGGGCCACTTTGGCTTATGTATCCAGTTGAATGGTCCCACTGTAACACATAAACGTTGGCTATTAAGATGTTATTGGTTTCTAAATACAGTAGATTGTGTTCATACATTTAAGGTCCCAGTGGAATGACTACAGATATCCTGTAATAATTACAAAAGGAAGTTCAATAATGGAAAATACTGTCAACACAATTTCTGAAGTCAGAAATCATCAGAAGACAAGTCAACAGATAAAGTAGCTAAAAGTGTGCCTGAGGATTCTGTACAGGACCCTGTCTTCCTCAGAAAATCTAGAGAAGCTAGGGATGTTAGTGTGAATGCTGGTACCCTGGAGTAGAAAGCTCTTCAGTTGGTGCCGGAAACTGGAAGGGATGGACTGTCGGATGCCTTTTGCTCCACATCCAAGGTAGGCCACCCAGACAAAAGCCCTTCTCATATATACTTGAAAATGTCCTTTAACTCTTCCAGTCTGTGAAGAGGTGTATTAGAGAAACAAAAACCATTTATAACACAGTGAATGAAACATGAAAAGAAATACTGAATTTTTTTTGTTTCATTTTTGAACATGAAAGTAATTTAAGATCTTCAGGCAGATAAAAAAAAAAAAAGGACTGCAGTTAATAAACAAAATAACTTACCTTGGAGAAGATATGTAGTATAAGACAGAATAGAGGAAAAAAAAAATATGACCCTTATCCTCAGAGTTATTTGAAAAGCATTAGCATTCATCACATGCTAAGAAAATAATAATCAAATAACAGAAAAGTCCTTTTGAAAATTAAATATCATTGCCAATATTTAAACATTCATTATATATATTGAAATTTAAAGTTTAAGAAACTTTCTAGAACATTAAAACATAAAAAGTTGAAATCATGAGGGAAAGATAACAAGCTCAACAGGTCTATCCTGGAAGTATAAGGCTATATGAATAGGAGACCCTGAAAGAAAATAAAAAGATTTATTCAAATAATAGGGCATTTCTTAGATGTCAATAAGAGCATAAACCTGTAGATCTAAAAGGGATTTTTAAAATTCCATTTCTATACTCTGTATGATAAATGCTTCAAATTCTAAGCTAAATAATATAACTCTGAAAAATTTGGAAAAAACTCTTCCCCAGGAAAAGATAAGCTACAACATGGAATACCAGAATTAAGTGTTAGAAAACCCAAGTTCTATGAGAAAATACTTTTAAGCCTATTTTTATTCATAAACAAATCAAACAGGAAGATGTAACAAAGTATCTTAAGGATTCAGAAAAATGTAATTCACATACGTTATTTTCTGGGAAATAACTGAGAATAAATTCTAGAAATGAAAGTTAGAAAACAAAAAAGGGAAATCATAGATTCTAGGAAATGGTAATTCTGATCCATCTGTGGAGTAAATGGAAATTATCAAATTATAGGGGGATTGTAGTATATATTTGGCAACAGGGGATCATTTCATATTTGATCAAAAAAATAGAAAAAATCGATTTGGGTCAATTCATTTTTTAAAGAATGAGTTTCAGAAATTTGAGAACATTGCACTATGTTTTTGTCAGCAAGCAAAAATGAAAGATCATTGGACATTTATGAGGAGGAAAGAAATGTGCAATAACGTCATGTTCCAAGTAAGAAATAAAAATACCATGATCAAATGATAAATTGTAGAAAATAAGATCAACTTGACTTTGTACCTACAAACAATTACTTTAAAATGGCATAGGTTTTCTAACCTTAGAGTCTTAGAAAAGATAGTACAATTTTAATAAACTTCTTGGCCCTAAATGGTCAATATTTTTGTAAATATGTTAATGAAATTTTTGTTTACTGGCTTATAATTTCAAATCAATTTTTAGTAAATATATGTAACATATTTTTGTTTATGAAGAAGTATATATGTTATCAATCTTGACACTATGAAAAATAAAGGTAAAATTGACAGAAACTGGGAGTCAAATGGCTAGTAGATTCCAAAGGAACAAATAAAATGACATCTTACATAATGACTAACCAGAAATTATTGTTTAAAGTAAATAGCAAAATAAAGTTTTTATCATATTATTTATTGCTAAGTAAATCAGTAGAGGAATAAAAATTAATTACAAAATTAAGAGAAGGAAAGGAAGAACAATATCATATAACAGAGACAATAACATTTAAAATCATTCATCTTTGAGAGGTGATACTAATTCTTCTCAGTCTAAAACGTTTACCTCTACTCTTTGATCATTTAAATTGCAAGTTGAATATGTTACTCTCTTTAAAATTTTCTTTAAATGTGAAGATTACTTCTTCATCTTTTAGACAGTCTTAAGAATATATAGTTTGGATTTCTTAGTATAAAATGGACAGAGGGAACAATAAAATAATATTTGTATTTGAAAATATTCTGTCTGTTACAAGAGAAATTTGACTTATTCCTAAATAGCTGTTCTGAATGGAAGTTATTTTTGGGCAGGTACTAATTGGTTGAATGATTTACTTTTTATTCATTCAGCTCTTTGGGTATTATTGAACACAGCTAGTAGTGATATGAATAAATTTTTAAAAATCCTATCATTTTTATGTCAGTGGCCAATAACAGACTTATAATGAGACTTAAAATGGTCATAAAGAAAAAAAAATCTTTGAATGTCATATAAGACTAGATGGAGTTAACTGATATGTATAGAAGATTTCATCCAGAGACAACAGAATACACAAGTTCACATGCAGTTTTCTCCAGGAGAGATCACATGTTAGGCCACAAAGCAAGTATCAATAAATTCAAGAAAATTAAAATTCTGTTAAGCATCTTCTGCTGCCTCAATGGTATGAAACTAGAAATAAATCACAAAAAGAACTACACAGATATGGAAATTAAACAATACTCTGTTGAAGAATCAATAGCTCATTGAAGAAAAAAAATACATAGAGACAAATAAAAACAGAAATATGACATACCATAATCTATGAGACACAGCAAAAGCAGCTCCTAGAGGGGAGTTCATAGCAGTACATGCTTACCTAATGAAACAAGAAAAATCTCAAATAGTCTACATTTATACATAAAGGAATTATAAAAAGAAGAACTAATGCAGCCCTAAGTTTGTAGAAGAAACGAAATAATACGATCAGAGAAAAAATAAAAACTAAGAACGATAGAAAAAAAATCTCAAACTAAAATCTCATTCTTTGAGGAGATAAACAAAATTGACAAAACTTTAGCTAGAATAACTGAAAAAAGGTGACTGGGCTTAAAGAAAATAAGGGTGGTAGTGGAGAAGTTAAAACTGCTACTACAGAAATATAAAGAATCATAAGAGGCTACTATAAATAATTATATACAACCAATTGGACAACCTAGAAGAAATAATAAATTCCTGGAAACAAGTAATCTTCCAAGTTATGAAGAAATAGAAAATCTGAATATACTAATGACTAGTAAGGACATTTAATCAATAATCAAAAACCTACCCCACAAAAAAAAAGTCCAGGACCCAATTGCTTCACCACTAAATTCTAAAAATAGTCAAAAAAGATTTAGTACTTATCCTTCTCAAAAGCTTCCAAAAATTAAAGAGGAAGAAAAGCTTCCAAACTCATTTTATGAGGTCAGCATTACCTAGATATCAAAACCAGACAAGGACACCATAAAAAAAGAAAATTACAGGGAAATATCCTAAATGAACATAAGTGGAAGAATCCTCAACAAAATATTCACAAACCATTTCCAATATTAAATTAAAATGTTCATAGAACCTGATCAAGTGGGACTTATACAAAAGATACAAGGATGGTTCAGTATCTGCAGATCAGTCAATGTGGCGTACTACACGTACAAAAGGAAGGATAAAAATCATATTCTCATCTCAATAGATGCAGAAAAAGCTTTTGATAAAATTCAGCATCCATTCATGATACAAAACCTAATGATAAGTATAGAGGGAACATACCTCAATGGAATAAAGTTCATATGTGACAAAGTGAAAAGTTTATGAAAAAAATCATGTGAAAAACTCAACTAAGGTTAGGATCAAGATAGGGATGCACACTGTCACCACCTTTATTTAACATAGTATTGGAAGTCCTCTCCATAGCAATCAGAGAACAAAATTGTATAAAATGAATCCAAATTGGAAAGGAAGGAGTGAAGATGTCACTATTTGTAGATGACGAGATAAAATATATGGAAAATCCTAAAGATGCCATCAAAAAGCTAAAAATAAATGCAGTAAAGTGGCAAGATACAAAGCCAATATATAGAAATATGTGACAATTCTATGTAGTAATAAACTTTCAGAAAAATAAATCAATTTCATTTACAAATGTATCAAACAGAATAAAATACTTAGGAGTAATTTAACCAAGGAGGTGAAAGAACTCTACACTGTAAACTATAAGACATTGATTAAAAATATTGAAGAAGACACAAGGAAATGGAAATATATAGCATGCTCATGGATTGGAAAAATTAATATTGTTAAAATATCCATGTTATGCAAAGTAATCTATAGATCAGTGAAATTCCTATCACAATATCCCTGATATTTTTTAGAAGTACAACAAATAATTATAAGATTTTTATGAAATGACAAAAAGTCCTGAATATTCAAAGCAATCCTGATAAAGAAGAACAAAGTTGAAGATGTTACACCTTCTGGTTTTAAACTGTTTACTAGGCTATAGTAAACAAACTATATGGTACTAGAATAAAAAAAGACACCTAGATCAATGAAACAGAATTGAGAACCCAGAAATAAACCCACACTTATATGATCAATTAATCTACAACAGAGGAAGCAATAATATACAATGGGGAAATGTGAGACTCTTCAATAAAAGGTGTTAGGAACGTTGGACAGCTACATGCTAGAGAGTGAAATTAAAACACCTTCTTAGCAACATAAAAAATAAACTCAGAATAGATTAAGAACTTAAGTGTAAGACCTGAAACCATAAAACTTAGAGGAGAAAACATAGTGTGTTCTTTGGCAGAGTCTTGGCAAAAAATTCTTGGATATCTCCTCAGGCAAGGGAAACAAAGCCAAAAATAGGTAAACAGGACTGCATCAAACCTAAACAATTTTTCACTATCAAAAAACCAAAAAGGAAGCCTACTGAATGGGCAAATATATCTACAAATGATATACCTAATAAAAGATTAGTATTCAAAATGCACAAAGAACTCATATAACTCGGAGTTCCTGTCGTGGCACAGTGGTTAACGTATCTGACTAGGAACCATGAGGTTGCGGGTTTGATCCCTGGCCTTGCTCAGTGGGTTAACGATCCGTCATTGCCATGAGCTGTGGTGTAGGTCACAGGTGCGGCTTGGATCCTGCATTACTGTGGCTGTGGCGTAGGCCGGCAGCTGTAGCTCCAATTTGACCCCTAGCCTGGGAACCTCCATATGCTGTGGGTGCAGCCCTAAAAAGCAAACAAACAAACAAAAAAACATACAACTCATTAGCAAAAACAAAAAATTAAAAAACTGAGCAGAGGAACCGAATAGACGTTTTTCCAAAGAAGACATACATACATATGACCACGTACTGTCATTCTCGATACCACTAATCATCAGGGAAATGTAAATCAAAACTAGTGAGATACTCACACCTGTCTGAATGGCTATTACCAAAAGGTAAGTTAACTGTTGACAGGAATGGGGAGAAAAGGGAACACTCAGTTACTGTTGGTACAAAAATAAATTATTGCAGCCACTATGGAAAACAATATGGAAGTTCTTCAAAAATATCCATATATATAAAACTATTGCACTATCAACAAGTCAACTTCTAGGTATTTATTTGAAGAATACAAAAACCCCAATTCAAAAGGTATATGCACCCTTATGTTCTTAGCAGCATAATTTACAATAGTCAGGGTAGGGAAACAACCTACACGTATAGCCGAAAGTGTCTATCAGTGGATAAATGGAAAAATAAGGTGTGATTTGTATACACAATGGACTACTACTCAGCCATAAAAAATAATGTACTCTTGCCACTTTTTGACAACATGGATAGACCCTGAGGGTATTACCTTAAATAAAATATCAGAATGTGAAAGACAAAAACAAAAGCATGAGTTCACTCATGTGGAATCTAAATATGCAAACAAACAAAAATTTAGAGAGTAGATTGTTACTAGAAGGGAAGTTTTTGGAGGTGGGTGAAATAGCCGAAGAGGTTGAATATACAATGACTGGTGGTTAAGTAGAATTTTGGTGATGATCACTTTGTAGTGAATACAGTTATCCAAGCATAATATTGTGTAACTGAAACATAAATTTATAGACCAACTTACCTCAATAAAAACCTAATAAAATAAAATTAAAACTAAAGAATAAACAACACCATCAACAACCAAAACAATACCAAATGGGGTTCTAAGGGTGGAATGGGATTCCATAGGATTAGTACCCTTATGAGAGACACCAGTGAGCTCCCTTCCTGAAGGTTCAGGCACTGAGGAAAGGTCATATGAAGACTGAGCAAGAAGGTACCATCTACAAGCCAGGAGGACAGCCCTAACTGCCCCCCTCCAAGAAACAAATGGTCCTAGTACTCAGGTCAGTGTAGCACAGTCACGTATTTAAGATAGAAGCTCACTCATTTCCAGCTTTAGAGCGTGCCAGTATTCTGTCCTAAGAACTGTTTCATAGTTTGTAGAAAGCAGTATCTTTAGTAAGACAGTTATTCACCTGTGAACAGGAGATTTTATTCCATGTATTTGAACAGCTGCCAAGATTTGACATTTTATATTTGTCCAGCATTTGAGAAGTTATTATTTTGGAATTTGTGGGAGAGAGAATACTGTAAAAGTTCAATCTTATATGAAATTGTGTGAAATTATCTTTCAGTTGGCTGAATAAATAGATTATGGATTTCACCCTTATATAAAATAAAAAGGTTAATGAACAAAATCATACAGCATTTATTTCTAGAAGAAGATATATGTATGGATTATAACCTTCCCTTGCAAAAAGACTTAGTATTTATACACCAAATTTATGAGCTGTTATGACATTATGATAGGGAATGAGTGGTGCCATGTCTTTAGCTTCACAATCCTGCAATTTATAATGATTACTCTTTTGTATTGTAGGTTCATATTATTTAATATGGAGGACCTCTTACAGTGAAGGCTAGTGGAGAAAAATTTTCTGTATCAGTTGATACGGCCTGGCTGAGAGAGTGATGAAACAGGCCTTTTTTTTCCTATGTTATTGAGAATAGAAATAGAAATACAGATGGGCAAATTGAAGTGCATTGGTATTCCACCCCTTTTGATTATACTAGTAATTTTTCAAAGTTATCTACTAATTTCAGGTAGAAAAAGCACCACACAATTTACTAATTTGCTATTAACAGATGACAGACACACAAAATAGTCTGGAAATTCTGGATGTAATTTGTTGAAATTAATTTGTGTTTTTTTTTCTAACTAAAGGATACCATTATTGAAACATTCTTTTATAACTATCAGTAATTTTATTTCTATAGGCACTTTCAATGAGGTTGTGCCTGCTCTACCTGTGAAGTTGATTATAAAGCAAACAATTAAAATGGAGAATGGTGAATAAAAACAGTTTCATCCAGAAAATGGTCCTATTTTAAAATTTTGCTCATTGCAGATAATTATTACTTCAGTTATTGTCTCTAGTTCAAGAAAAGTTTTCTGTTTAATTTTATATATCATTATTTACATATGAATCTCAACATCATTTATGATATCACTTTGTCTTTCCTGAAACAAAGACTTATTGTTGAGCAAAGTTGCTTTTTACTTTATCTTCAGAATTTTTTCCAAGGTTAAGAAATGATATTCTAAAACAAAATGAAAATTAAGGGGGAAGAATATTAATGCTATAGTGTGGGACTAGGTGGCACAGAAAATTTAGCATCAATTTGTGAAACACTTCTTTTGATTTATTCACTTTAAAAATTAATTTCATCCATCTTCCTATTGATTTTTATGCCAAAAAGTCATATAATATACCAGAGGAACTAGTCCACATTCACCATGGCTGGTATTTAAATAATGTTGGGGAAAATTAAATTTAACCCAAAATATCCTCTTGACTCAAAAAACTTCTCCACAAAATTAGAAAAGAAAGAAACTATTTTTCTTATTGAAATAAACCCTAAACCAGAATATGATGCACATCACAGGCAATCTGCTAAGAGATTGCAAAGGCTGAAAGACCTCACACTCTTTTATAGACCAAACAGATTCAGCCTATTACACACATCTTTTCAAGATAAAAGTAACTAGTCCTTAAGTAACAGGGCTTGCCGGCAACATTTGTCACATATACTTCATCCTAAATTCACCTGATAATTGAGGTGACCATCTGTGTTTGCTAATTGGATTTATCCAAAGGAAAGATAAACTTCTTAAATCTTTATGACAGAAGGAAATTTTGAGCAAGGCGCTGACTGATGTTAGGCTTCTTCCACCAATGGAAACTGGACGATAGTGGCACTATTTTCTTGGATGATTACATTTTAAGGATAAAGTTCCCAAGTCTTTGATAAATGCATTCCTGGGTCATAGGACTGATAAGCATATTTAGTTTTAAAAAAGTTTTACCTACATTTCAAAGAGACAAAAAAAAACAGTTAAAATATTTCAACTAAATAAGAAAAAGAGAGGGGAATGTCTCCCTTATTTTCAGTAGGGAGTATTAAACCTGTTATTTAAAAATTTTTTTCTTACAGCTATTAAGGGGTAATATATAAAAAAAAATAATGAGTTAGAATTTTGTTTGGGATCGTTAATGTTAGTTTTTACAAAAGAAAGTTATTGATAATTGATAAGGGAGATTTGTAGCTAAAGGATGTGCTTACTCACTGAAATCTGAACTTGATGTATTTAAACTTATTCATTTAATGAAGTATTGACTAAACATATCTGGGGTAATACCGGAAAATTTTACCAAAATAGGTCTTTAACTGGTATTTGATTGAGGTTGTCTGTACTTATACAGTGACAGTGAATTTTGCAAGATCTACTGTGACTGGTGGATTGTGAGGTAGAGTTTGCAGATTCATAAATTAAAATTCAAGGCATCCACTTAAATGTGAATACGTATTCACATTTAACCTGACCTATGTTGTGTTTTGTCAGGCATCTCCATTCCAAGATGCAGTGGTTGAAGCAATAAAATATTTACCTTATGAAATTACCTAAATATGAAACATTTGATTAAGGTCAGTAAGAGAGATTTAGTTATTCCTTTCATTTATCAACATGAAAATTGCCTAGAAAAAAATTAATCTTATCAAGAGATTTTCTGGTTTCTTGGGAAAAGCATGAACCTGAAAGTTAGAAAGTTAACAGGAGGAACTGGTGGCAGTTAGCATTTATCAAATGTTAGCAATGTGCCAGGCTTAGCTAAGAGTTCTATAAGCAGTATCTCATTTAATACACAACAATTTTAGAAGTATGGAATATTAACCTGATCTACAGATGATGAACATGAAGTAACGTTGACAAACAGAGCTATAAATTCCAGTTTAACCAAACTGAAGGTTTGCCTTTTAAAAAAGTATCTTACAGAAGTTCCCTTCGTGGCTCAGTGGTTAACAAATCGACTAAGAACCATGAGGTTGCGGGTTCGATCCCTGGCCTTGCTCAGTGGGTTAAGGATCCGGCGTTGCCGTGAGCTGTGGTGTAGGTTGCAGACGCGGCTCAGATCCCGCGTTGGTCTGGCTGTGGCGAAGGCCGGCGGCTGCAGCTCCTGTTAGACCCCTAACCTGGGAACCTCCATATGCTGCAGGTGCGGCTCTAGATAAAGGCAAAAAGACAAAAATAAAAAAGTATCTTACATATCCTATTAGATGGCTTAGTCTCTAGAAGCTGTTTCTATTTTATCTGCATTTGTGACTTGCCTTGGATCAGCAAGTTTAACCTATGGTTTTACATATTTGCATATATAAATTTAGAGCATTAAGTTTATTGATTTCTGAGGTTGCTTCATTTCTACAATGCTGTTTTGTCAAAAGATCAGACAGCTGTACTAGTGAAATACAGGAAATATAAATATGCTTAGCTTACCCTCTATCTAGATGTTACAGACAAACAGGGGATACAGTTTCTTTCATATCCCTGTGTTCTTCCCTAGTATATACTGTAGCATTTTTTCACAAGCCCTCAATGGATGTTTGAATAGAGGTTAGAATAATTGAATTGTGTGTTTTTTTCCTGGCAGTAAGTCATTCAAAAGACTGTTACTATAAAAGGCCAAACTACAATTTGAAAAGATACATGTATCTTTATGTTCATGGCAACACTATTTACAATAAGACATGGTAACAAGCTAAATGTCCATCAACAGATAAATGGATGAAGAAAATATAGTACATATGTAATGGAATACTGCTGAGCTATGAAAAATAATGAAAAAATGTCCTTTGCAACAACATTAATGGAACTAGTGATTATCTTATTAAATCAGAAAGAGAAAGACAAATCCCATGTGATATCACTTATATGTGGCATCTAAAATATGACACAAATGGGAGTTCCCTTCATGGCTCAGTGGTTAACAAATCCGACTAGGAACCATGAGGTTGCGGGTTCGATCCCTGGCCTTGCTCAGTGGGTTGAGGATCCGGCATTGCTGTGAGCTGTGGTGTAGGTTGCAGACGCGGATCGGATCCCGCGTTGCTGTAGTTGTGGCGAAGGCCGGCAGCTACAGCTCCTGTTAGACCCCTAGCCTGGGAATCTCCATATGCCGTGGGTGCACCTCTACATAAAGTCAAAAAGACAAAAAAAATAAAATATGACACAAATGAACCTATCTACAAAAAAAAAAAAGAAAAGACACGGATATAGAGAACAGACTTGTGGATTGCTAAAGGGGAGGGAAAGTGGGGAAGGGATGGATTGAGAGTTTGGAATTAGCAGAGGTAAACTATTATATATAGGATGGATAAACAACAAGGTCCTCTCTATGACATGGGGAGCTATGTTCAATATCCTGTGATTAACCGTAATGGAAAATAATATGAAAAAGAATACATATGTATAAATGAATCACTTTGCTATATAGCAGAAATTAACAACACATTGTAAATCAACTATACTTCAATGCAATTTTTATAAAGACAGAAAAAGGCCATTGGGAAGAAAAGGCAAGTTCTTAAATTCCCTGTTTTCCTAATAACATAAGAATTGATGTAAGATATGGGAGAATACGTATGCTGAGTGCTAACATGCTGGAGGTAGTGGTGAACCATGCAGGTTAGTAGTAGGAAGTAGTGATTTGTCTGCTGGGAATCAGAATATGCATATGATACTCCCCAGTTTCCTTTAAATTGACTTCGTTCTTTTAAATTTTGGAAGAATGACCCTCCTCTGTTTCCTAGGGCTTTGCTTTTCTTTCACAGCTTCACTGGCTCCCATTTCTTTCAGAACTAAGAAGATATATTCTTCAAAATAGGAATAGCCTACCAACCCTCTCTTCCTCTTCTCTGTTTTTCTGCCTGTCTTAATCTCTCTCTCTCTCTCTCTTTCTTTGTCTCTCTCAGCCTTCCTTTCAGTTAAATAAGAGAGAAATGGAAATGAATGTAAAAGTACCAAAGTGACTCACTTTATATGAATGTATAGAATCATAGTTTCTGAATAGCTGCTCTTCAAAGTATATGAATTATAAATCAGTAACACAGAAAGAGGCGCATAGGAATAGATCATAAATTAGACTTGCCTTGACATTGTGATGATAGGGTTTAGGACATGCTACCACAAAATATGGCACTTGGGCATATTGTGTATTTTGCACTGGAGAAGTTTGAGGAGATGGCAGAAACAGGAAGATTCTTTTGAATACCTTCACTTCCTCCTTGAAACAGCCTATTGTAAAACCCTCATGTGCGAGGTGCCTTGGTGCCTTCCCTTTACCCAGAGGAAAGGAACATTCTTATCTTCAAAGACAAAGAAACATGGAGAAGAATCCTAGCAAACAGGACTTGCTAAGTTTCCCCCAGTTTACTACACCTACGTTATATTCCTTAATCTGTAGTATTTCTCCATGACTGTTCAATCTTCATGAAAATGCACATGAAATACTCAGGTCTGTTTGTGGTGGGGAGACTTCATTTCCTTATGAAGCCTTCTGGGTCACATAAGTGAGTTTGTATGCTTCTGTCCTGTTAATCTGTCTTTGTCACTTTACTTTTCAGAACCAGCCAAGGTTGAAGCAAATTTTTTCCACCCTACTATGTTATGACCATCAAAACGTACAGTGGCATTTATAGTTGGCATTAATATGATTATTCCACATCTAGACTCTGGCAGTGTAGGTGTAACATGATATACTTCAGATCAAGAGACTTGGCACTGGCAGCAGGTATGCTGGGCTTAATAAGATACAAATATCTAAATATGAGAAGATTGAGTTTGAAGAGGTTGTAGAGATAGACAATATATATTACAATGCAGTGATTCATACAAATAGTTGGAAGCTAAAGGAAATGTTATAGTAGTTTAATATTAGTAAAATAATATCATTTTTTAAAATAATGTTATCCAAACATATTTAGATAATAATATTATCCAAATATAATATTATTTTCCAAAATACATAAACCATAAATTATTAAAATGCCATAAGGCTAGGCCATGCTCATTAAATGAAGAAATCCTGTGGGTTCAGAAGATCCGCTGCCTATGTTCTTTAAATCCATATATTAACCTGTAACAAAGAAAAGGCAAATATGAATAAAGTTTATATAAGAAAGATTGACATCTAGAGACAAAAATAAAGACTTAAGCGTAGAATGTGTGCAGCTAAGGGAATTTTTGTACATGATTGGCACTATTTTATTGGAAAGTAGATAAAAGCATTTAAAGGAGGTAAAGTGTGGGAAATATGAAGAATGAAATTAATGGGGCATTTTGGAGAACAGAGTAAAAAAGAGGAATTCTCAGGATGTAGAAGAGCAATCAGAGAAATTTCCAAAGGTTGATCTCATAAAGTGGGTATTAATAACACTGGAAAAAATCTAAGTAGATTAAAGCGAGCTAGAAATATTTTACAGTAGACTACTGCCTCATATAATTTTCGGAACACTGTAGAGGCTCTTTACAGAGAGTTCAGGAAGTCCAAGAAAGGAATGTATTTTCAAACTCAGAAAACTCCTTTACCCGAAACTGCTAAACATTGGTCAATGGATCTCTGGCAGGAGAGCTTTTTAAATAAATGTAGGGTTCACATTGCAGCTCAGCAGTAATGAACCCGACTAATAAACATAAGGTTACGGGTTCAATTCCTGGCCTCGCTCAGTGGGGTAAGGATCTGGTGTTGCCCTGAGCTGTGGTGTAGGTCTCAAACACAGCTCTGGTGGAGGCCTAGGGCTGCATCTCTAATTCAACCCCTAGCCTGGGAACTTCTTAAAAAAAAAAAAAAAAGGAAAAGATAACTTTGGAGTTCCTGTTGTGATGCAGTGGAAACGAATCTGACTTGTATCCCTGAGGATGCAGGTTCAATACCTGACCCCACTCAGTGGGTTAAGGATCTGGTGTTGCCATGAGCTGTGGTGTATTTCGCAGACAGGACTCAGATCCCAAGCTGCTGTGGCTGTGTTGTAGGCCTGCAGCTGTAGCTCCAATTCAGTTCCTAGCCTGAAAACGTCCGTATGCCACAGGCGTGGCCCTAAAAAGCGAAAATAATAATAAGTACAGGACTTTAATAGTGATCTCTCACTGCGTAGTAAAAAAAAAAAATCCTAAATTTAGTGGCTTAAATTGACACACTTTTAGTAGTTTCCACTGTGGTGCAATGGGTTAAGAACCTGACTGCAGCTGCTCAGTCACTGTGGATGCATGGGTTTGATCCCCAGCCCAGAGCAGTGGGATAAAGGATCTGGTGTTGCTGCAGCTGCAGCATTTATTATAGCTGTGGCTCAGATTCAGTCCCTGGTCTGGGAACTTCCATATGCTGCAGGTATGTGGCCATAAAATGTTAAATAATAACAAAATACACATTTATTAACTCCCATTTTTCAAACTGTCAATTTTTTTAATAACCTACTTTATTTTTATTATTTATTTATTTAATAGTTTTTGGCCACCTGCACCTCCATAGTGACCTGAGCTGCTGCAGTCAGGTTCTTAACCCATTGTGCTATATCAGGAATTCCTCTCTCACATATTTTGTGGATAAGAAATCTGGGTGATTTTTGGCTTTTCCTCTGGCTTAGCATCTCTCTCAAGCCTTAATTATATGGTACATATATTCATAAATTTAATATTAGTTCTGGGTAGTTTCACATTTAAGTGAAAAGTTTAAATCTAGGATTAATGTTTATATTCTCTTTGAATGATAAAAAGTATTAAACAGAGTAGGCAAAATGAAATACAGAAAAAGTTTCTTAAGTAAACACTTTGTATTATATATTCTGATTGGATGAACATAGTTTTAAAATCCGTGTATAGATATAGATTTAATTATATTTTTATTTTATCTATATATCTGTCTATTGACTTCAAATCCGTTAGGAATAAAGACTAAACATATTTTATGCCATGAAATAGATTTTATACATACAAAGGCATCCACTTTGTATCTTCCTCTTTTCTTCCTAGAGATGACATCATCTTGAATGCGATGGTATTCCCCCATACATTGCTTAATACTGTGAATATATTCATAAATATATAAAAGATAAAATGCAGTTAGCATAATATATATCAGGGAATGGAGAAATAAAACTCAACAATATAGTGGAGTACTCTCTGATAATTAAAACTAATGAAGAGGGATTAAATATATTAACATTAGAGAAAAGGTAAATTACATAAGAATGTTGATTGTAAATGACACGTACTGTGTGGTCCTAATTACATAAGGCTTTTAGTTTATGTACCAATAATACTAAATATAGTAAAAAATCTCAGGGGAATGACATCTATGAAGTTTGTATAGTGGTTCTTATAGGGAAAGAAAAGAATCAAGATTGTACCAACATATATGCAGGGCTTCAAATATGTCTGTATTATTTATTACAGTAAAAACATGACTGATGTATGTAGAATAATTATACTTCAATTAAAAATTAAATCAAGAATAAAAAATAGATTTTAAATTATGCTAAAGATGAAATATAATTTAAGTATATTTCCCTTTTGCATTATCAGCTTTATATTCATAGCCTCTAATATTTAAGTGTTTTTTAAGAAGAGAAATTTAGTTTATAAATGAGTCACTTAAGTCCAGAGACTATTTAATAAAGGATTACAATAAGATATAACTTTAGGTTTACCCTTAAATAGTTAATTGACCAGCAGAATATAATGTGTGACCGGAACATTCTTGGGTAATGTGAATACAACAGAATAAATATGAAGAACCATATAGTCTAGGTTGAAAGAGAAATTAATGATTCTTCAGTTCACACCCGTGTTATCTCTTCCTTCAAAGAGTCAAGAAATCATACTGAAATGATACAGTCCACATTGTGATGTAGTTGTCAAAGGAAGGCAAGGTATTATTTAAATTGAAGCAGAAAACTGAGAATAAACAATGTTTAAATTCCACTAGTCTTAATACATCTGGATAATTGGGACTAGTTCTTGGTGCAGCAATTTCTGGAGGGATATTTACAAAGCTAAATATGCTTGCAAGAAAGCAATCAGGCCAGTAGTGAATCTACTACTATTTAATGTGAAGGATGAGGTGGCTTACCCCAGTTCTCAGATTGTGTGATTCTACAGAATTAGAGAACTAGTTTTCAGTGCAGATGGGGACTCTATCAAGTAACTTCTCTGGGTCATGGTTTACAGCCTTGAAGAGTTTGGGGTATTCATTATTGTTAAAAAAAAAAAATTCAAGAACTAATTGGCTTTATTAGGCAATTCATGAATAGGGCAGCATCCCATCTAACAATTGAAGGTATCCAAAGCGTTGGGAAAAATGGAGTGTTTTTATTGGAAGAAGGGTGCGGCAAGGGAAAGGATTATTTTTAGGCCAGGAAATCTTTGGTGGGGGAGAGGAAATTATAGGGGCTTTATCAAGTAAATTGCTTCTTCTTCCTCTGGGAGGTAGAGAGAGTTTATACGACAAATTAACTCATGGTGCTCTGACCACTAAATTCCAAATTAATGATTAAGATTACATTTCTGGAGTTCCCATCGTGGCTCAGTGGTTAATGAACCTAACTAGTATCCATGAGGAGGCGGGTTCTATCCCTGGCCTTGCTCAGTGGGTTAAAGATCTGGCGTTGTCATGAGCTGAGCTGTGGTGCAGGTTGCAGACGCAGCTCGGATCCCATGTTGCTTGGCTGTGGTGCAGACCAGCAGCTACAGCTCCCATTCGACCCCTAGCCTAGGAACCTCCATATGCCACACGTGTGGCGCCCCTCCAAAAAAAAAGAAAAAAAAAATTACCTTTTGGGGAAATGGAAGCTGCAGTTAATTCAGATATTAAGTCTAAGTTTGTTATCATGAACTTTAGTAGAGGTCATACTGATGCTGGAAAGATTTAACTGGAATCCGGATTCTTCTTCACGCAGTCGAAGAATAAACTTAGCGAACAGAGTTAGCAAGCAAATGAAGTCTTTATTACAGGAAAGCATATAGCTCCCAGGGCTGCTGGGAGACGGGAGAAGAGCCCCTGATCTCTATTGTCCTATAAGGGTTTTTATCCCTTAAAGATGGGGAGGTACCAACGTGGGGTCCAGAAAGATGTGGTTTTCTCCTATTGGCGTTGCTCATTTACCTATCAGACCTTGTCCAATAGGGGTATTAGGAGTGGAAATGTCCCGTAAGTCTCATGGTTTCTTTGCCTTTCTCTTTGCATAGACTGAGTCACAGTCGGTTAAAGATTAATGTCCGCCTGGGTGTAGATGCAGTCCTCGTAGTAAACAAGGCCTGTGGGGTTGTTACTCCCTGGAACCCTTAAGCCACACATGTTAATCAATAGCCATATCAAAGAATGCATCAAAGTCCATGCTCCTCCACTGACTCCTGAGTTATTTTTTTGCTTCAATACCATTTTGGGTCTATGACTTTCTTGTTAAAAATATGTTTCTATAATTTTTAACTTCAAGAAATGAGGGCAAAAAAAATGATATGAAGAAGTTATGAATATAGTGAGTATTTCATTATGCCAGTATACTTTCTTGACTTCTATTTAGATTCAGGCCTATATCATGGATTTTTATTTATTCATACATTGAGTATAACTTATAAATCATATACATTTTAAAAATTTAAAGTAGATTTCACTTTTCCAAGCAATGCCTAGGGTTACAAAGGATAGTGGGTTTCCATATTTTTGTAAGTTGAAAATCCAAAAAAATCTGAAAAATGATCTTATGAATCAAGAATACAGAGTAGCTTCGGAGTGCCCCTGTGGTGCAGTAGGTTAAGGACCTGGTGTTGTCACTGCTGTGCCTTGGGTTGCTGCTGTGGCAGGTTTGATCCCTGGCCTGGGAACTTTCACATGCCATGGCCATGGCCAATAAATACATAAAATAAATAAAAAAAAATTAAAAAAGAATACAGAATAGCTTGGTTTTGAATATATACTGGATGGAAGAGAAAGGCCTCTGAAACTCTTTGCTCATAGTTGTTCTTGGAGGAGCAGAAGCGATGACACCCAGTATTTTCTGGGTTCTTAGTATATTTGAGTACATTTTACCCTTGATTTCATAATGACTCTATAACCAACCCCTGTCATTAATCCATTGCCATTGGGCAAGGAAAGGAGGGAAGAGCAATCAGATAGTACTTATGAGTAATTAAGACAAATATGTTACACTGGGTTAAGGATTTTATTCTCCTGAAAATAAAAATGTATAAGCTATATAGCTGACCTATGTTTCAGGTTATAGTAGAACTATCAAGAAAGGAAAGAATATTCATTTTCCTAAGATATTTTTTGTTTGTTTTTTGGCTTGAAGTCAAGGCCAAATTAAGAAACTAAAATATGTTAAGAATAATATACAAATTATTTAAAATGTTGATACAACATATGACTTCAAAGTATGACAAAGTACCCCTGAAAGAATCCTGTGCATATCTAAAACAGAAGCCAACTTATTAAAGTGTGCTTCACCTTGAAAATACACCTTTTTTTTTGTGGGCATTATGAAAATATGTACTGAAGGGATAACTATATGAATAAAATAGAAAAATAAATGAGTATGAGCTGCCAAGATAAAACACCAGCCATGTGTTTTAAATCCAAATATTTCCCTACTTCGTGCTTGAATTTACATCTCTGGACATTACTAGGGAAAAACACATGTAAAATGCTGTCTCTTCTAACTTGAACTGTCGAGCT
This sequence comes from Catagonus wagneri, assembly GCA_004024745.2. Classification (NCBI taxonomy): domain Eukaryota; kingdom Metazoa; phylum Chordata; class Mammalia; order Artiodactyla; family Tayassuidae; genus Catagonus; species Catagonus wagneri. The sequence goes on from PVHT020003785.1 coordinate 8,413,140, forward strand.
TGAACTATCTAACTTGAACGATCACTAAACTCAAGGGAGTTCTTTGCCCTGACCACCAGCCCTGCTATAGTTCCCTTGTTCATTCACTTTTTGCTCTGCTAGATGACTTTATGATGCTTTCTTCTCTCTTCTCAAATATTCAATAACTTCTCTCTATCCTTACCTGTAGTTTCTGGTTTGTTACTTTGGAGAAAGTGTCCATGATCCCATTTAAGGTCAGTCTCTTCACTTGTACATACAGTACATTCCATCTCCTTTTGCCTACCCAAAATTGGCTCAAGCTATTTCCCCCTCTCCCTTCTACATGAATATGATCTCTTTTTTTTTTTTTTTTTTTTTTTTTTTTTTTTTTTTTTTTTTTTTTTTTGTCTTTTGTATTTTTAGGGCCACACCCGTGGCATATGGAGGTTCCCAGGCTAGGGGTCGAATCAGAGCTGCAGCTGCCAGCCTCCACCACAGCCACAGCAACATGGGATCCAAGCCGCATCTGTGACCTATAGCACAGCTCATGGCAACACCAGATCTTCAACACACCAGATCCTCAACGAGGCCAGGGATCAAACCCAGATCCTCATGGATACTAGTCGGGTTCGTTAACTCTCGAGCCACAACGGGAACTCCGAACGTGCCCTCATTTTTTTTCCCATTTTAAAAAGTGCTCTTTATCTCACTTCTCTTTCCAACTGCCTGTCCCATTTCCCTGCTTCTCTTTACTGTTGAGTTTCTTAAGAGTTGACTTTATTTACTATTTCCAATTCACTTTTTCCTCCCAATATCTCTTACACTTTCTTTAGTTAGGCTTTCAACAAAATGAAACTCCAGTGAATTGCTTGCTAAATTCAAGTCATTTCTCACTCTTTTCCTGATTTGTTACCAGATTTTACACTGATGATCATACCTTCCCCTCTAAAACACTTTCATTACCCTACTTCTGGATCAGTACACTTTCTAGTCTCCCTAAGACCATACTCTCAGCTTTATTTACCTTGTTTCTCTTCTCACCCTCTCTCTACGCGATAAATACCGAGATCTTAGTCATTGGGTTTCTTTTCTTCTTGGTCAACATTTAGTTTCTTGGGAACTTTAACCAGTCTCATGATTTAAATATTAGTTGTACACTTATGACTTTTAAATATGTATCTCCGGCCCACATTTTATATATACAGCCTTCTAGATATCCTCTTGGAAGTCTAAAAATCATCTCAAACTTAACAAGCCCTAAGATTCTATTATTCCATCTCAACTTGCTCCTTGCCTTCTTTTCTTAACCCTTTAATTAAAAGCAGCTCTAGTGTTTAAATTTGCTCAGAAAGAGTTTAGAGTCATCCTTGGGTCCTTTCATACTCTTTTACCTTGTTACTTAGTACCAGAAAGTTCTCTTTGTTTTGTATGATAGTAAATTCAAAATTGGACCACATTCACTACCTTCACTACTACCCTGGTCAAATACTATCATCTCTCCCTGTGTTATTGCAGTGGCCTCATTAAAGGTATCTACTTCCAGTCTATCCTCTCCATGATTTCTATACACATACAGTACCCAGAGGGATTTTTAAAAAATGAAAGTCAGATTGTGTCCTTTTTCTGCCTAAACTGTCTAGTGCAATTTGAAGGTCAGTCAAACTGTGGTTGTACTGTGGGCAAAATATTTCTTAAAATGTCCATTTAAAGTTAACATATCATTGCGTTATTTGTATACTATGGTCTTGCCATGATGCATGAGTGCATACAAAGTCAGTAGAAAAAGGAATAGGTAAAATGTCCTTGGCCAGTGTATAAGAAAATTTAGAGTAAAAGAAAAGGGCTATAAGTTAATGCTACTCATCTTTCTTAATAGTTTATCAGACACCCTATTTCTTGAGAAGCAGAGGTATTATCCTGCCTTGATCTGGAGCTATTTGATCTTTGTCAGCTATGTGCTCAATGAATATCTAATAATGGTACTGGATTTTGTAAAAAAAACAAAAAAAACCAAAAAAACCCACAAATGTGCAAATAGTTGCAGACAATAGGGATCATAGTTGTGTTATATTAAGTCTAGAAACTGTTGTACTTTTAAGATTTATAGAAATATAGCTGTAAATGCTGAGTTTGATTTGGAAATTCATTCTTTAGTTTTATTAAGATGGGATAAAGAGTAATGTTTTTGCCCTTCCTGGATTGTGCATAATTGTCTGCAGCATTTATTTTCAGATTCAAGAGATCCTCATTTTTTATCATCTATGTTCCAAAAATGAAAGTGATCCTTTTTCTTATCTTTTTTTTTTTTTTGTCTTTTATACTTTTAGGGCCACACCTGCAGCATATGGAGTTCCCAGGCTAGGGGTCCAATCGAAGCTGTAGCTGCCGGCCTATGCCACAGCTATAGCAATGTGGGATCTGAGTTATCCTTGAGACTTACAGAGCTCATGGCAACACCACATTCTTAACCCACTGAGCAAGGCCAGGGATGAAACCTGTGTCCTCATGAATTCTAGTCAGATTTGTTTCCACTGAGCCACGATAGGAACTCCAAAAGTTATCTTTTAATCACAGTTAATTATAAATGAATTTTTATTAGAAAACTTGTAATTTTCTAACCAAAGGTAATTGAAAGTACAATTAAAAGATAATTTCATTTTTCATGGCCTAGTAACATTTCTTTCCTCTGTTTTAAAGTAAAGAATGAAGTTTCTAGATTTCCATTTTGTAGTATAGCTGAAAGCATTAGAAAGCTATTCTTGTAACTTTTTGTTTGTCAGTGTTATCTAGATACATTTACTGTGACTTTGTTTTACACATTGCATCATATCAAGAAAGTCCATATTTAAAAGGTCAATTTAAAAATCAATGCCATAAAGTACTCAGCATATAAAGTGGATTTTAATTAAAAATAAGAAATTGGTGTGCTAGAGAAACACAAAAAGATATATTATTTCTTCTGAGTTAAAGAAGAATGATTAAGATTGCAAGGATCTGGAGTCATTAGAATGTCATACACTCCTGCTGAGAGTGTAAATTGGTGTAATAACTTCGAAAAAGAGTTTGTGTGTATATTCTACAATCCAGAAATTTCACTAACAGGAATATATACATAACTAGTGGATAGACATCACAAGAATAGTCAGGACAGCGTTATTCAAAATTTGAAAGCAACACAAGTCACAAATGTCTATCAACAGAAGACTGGATAAACAGTAGTATATTCATGCAATGCTATATGTATTACATACACTTTATATATATATATATATATATATATACACACACATACTTTGAATATCTTTAATAAATAATTTAAACCTACATACAGTATGGATGAATTAGATTAATATGATTTGCAAAGAAATAATTGAGAATAATCTAGACACAAAAGAACATATATTGTATGATTCTATTTTTATAAAGTTGAAAAACAAACAAAATTAAGCAATAGTGTTTAAGTTAAAATTCTTGTTACCCTTTGGGGATTTGGCCTGAAATAGGATCTAGGGTAGTGGTGGGGTACTTTGAAGTGATCATAGTTTTTTCTTCTGGCTTCTAGTTACCCAGGTGCATTCTGCATGTGAAATTTTGTCGATCTATTCATATTTATTATTTTTGCATATTTTATGTGCATATATAACTTTAATATAGTATTTTATAAGTTTATGATGATAGTATAAAGAGAAAACAGGATAACTGGCCAATAAGTGGTCTGATTGCATGCCAGTGTTTTGGTGTAATTTATCCATAGTCCAGCATTCGATCTTTGTTAGGGTACTGATGTTGACTGGAACAAGGGATGGACAGCTCACATTAACATACACTCAAAATATCCTGAAGAATAAAAACAAAGGTCAGTATATTAATTGACAGTGAAAAATAATATTTTCCATTAACTACAGTGTTCAAATTCCCTAGTTAGGTTATGTTTTTCATTATCATCAACTTATAAATGGAAAGTTGCTTAGTATAAAATGAGAGTAAGGTCAAATATCATGACAAATTTTTCACTTAGACTATAATGATACTTACTTATGTATTCCTTTTTGTAAACAGAAGTTTTGTTTCCGATGACTCTATATGGGTCCCTCAAATTTAGTGTCTCAATCTGGAGAATGCCAGGAAGACCATAACACTTTGTACTTATTGGCCTTCCTTTTTCTAACTTTCATGCTCTGTATTTTCATGCTGTTTATGTAAGTGTTCTGTAGGTAGAATGCAGTGTAGATGGTGAGGTTTCAAAGTATTAAAAATAGATATCAATCCTGCCTACCTAAATAAAATTTAGGATATCTTGATAGTTGGGTTGGGGATTCCCCTTTTCTTTCCATCCCACAGATACTAATGATCTCTTTATTTACTCCATAACTCTCTTTACTAATTCCACACAGATTTAATATATTGTCTGTGTAGAATTTTGTTCAGAGGATAATTTCAGGTTCAATTTCTTTGGAGTAACTTCATTATCTCATTTATTATATTTAGCTCACTCCTACAATATTCAGGTGATTCATTACCTTATTTTTGTTTATTTAAAACAAATTATTTTAAAGTAGGTTTTAAAGGTTGGTAAACATACAATGAATAAGGAACTTTACTCTTTCTTCCTGTATCAGCTACATGAACATAAATTAGTTCATAAATATGAGACTGTATCCTGTTTTTAGAATACAGTTATTTTCAAAACCTATCCCACTTTGCAGCAGGTCTTAGGATATAGAAACATCATTAGCAACGATAGCAAAGTCAGAACAAAAGAAACTAATATTTTTGTCAGGAGAATCACAGAGTTTTCAGTTAGTTTGGAGAAACACGCTTACTTGACAAGTCTCTTCTTGCTGTTCATCATCTTTATTGATATATTTTTTAAAGTCCTGTAACTATGTGGGTCAGACGAAGCAAAATGAGAATGGATTTTAAGTTCACACATTGTTACATTCACATTTTTCTGAATATCTCCCAGAAGAGACTCATTCCTTTAACTTTGCTTATAGACTGGAGCTAAACACACACTCATGCAACTGATAAATTCCAAAGAGAAGGCGTGATTTGTTTTATGTTGAGCTACTTACACACATTAGAGGGTAATAGTATAATTTTCAAGTATGCTTCCTCCCAGCAGGTTTTATAAGGTGAAACTGGAATGACTAGTTAAAAAGGCATTGATGGTGAAGTTAGAAAGACTGAAAGGTCACTACCCATGATTAAGAAGGAGATAAAAAGGCAGGAGCAACACATACCCATTTATACTTTGAGAAGTGATCTCACTCCACAAATGTTTGTCCTTTCTAAACTTTTATATTTGTCTCTAACAGTAACTTCGAAACTCGATTATTTACTGTGCCCTTCATAAATTGCCATTTTTATTTTGATTTTCTTATTTTTCTAAGAGATATGTCAGAACATTGAGAACAGAAATTGCTGCTCACTTTGTTTTTGATTATTTTATGGCTCTTAACATTGCCAGGCACATAATTAGTCAGTTAATAAATACCAATTAATAAATAGTTTTTATATTTGTCTTTTGACTAGAAAAATTTGCTGGGGGGTGGAAGGGATAGGGTTTCATGGTAGAGCAAAATATATTGCTATGATTTAAGTACCCAGGAGAATTAAGCTAAAGTGGACTTTATAGCCAAGTATCTTTATCTTTTCAAAGCCATTTAGAAATTTAAGAATTATATCATACCCCACTATCATGCCCTGTTTTATTGCTGTAGAACTGAGACAATTTTGTGAAATGGCTTCCTAGGCTCAACAGTTTATTTATTAGAGCTAGATCTAGAACCCATTATTCTTTCTAAAAGTAGGTATGTAGATTATTATTGACATCTAATCTGTACCATTCTCATGTTGCATATAAATCTTAATAAAAATTTTAGGTTTTTTTGTCATATTGTCCAATTATAATACAATAAGTAAAAAATTTGAACCATTTTGGGAAATCTTGTTTATCTCCATCTCTTTGTTTTCTTTCTTAGAGAATGTGCTTTTGTTTATATGTCTTATCTTCGGTTGAGTTAACCACAAAAACAAAACAAAATCATATCCAGTAATTCTTTTTCTTTTGAGAGAAACTCATTAGTGTTATATGACAAAAATGTTTTATTCTTTTGCTTTTATTTCTTTTCTTCACCCCTTTATCCTTCATCTCTTCATCTTTCCTCATTTCTTTACAATGAAATGTTTAAATTAGAAGTATTTCATCTCCTGTCTTTTACCATATTATAGTAAAATATAAGCTTCCATGATTCATTAAAATAACTGTTATTGCAATTTAAAAAATATACTTTTGCCAAATAACTTCAAATATCATATGAGATATATATTTTGAAGAATGTGAAAGGGATGACCCTTTATGATTATAGGTATTTTTTCTTCTCTAATTTTTTTTTTTGTCTTTTTGCCTTTTATGTAGAGCCGCACCCGCGGCATATGGAGGTTCCCAGGCTAGAGGTCTAACAGGAGCTGTAGCCACCAGCCTTCATCACAGCCACAGCAACGCGGGATCCGAGCCGCGTCTGCAACCTACACCACAGCTCACGGCAACGCCGGATCCTTAACCCACTGAGCAAGGCCAGGGATCGAACCTGCAACCTCATGGTTCTTAGTCAGATTCGTTAACCACTGAGCCACGAAGGGAACTCCTCTAATTTTTAATTTATAACTGTTAAGGAGATCCAAAACTTGTTTCTTTCTGAAAAGAATTTCTATATTATAGGTGCCTTTTCAATTCTGAAAATAACCAGCAATGTAGTGTTTTAGCTAGCTATTTTAAGTTAAAGCTACATTCTAAGCCCAAAGTCTGTAACTTTTTAGAAATGATAGTTATTGTCTCTCAAATGCCCAATTATTACATTGAATACTTTCTTACTCTTATAATGTAGTAGTAATCTTGCTTTTCAAGAACAAGCTTTTTGTTGCTGTTGTTGTTGCATCTGTGGCATATGGGAGTTACCTGGCGAGTGACGGAATCCGAGCTGCAACTGCAACCTATTCCACATTTGTGGCAACACCAGATCCTTAATGTACTGTGCCACACAGGATATCCAAGAACAAGTTATTGTACCAATATTCAAAGTTTTTTTTTTCTTTTCTGCTGGTAGATTATTAAATAAACATGAACAATGCCATATTTACTGATGATGAAGTTGAATATTCAGCTTTATTTGTTCATTTGCCATATATATATAAGTTAATCAGTGCCATATATAGTCATTATCTTGGTATGGAATTTATGAGGGACAAGATAAAAAAAGATGCTTTGTAGAAGGAAGCATAAAAGAGAATACAGAGTGAAAGAGAATGAAGTCTGTTGGAGGGCACATTAGACATCTATTCAATAATTATTATTTCTGTTTTCTTTGTGACTACATTGAAGTTTTATTTCACGCTGACCAACAATTTGGCATTTAATTACTGTGAAAGTCAAAAGCTAAGCCAACCACACAGTGAATATGTGTCTAAAGTACTAGTATCAGTGTTTAAACCAAACTGAACAACTGTTTATTAGTGCAACGTTGTACAAGTAACCAAAACATTTAAAATCTAATTTTCATGATATATAAAGAGGTTATCATAATTTTACCTACATTATCGGTGGTCATAGGGATTAAATAAAGTTTTTATATTTGTAGGAATTTAATAAGAATGTTATGTAAGAATATTTAATAAAGTATTTGGAACATGGTGACCACATGGAATTATTGTAATCCTAATTGCCAAACTGATTTACTATTCACTTGGACAGAGACTATGATGTGTAAGTTATATGCCAGGAGTAACATTGGGTCTTAGGTAATCTAAAGGAGTATATACACCATACTTCCCTGTAGGAGCATAGAGAATACGTAGGAGAAAGAGAAAGAATATAGCAGACAGAGTAAAGGAAGCAAGGATATAAAAGTGTTTCCACAATTAGAGATAAAAGCATTAGCCTTTTTCTTGTTCTTCAAAAGTTTAAGAAATTTGGTACAATGGAAATGTAGAAATAATGTTTTTCTATTGTATTATACAAGAATTTAAGATTTGAGATTAGATTAGGAAATAACCTCAAGCTGAAAAAAACGGGCTAGAGAATGAATATTGACATGAGAGCATATATGCTTCAATCCAAGTCACAGATTTGGATTCTGTTCCTAGTATTCTGCAACAAATATGTGTATAACACTGACTGAGTCATTTTTCTGAAACTCAGGTTACTTACCTGTAGAAAGTAAGCAAGGCAGAAATGGTAATTTTCAACATGTATTTTATAAAAGTTGGATTTTTAGGTCAAACAGGTTTGGGAAATGCTGGATTATATCTCTTTTTCTGAAATTCCTAAAGTGTCTGAACTTGTTAAATAAAGCTTCTGAAAGCCATTTTGTAGAAACCTAGTTAATTTTATTTCACCAGTTTTTATAGCTTATTTGACCCTCTAGATCTTTTTTTTTTTATAACCATCATGTAGAACTACCCTTCAGTGAAATAAACTTAAGCAAAACTTGATTGGAGGATAATTTTCTTTTTCCATGTTTAGGAATCTGTTTCATGAACTTTGATGATAAAGAGACTGCATATTAATGTCTATTAGAAAATCCAATCAACTAACTATTCTCTTCTCCTATGGGAACGATGACTAAGGGTAGGAGAACCTTGAGCTATTAATTGTTCTTACATGTCTGTGGCAGGAGAGAAATAGAAAACTAAGTTTGGTTTACTAGAGGAAAGTAAAATTTTGCATTTTTATTGTTTTGTATGGTGATAGGATATTTTTAGAAAACCATAAATGATTAGGCCTATCTATGTCAAAATAAACAATAGACAATTAATAGGGAACTATTGAATTTCTAAAGCTTTACTTCTTAATTACTACAGTGGCAGATTTAATCTCCCTTAATCCAAGTAAAATATCGCCAATATTTTCATTTTATAGATTAATAGATAAAAATACAAAGGTAGAAGTTTCTCAGAGAATTGCGGCCACTTATGGGAAATAAGGAACACATTTGTTAGAGCAAATTCGAGGCATTTTCAGCTACTGCTTGCAGAAAACATTATGTAAGATATCCTACCTAATAATTTGTCCTGTGATTAGCCTCAAAGACTCACAATGCATGAAATTATATATTGATTAATGATCATGTTTGGACCATTATACCAGTGGATTAAATAGATTGCACAAGGAATGACTATCCTTCTCCTAGTGTTGAGATCCAGACCTCACAGGAAAGAGTATGGCTGTGGTTCCTTGGATGATGAAGTTGCCAGAGTTCTGTGCTGGCAGAATTTTCTAGAAATATGCCCTCAATAATGCTGGAAGAAGCAGTTAACACGAATGTATCATACTTCTAAAGTTACAATAAGCTAACTAGTGGGCATTGCTTACCCAAGCCCACTGCAGGAGCAAAGAACTAAAGAACCTATTCCCTGCAAGAGCAAGACTCTGGAATATCATGTGCTGCAGGAATTTAGGATGAGGGAGACTATCTGCCTCTGTGACCTGGTAAAGGAACATCTGAATGAAGAGAGGAAATCTCTTACTGTTATATCTCGAGTGCCTTGTAATGACCATGCTGAGCCTCAGTTTCCCAGTGTATTAGAATCAGTTTCTCTATGGTTTCATTCTATGCTTACTCTAATACTTCTTTAAGTATAAAGTGGAAGTCGAAATTGTTGGCACATATGCAACTCAATATTTTGACATACCCCTATTGCTCCACTATTCATATTTAATATGAAATTATCATATACAACTGAAAGCACTACCAATAATGGTACCTCAACTCATGAAAATATAAATGTGTCTTAAGATAGTTTCATGTAATATTGAAATGGAGTACCACTATATCAATGGTGGTAGAAGAACCACCACCACCACTCATCCCCCTGACAGATAATAATTATGAAATAAAAATAAGACATAGGTATGTGTGGATAATCTAAATATTATACCATTGACCCTTGAACAGCATATTTGAATTCCACTTCTTTGTGGATTTTTTTTTTTTTTGGTCTTTTTAGGGCTGTACCCACAGCACACGGAGGTTCACAGGCTAAGGGTTGGATTGGAGCTGTAGCTGCTGGCCTATACCACAGCCACAGCAACACCAGATTCAAGCTGCATCTGTGACATACACCACAGCTCATGGCAATGCTGGATCCTTAACTTACTGAGCGTGGCCAGGGATCCAACTTGTGTCCTCCTGGATGCTAGTCAGATTCAGCCACTATGGGAACTGCTTTGCCACTATGGGAACTCCCAGGATTTTTTTTTTTTTTTAAGTAGTAAATACTGCAGTATCATACAATCTGAGGTTGGTTGAATCTGCTGATTCTGAACCAGATACAGAGGAATCCATGATGGCATAGCAAATAAAAATTTAGAGGGCCAAATACAAGCTGTACATGGATTTTCAGCTGCGAGGATTGGTGTCCCTAATTCCCACATTGCTCAGTGATCGACTGTACATATGTGTATATGTGTGTGCTTTGATTTTTTTTAAGACACTGGAAATTGACCCAAAACAGATAGAAAGTAGAAAAAAGTATATTCTTGAAGGAGTCTACTGATATAAGAACTGTCACTTTTGGCTTCCTTGACAGAGGTTTATTTCCAGTCAGCACAACTATGGTAACAGAAAAAGCACATCCTTTAGAGCTGGATGTAGCATAGTGCAGAGTTCCATGTTGGCAGGGCAGATTAAAATTTAGAGTAAAATCCTAGAATTGAGAGAGCCACAGATGGTATGAGATCCAAAATATGAGTATAACTTCTGCCTAAATCCTCTTTACATGCCTTTGCCTCACACCATAGACAAATGCTAACTTAAAATGGGTCATGGATCTAAATGTAAAAGCTGATATAATAAAACAAAGACAAACCTTGGAACTTGCTTAAACCTTGGGCTAAGTGAAGATTTCTAAGATAGAACACAAACGCACAAATAGTAAGAGAAAAAAAGATAAATTCCATAAAAATTGAAAATAGAAGACACAGATTGGGGAAAATATTTATAACAGATATGTCTGACAGAGGAATGAATGTAGAATATATAAATATTTATTAATACAATAATAAGATGACAAAAACGCTCCTAAAAAGATGGGCAAATATAGTCACTTCATCGAAAAACATATATCAATGGCAAAAAAGCACATGAAAAATATTTAGTCATAAGGGAAGATTCAAAATAAAATCACAACTGCTGTATGCATCTATTTGAATGACTATATTTTAAAAACCTGACAATATGAAGTATTGGCCAGAGTCTAAAACCATTGGAATGTTCATGTACTACTGTTGAGAATGTAAAATGATACACTTTGGAAAACAGTACGGTACTATCTTACCAGGTTAAATGTGTACTTTCTACATAACTTAGCAATAACACTTCTAGTAGGTTTTATTTCAAGAGAAATAAAAACTCATGTCCATGGAAACATTTGTACAGGAGTTTTCTAAGCAGCTTTATGCCAATTAGCCAAAATTAGAAACAACTCAAATATTCAATAGCAGAAGAAAAAATAAAGAAAATATAGTATATCTACTTAACATAATATTATTGAGGAATAAAAAGGAACATAGAGCTTGTAGATTCAACAACATGAATGAGACTCCAAAATATTATGTTAACTGAGGAATCCAGACACTGAAAAGTACATATTGCATTAAAGATTTATTTATACAATTTTCTGGAAAAGACAAGCAAACATAAAAAGATAGAAAAGAACTCAGTGGACACCTAAGAAGAGAAGGAGGTAATGAGTTATTGCAAAGAAGCATGAAGGGATTTTTCAAGTTATGGAAAGATTCTATAACTTTATTTTTGTTGTGGTTGCATGGGTGTATATATTTGTCAAAACTATTAAACTTTTTTGACACATCTATATAATTTATAATTAATAATTTATCTAATTTATATATAATTGATAATAAGGTTCATAAAAATATGATAAAGTAAAAAGTACCCTAAAAGAGGATAAAACTTACTTTAGTTTTGTTATAATTCCTTGATTTTAGTTAGCATTATTATTTTAATATACTGAGATTTCTAGGTAAAAAAAATAGTTGATGAGGTTGTATTTTTTTGTTGATTTGATTGGTTGCTTTTATGTGTTTTTAAGATTTGATATACATATAAAAACATATTGAATGCATCAAAGTTTAAGAATATATGGAGCTACATCTCAATTTTGTTCAAGATATTAATATATAAATATAGTTATTAATGAAGGCATAGAAATAGATATATAAAGTACGATTGTCTTAGGGCAGATGGTTAAAAAAAATTAAGGGCTGAACTGAAAGTTAGTAGCATACATTCCGTAACATTCCAAATGTTATCCAAGTAGTTCTTTATTTTACCACTCAATTAACTCTCACACTGCTCCTGCCTGAAATTATGAACTCAATTTAATGGAAAAATGGAAGAGAAAGATAAATGAACTTCCCAGCTGCCCAAGGCTTTGTTAGTCTCTGTCAGAGCTAGGTTTATTTGACTCTAAGGAGACCTTTTGATTTAGTGCCAATTGCAAAAGTGTTAAGGGTAATAAGCAAATAATTTGAAGGGATAGCTAATGATTTCCTGTATTTGAGGAGTAGATAGTCTTATTGAAAAAAATAGCCCAGATTCTTTATACTTCCAGAAACTTTAGTTTCATTTAAAAAGTATCATTTTCATCAGAAACAGAGGTCTTTTTAAAAAGAACTGATGGTAGTATATCTGGGGATGTTTGAAGAAGTTGAACTGAGATCAATCAGTATTTTCAAAGGAAAAATTTATGGACTGCTTCCAGTTACTTTTGAGCTCTCATATAATTTTGAGAACAAGAGGAGTGCTGAAAATTATAGGTTGGCATTGCAGAGGATTGATGGAGTGGAGCTGAGTTTGCTGTTAGCTTGCCTTCTCATATGCAGAAGCCAATTAAGAACCAAGGCTGCTGGAATCCATCAGTTGGCAGTAAGATCAGAGAACCGTGTTCGAAGAAGATGTGATAATTATCTCTGTTTCCTGCAAATAATAATTTGTGACATTGGTCCTCTGCTGTAGTTTAAAAGTACCAGCCATACCTATATTGTCCCTTTTTTGGGACAAGTGTATGGAAGAAAATCTGGGCTTAATAAGCTCATTTAGGAATGACATTTCTACAGCAGATAGTAACTTCCTGGTGCTTCTAGAATATATAGATTTCTTGAGTGTTCTTTGCATCCGTACTGACTTAATATGTTTCTTATTGCTGCTGTAATAAAGCAACACAAGCTCAATGGTGATTAAAACAATACAAATTTATTATCTTATAGCCCAGAATTATGAAATGGGTCCCACTAGGCTAAAATCAAAGCATCAGGATGACTGCAGTCTTTCTGAAGGACCTAGAGTTAATCCATATTCTTGCCTTTTTCAACTTTTACAGGCACCTACATTTCTTGACTTATGATGTATTTCTCTATTTTAAAGCCAGCATCATTGCATCCTCAAATCTCTCTCTGGATCTTACTCTTCTATCTCTCTCTTCCATATTTAAATTACCCTTGATTGCCTTAGGCTTACCAAATAATCCAGGATAATTTCTTTTTGATAATATTAGATGATTAGCAACCTTAATTCTCTCCTGCATGTAATAAAACATATTCAGAGATTCCAGGGATTAAGACATGGAAATCTCTGGATTAAGCCATTAATTAAGCCATTAAGCCATTAATCTGCCACCTATAGTAACTATACTAAAGGAGCCTAGCATGTCACATATTTTCCCAGTCCAAATGGAGCTAGCTAAGAGTTAGAAAGATTGAGTCAAAGGCCTTTCGCTTACACTCCCTAATATATTGGATTATGATTGTAATTAAAAATAATACACTGTGATGAAACATGATGGAGGGTGATATGAGAAAAAGAATGTGTATACATATATATGTGTGACTGAGTCACTTTGCTGTGCAGTAGAAAACTGACAGAACACTGTAAACCAGCTATAATGGAAAAAATAAAGATCATTATAAAAATAAAAAGTAATAATGCATTAATTAGAAAAACATTAAAGATTCCACTGCAGAATACATAAATCATGTGCTAGTAAGGAAATATCTTAGTAGCAGTAAACCTAGCATGACTAAGCTGAATAGCATTGAAGGAGAAGTACAGTATTTGAAATTTTGACAACTATGATGTATTTTCTCTAAGTGTGAAAAGGTTCTTATTAGTGTAGTGATGCACCTGAAAACATAAATCTCAGGATTTATGCAAACAATAGGCATGTCATAAAAAAACTAAAACCAAATGAAATGTATAAAGAACGAAATTTATGCTATGGAAAAACAATGTCCTAAGGTAAGAGCTATTAGGAAGCTTTGTCTTTATCTTTTGAGTTTATTGATTGAAACCCTATCATTGAGATAGTGTGTAATAGAAATTTTAAGAGACTATAGGAGAGAACCTCAGGCTCACCTATGAAGATGAAGTAGGTCAGTAATACAAAATAATGTTTCAGATTTAAAATTTTTAAAAATATTCTTTATTTTATAAACTTTACAAAATTTTATATTTGTTCATGTGTTTAAAGATTTAGTTTTAAAAATTTGTTCATTGTGAAATCAATTATATTAGTTATCTGTTGCTATTGTAACAAATTACTATAAATTTAGCAGTTTACAAATAAGATAAATCTATCAGCTCATAGTTCTATCGATCAGAAGTCTGAGTACCTCATGGTTCAGGTGTATTGAAGCTCTATTTAGAGTCTCACAAGACTCAAAAAGGTATTGGCAGGGTTGTATCCTCACTGAAGGCTTTCAAAATGTATTCGTTTCCAAACTAAATCAGGTTGCTGGCCAAATTCAGTATTTTAAAACATTAAAGTTTATTTGCTTTTTGGCTGTCAGCTGGGTGCTGCTCCTAGTTCCTCAAGGCTTCACTGTGGTCCGCACAGGTAGCCTCTACCTCTGAGAGCCAATATGTGAAATCGTTCTCACTCGGAATCTTTCTGACTTCTTTTACCACACATCCCTGATCCCAAACAGAGAAAATTTGCTGTTAAGGACTTACGTGATTAGATTGGCCTCCCCCAGGATAATCTCTCTATTTTTATGTTTGTAAATGTAATTACATCTGGAAAGTGCTTTTTTATATCTTCATAGTTTCTAGACGGAGTTTCTGTCGTGGCTCAGCAATGATAAACCCAACTAGTGTCCATGAGGATGCAGGTTTGAGTCCTGGTCCCTGATCACTGGGTTTAGGATCCAGTGTTGCCATGAACTGTGGTGTAGCTTGCAGCCATGGCTTAGATTCTGGGTTTCTGTGGCTGTGGCATAGGCCAGCAGCTACAGCTCCAATCCGATCCCTAGCCCGGGAACTTCCATATGCTGCACATGCAGTCCTAAAAAGCAAAAAAAATATTCATAGTTTCCAGAGATTAGGGCATGGGCAACCTAGATGCTAGACAAAAGACACAATGAAGTGTGTTGTTGTGTATAATTATAAAAATAGATGGATAAATAAATTTCAGAATACTGAATTTGTTTCCCCATCGATTACATTGTTAAAAGGGCAGTATGTTTATTCTGAAGATTGAGTTGGTGGAACATAGAAGACAGTAAGTGTAGTTAAGGTGAACCAAACAGGAAATAAAGTCAGAGCCTCAGGGACCAGGCAAAGGACTTGCACCTGAAGCAGCCTGAGAAGAGGATTCAGATCATAGTAAGCTCTTCCTAGTTGCCTTGTTCCTTGTTTCATTCTCAGTAACAGAACATTTCTTGCTATAGGCCCGCCACATTAAAGAATGATCTGGACTCTCTTACCTTTTTTATACTATTTCTTCAGGCTTTAAACACTGAATGTAGAGTTATAGAATTGAGCAGTTTTTTTTTATAATAGATATTTATTAAATACATCCTGAGCTGGAGCTTGGCCTCATCATTCCCGTAGCTCCAAGCTGAATGGACCATTCATTGTCTTCATTCTTGTTTTGGCGTTATGAAGCAAGGGCAAACTAATAGGATTTTTAAGATCAAATGGTTCAATGCTGTGAATTTCTGTGAAATCACTTTGAGAAGAAATCAATTCTGATTTATTTTCCAATTTTTTTCAGCCCTCTTTTCTGTGAGTAAATTAGATTATTTATGTTAGAAGATGATGGGGCATTTTTGCCATCACAGTTTTCATAGCCTTTTGATGGATTAGGACATCCTGAGATGCAGTTTAGTAAGTGTAGTGATTTGGTGTAGATATTCTGGAACTTTGTGGGTTGAAAGAGCAACTATGTCATTGTCTTTGTCTTGCTGAACTTTTCATACCTTAGTTCCTCATTTACAACATGGGAATAATAATATCTATCTCATTGGGTTGTCATACGTCATGCTATTTACACGTTCTCTTTGAACAAGTTACTTAACCTCTTTATATAGTATAGAGCCAGTTCATACTAACCTAAGAGAACTGTGTTAATTTTTCAGGAGTTTTATAAACCAGTTGTTAAATGGAGTCATTATCAAATTATATAAATTTATAATTAATAAATTATATTAAAAATATATAATCAAAACATCACTTACTAATTCTTTTATCACATTCAGTGATATCATGTTAGTAGCTTGACGTTAATGATAATCACGGAAGTTAGCAAAAATTACAAATTAAGTCTCATTCTTTCCCTAAGCAGCTTGCTAACTAAACATTACCAAGCATACCACTGTATATGTGCTTCATTGTCTTCAAATGAAAAATAAAGATAACAGTACCTACTTATGGTGTTCTTGTAATGATCCAATGATTTATTACGTAAATTGTTTAAGAAGATCTAACATAGAGAAAGATCTTCCTAAGAATTAGCAGTTATTATTATTCTTCCAGTGGTGTTTTAGTATGCCAGTGGTGTATTACAACCCCAAGAGAATTTACACCTGAAATAATTTCTTAATCTAGCTCATGGCCAAACTATTCTGTATAGGATTTGTATTGGCCAGAAGAGAAGGCCTTGATTAAGTTGCCATTTTAACACTCATCATGCATCATTTTCATAATGAATATAGAGTCACATTAGGCATAGTCTTTATAAAAATGTTGTCTTCATAAAATATAGTCACTTTTTAAGTTCACATTAACTGTAAGTATATTTCCTACCTGGTTATTGGCTAAATATTATTAAGTGTATGTTTCCTCATTGAAATATATATGCTAATATGCTTGGAGTTCATAGACATTTTGTTAAAACTGTACCTCAGAGAAAGTCAATATGAATATCTTAAGTAGGAAGACTTAACTAAATAGATAAGCTGAAATGAATTTTCCTACAATTCTGCTTCCCACAGAGGACAGTCTTGAAGATTTCTGAATTCCCAGTGAAGTCAATGGGTATTTTGTGTGCTAAAGACATGTGAAAGAGACTGTATGCACAAAGACAACACGTGGTCTTCATAAGAGAATTCAGAGTGAACTATCTACATTAGGTTTAATTATCAGTCTTAGAAGTGCCAATCAAGTTTTCTGGATAATCATGTAAAGCCAAATGCAAATTCTGACATGATTTCAGTTCAGTCAAACATTTTTGGTGCATCATATTTTGTTAGAGATTTCTAGTTACAAATTATATTTTTTGTAACTGGGTCTTTCTGTAGTCTCTAAAAACCAAAGAGAAGTTATATGGTGCCACATTGCAGTGTGAAGCCTTTAAAAAACAAATGAGCCTTATAATGTTTTCAGAACTAGCATAATTTTTGTTACTAAAATATATAACTGTCTCTCATGACTGTTCTGATAATTCTTGTCATATTCTATGGAGTTTCTTAGAGTGGCAAATAGATTCAAGGTAGAAGAATTTAGACAACTTACAGAATGGGAGAAAATAGTTTCAAATGATGCAACTGACAAGGGCTTTATCTCTAAAATATACAAACAGCTTATACAACTCAACAGCAAAAAAGCCAACAACCCAATTGAAAAGTGGGTGCAAAAGATCTGAATAGACATTTCTCCAGAGAAGATATACAGATAGCCAATAAGCACATGAAAAAATGCTCAACATCACTGAGAAATGTAAATCAAAACTGCTATGACATACCACCTCACACCAGTCAGAATGGCCATCATTAATGAGTCACAACTAACTAGTGCTGAAGAGGGTGTAGAGAAAAGGGAATCCACCTGTACTGTTGGTGGAAATATAAACTGGTATAACCACTGTGGAAAACAGTATGGTGGTATCTTAGAAAACTATACATAGAATTAACATATGACCCACAAATCCCACTCTTGGGCATATATCCAGACAAAACTTTCCTTGAAAAAGGCACATGCACCCGCATGTTCTTTGCAACACTGTTCACAATAGCCTAGACATGGAAACAACCCAAATATCCATTGAGGGATGATTGGATTAAGAAGCTGTGGTGTATATATACACAATGGATTACTACTCAGCCATAAAAAAGAACAAAATAATGCCATTTTGCAGCAACATGGATGGAACTACAGACTATCATACTAAGTGAAAAAAGTCGGAATGAGAAAGGCAAATACCATATTATATCACTTATATCAGGAATCTAATATATGGCACAAATGAACCTTTCCACAGAAAAGAAAATCATTTACATGGAGAACAGACTTATGGTTGCCAAGAGGGAGGGAGAAGGATTGGAGGGACTGGGAATTTGGGGTTAATAGATGCAAACTATTGCCTTTGGAATGGATAAGCAGTGGGATCCTGCTGTTTGGCACTGGGAACTATATCTGGTCACTTGTGATGGAGCATGATAATGTGAGAAAAAAGAATGTATACATGTATGTGTGACTGGGTCACCTTGCTGTGCAGTAGAAAATTGACAGAACAGTGTAAATCAGCTGTAATGGAAAAAATCATTATAAAAAAGGTAAAATAATTTAGTAAATATTTGTGATGGATATTTGAAAACAGTTTTTTCTACATGTAATTTTCTTTGCATTAAGAATATTGGTTGACCTTTGATCCGAGGAATCTAAAATGGTTTAATGACCTGTTTTTCTCTCATTAATCCTTAGGCAAAGAAAGAATTGAAGAACATAAATGTATTTACTAAATTCCAGAGATGAACTTGATTTTCTGAGATGTCTGTATCTTTGACAACAAGCCATATTCTGATCACTGTCAAGTAATTCTTTGTGATTTGTAGGGCTTTGTGCTTGATTTTCCCTTTTTACTTAAACAAAGTCAAAGAGGAGGGTCTTGATGATGCTCTTATCTACTCAACAATTTGGTAGAAATTTTCCATGAATTGGACCTCTAACTTACCTTAAATTGATACTTCAGATTTCTGTTTTGCATTGGGTATTGTCTCTAATAATACTGATGCACCATCATTAAATGCTGACTAGTAGAACTTGGTGCCATATTTCACTTTAAAATATTTATATTAACATATATTACCTAATATGTTAATATCAATGATATACTTCTTTTATTAAGAATTAGGTTTATAGAAAAATTGATTAGAAAATACAGGAAGTTCCCACATACCTCCCATACCCTTATTCTGTATGATTTTCCCTAGAATTTATATATACCTTCTATTACTATGGAACTTTTGTTATAATTAATGAATCAATATTGATTCACTGTTATTAACTGAAGTTCATAGTTTACATTAGGGTTTATTCTTTGTGTTGTGTATTCCATGGGGTCTTACACAATGTATAATGAAAAATATATACACCATAATTGTATTATGCATAATGGTTTCACTCCCCTAAAATCTCCTTGTTCTACACGTTCATCCTCCCTCCCTGAAAACCACTCTTGGATCCATTAACCTTTTTACTATCTCTATAGTTTTGCCATTTCCGGAATGTCATATAGTTGGGTTGGAATCATATGGTATGTGTCCTTTCAGATTGTGCTATACTATCCTTACTTATACTGTCAATCTTCCTTTATCAAGTACTTATCCAGCTATATGCATTAGTTTTAGCTGTATGTATTACCGTTAATGTTTTCCTTGCTAATATTTGAGCATCATTGTATGTTTTTTAAAGCGTTTTGTTTGTTTTAAAGTGATTTTTTTATTTATTACTCATAATAATAGACAATTATCATCATCATTTTACATATACAAAAAAAAAAATCAGTCTCAGGAAGCTTAGGTAATTTGCCCCAGGTCATACAGCTCCATGTGGTGTAAGTGGGACTGGAGTTTAATCAGCCTGAATCTAGAAGCCAACTCTGAACTACTATGATATATAATCTCCTTTTCAATTTATTGTTGTGTGCTCTTACTTTACTGTAGCATTTTAATTTTTCATATTTTTAAATTCACTTATAGATCTTTTCTCCTAAGAGATTCTGATAGTCCTATAGAGGGATTTGGTATTTGAATCTAAAGGGAAATCTGATCTTCCTTCCTTCTTTAATTAAGAACCACAGGTATCACTTATACATTTGGTGGGAGAAGACTTACTGTCTTGGTAAAGTGTAGATTTTTGTAGTAGTATTAAATCACATTCAGTAGGCTGTACTTATCAAATGCTGCATCACAACTTACTTGTGCTGACTTTATTCTTCCAAGCCTCGTGTCTTCAAATAGGAATCTGTAGCAACTTCTGACCTTCACTGTTAGTGTCTAGTCAGATTTTCTTTATTTGGGTGTCTGGCTCTCTCCTCACATTAGAATGGTACACTGTGGCACCCTGTGTGATCGTGATCCCAGTCCTTTCTCAGCTGTTCCCAAAAAAAAGACCACAGGATTTTAGGTCAGTCTCCCTTGTAATTTCTTTCTCTCCCATTTTATTTATTTTTCTTTACAAGAGTTTAATGTGGTAACTTAAGCACCACAGAAATATAGGACAGAAAATAGAGCACCCTTGTAACTTCTTTCTCTCCCATTTTATTTATTTTTCTTCACAAGAGTTTAATGTGGTAACTTAAGCACCACAGAAATATAGGCAGAAAAGAGGTTGCTGGAAAACATGACCAGAAGTCCATTTGGGGGCTGAGATTGTTCCAGGACGCATTTGATAATTTCCTAAAAGCCTCCAAGATTATTTACTCATTTGGAGGTAAAAGCCTTTGTGTCTTTGTGAATAGTTTTCTGGCATGAGATAAAAATCAGCAGGCCTTTTTTTTCAATATTTAACTTATAAAACACTTTGTTAAGTAACACATGACACAACAGTGAGAACTGTTCTCAAAAACTGTGTAGAAGAAGAGACACACTAATTATAACATTAAAAAAACCTCAATGAATTAAGAACTATAGTAGAGGCAATAAAAGTCCTTGAGGAGGATCTAGAGGTTGTTTGAATTGTCTAAGGAGTAGACTGCTTCATTGATATTGGTGTCCTGGATTTTAAAGATCGTTGCATATTGAGGATGTGGGATAGAAAATGCGGTTGAGAGATTGTGAGCTTCTGTTGCCCTTATAGAAGATGCAGCTCTGCCTTGGCCCTCATGGATGTGTGAGTTAGGAACATTGAACTCTATCAGCTCAGTGTTTAGGGGACTGTGACTCCAGCAGCAGCTCAGATTTCCTTGTGTTACAGTGAAGTACTTGTTAAAAGACCTAGGCATGGATGTAAGAGGTAGGTGATGCACTGCCGCTGAGGAAGGTAGTTTGATATGTGTGGGGCATTAGTTTAAGATGCTCTTCAAAGTGGCAACATATTGAATGAGAACTATAACTTCTTAGCTACTTTCAGAATTTTGGAATGTAAAAATTTAGAGTATTCTCCTTGGCAGAAGGTAAGCTCCATGAGGACAAAAACTTTTTCTATTTTATTCACTAGAGCATCCTGAGAACCTAAAAATACCTTGTACGTATGCACTGCTCCATAACTTTTGAATGTCAAGTATAAGCAAGTTTTGGGGACAGCATAAGGACCAGAAAGGACGCTACTAAACATACAAATTCAGTTCTGAAGAGGAAATAGATAAGTAGTTGTCTATCTCACCTTGTCTATCCCCACCTTTAATAGTTGGTGTATTATTCTTTTATTCCCATTTATAATTTCCTTCTTTATTGCGTCTTTCAGATGATCTTATTTCAGGCTGAGTGTCTGTAACAGTTATCTGAGTTAAAGTGAATATTATTCCTGATATTCAAAGCACTCTGCTATCTGACATTCATATTCCTTTTTTGTTTTCTTCTGTTTCTCCTCAAAAAAGCCCATCTATTTTAGAGAGAATTAATGGCCATAGCACCCTTGACTTACCTAGTATCTATTGCAGTCATGCCAGACCATGTAATTACTTCTGCCCAATGACCTGTGAGTCATCTATTCCAGATAGCATAACTACCATACGGAGGGAGGTAGCATGACCTATATCATATTTGATAGGAGTGACAAATAAGCTTTATTGTGTTGTCACTGAAATTTCCAGCCTTTATGTTACAATCTCATTTACTCTGACCTAAACAACATCCATTATCAAGCTCTCCTGTCAATCTGGGGGAATCCACTTTTCCACATCTCTGCTTGTCAGACCCTTTTCTCTTCTCTAAGGACTAAGCCTGATCTCTCTAGTTTTGAGAAGATTTGTCTATATTATCATATCCATGTGATGAGATACTAATATTTGCTTGAAATTTTCTGTCTATGGCCTAGATTTAAGCCTGGTTGACCATTTACCTTTTTGAATGTTTTTCCATCAGCTACATTACGAAGCTGTTGCATTTTATGCTACTACTGTGTGACTCTCAGGGTATGTAAAACATGATAGTTGTTATCTAAAGATAGTAATTGATCCCTGAAGATTTGAAAAAAATTTTATTGGAAATATTTACTATATCAAGGCCAGACGAAAGTCAGAGGTTTTTCCTATACAATTTTTTTGACTAAGACTTGCCTCTATCTCAAGCTATTTTTATTACAATTTTATTATTCCCCCATTCAAGTGAGATGAAAATGATATAAAGAATTATGCTAAATGGTTAAAAATAACATTAGTCATTGCTTTCCTGTCTGTGATTCAGTGGGTAATTTAAATGATAATCTAGTGGTAGTCTCTAGGGAAAACTGAATATCTGCAGTAATACTCAAATATAGAAGAGGAAATAACATATCTCAACCATGAATATTCAAGAATGTATTAGTCAGTCCTACATTCACCACTGTGGGTGTAAAACCTCTGTCAGGCACTCTGTCGAGGAATAAAGTAGCAGTGAAATAACTTCCACAATTTGCTGTACCCATCTTCATGCCAGAAGTAATTCTTCAGGCAACTCACATACATTTCTAAGGGAATTTCCAAGGGAATAGGATTATCTAGAATCCTGGCGCAAGCTCATCTCATAAACAACTAGATGAAAAGCTTGAAAATTACTAACATTAAAGTGAGCTATTCTCCCTAGATTCAAATTTGAGGATACTGAGCCCTTTGAACTTATCACTGTGTATTTACGAGATCAGTGAATTTTGCTCTTAGTGTAACCTGACTCTTTCGTGCAAATTAAACTGATGTGATTCTTTTTTAAAATGTTCTTTTCAGAATAGATCAGAAGACTTAAAACTGACCCATCAGGGATTGTTCTTATCACACTGGGAACAGATGTTATCAGTTGAGAGGAAAGAGGGGTGTTCCTCTCTTGATCTGTAGGTCCACCTCTTTCATTTTAGCCTCTGAGGATTAGGCCATATTTTACTTCCAACTATTATACCTAATGTTTTTGTGTAACGAACCTGACAAAACACTGATGCAGTTCTGTGATAGCTGTGCCAGGATCTATTTGGTGCTGATCATTAGGGAGACTCTTCTTGAAGATATTTTAAAACTGGAATCCTTTTCCAAATTAATGATAGAAATTTTGTTAACTAGAGATTTACTTCATTATAAATCCTTGCTCTGAAAAATAGATGAAAGTCAAACTTTATTTTGAATGTACAAGGAAACTATCTTTGTAAAGATACTCTAGGCTAATGATTTTGTACTATTAGCATTTTGTAAATGAACTTTTCAAAAGCAAATACTGCCTGAAATGAATTTCTAGGAAGCCCATGTCAATTGTAGCACAAGCACGTGGGAGCGCACATGCATGCAGGCGTGTAAACACGCACACACATGCACTCTCTCTCTTTTTTTTTTTTGTCTTTTGTTGCTTTTTTAGGGCCACACCCGTGGCATATGGAGGTTCCCAGGCTAGGGGTCTAATTGGAGCTGTAGCTGCCAGCCTACACCACAGCCACACCAACGCCAGATCCCTAGCTGCATCTGCAACCTACACCACAGCTCATGGCAATGCCAGATCCTTAACCCACTGTGCAAGGCCAGGGATCGAACCCGCAACCTCATGGTTCCTAGTAGGATTCGTTTCTGCTGCACCGTGACAGGAACTCCACACACTCTTAATATTCACTTTGTGGCATAAAGTACACTCTCACTTCTCTTTCTCCCCAACCCCACATGCCTCACCAATTTTTTAAAATGTCTTTTTATTTCCACAAATCACTGTTACAACTTTTGGAAAAAAGTGATGAAAAGGTTTAATAATATTATTAATTTTTAGGAGGTATTTTGTTCCCGTGAATTCATTTATAAAGAGAGATCAATCTATGCTTGCCAGGAAATGTTCCCTGGACTAAAGGGGACAATATCGATGATTGCTTATCTAAGCTTTTAATATTTTTAAGGCTAGAGATGGAGGTGCAGTTGCTTTTGCAGTTTGCAATAGTGATCATGTGTTTTTAGTTAAAAATATTTCTAATTTTCATTCTTGGGTTAATTATTCAAGTGGTACTAAAACTTTTAAGAATAACAACAGTTCTATAAATTACTTCTAGGGGAAATAATTGAGACATCATATAAGAAACTACAATTAACATATTGACTGTAAAAATTTTTCTACAAAATTACATAATCTACAGTTAATGGAAAGTACTAAAATGTAAACGTTCCTCTGAGTTCATCTGTTTGATCATAGTGATCACTATTTACAGACAGACAGTATTCTGCAGTATAGCATGAACACTCCTAACCCAGACTGAATTTGAATATTAAGTTGACCACTTGCTAGATGTGTAATCTAGATCTGGATTAGCTAAATATCAGTTATCTATTTTGGATTTTTTAGAGGCCTGGTGACAAATTTGGGTTCCTTCATAAGTAGTTTGGCCAAATTTCCTAGTAGACAGCAATAATATAAAGACAGGCTAAATGGTATCCTGGGGCCTGGCAGGAAAGACATGCATGTTGTTGAGGAGGGGAGTATTTCCCCCATCCCTAATGGTTCTTTTAACTGGTCTAATGATTAAATTGACACAAAGATTAACAAAGGGAAAATAAATAAATAAATAAATTTTCATATGTATCGAGGTCTTATAGGTATAGGTCTTCTTGGTCCTGAATTCCCTGTCTCTGGTAATAAGATGTCTCTCTGCCTCATGGTATAAGGAGGATCCCTTTCACATGGGGGATTTATGACTTCTTTCGGGGAGATAGAGAAAGGTTCGAGTGCCCTCTTCTACTGGCTATTTCTTAAGTAGCTTTAATTTAAAATAATCACTATAGAGTTCCTGTCATGGCACAGTGGAAATGAATCTGACTAGGAACCATGAGGTTGCGGATTCAATTCCTGGGTTTGCTCAGTGGGTTAAGGATCTGGCGTTGCCGTGAGCTGTGGTATAAGTCACAGACGCGGCTTGGATCTAGTGTTGCTGTGGCTGTGGTGTAGGCTGGCAGCTGTAGCTCTGATTAGACTCCTAACCTGGGAACCTCCATATGCCATGGGTGCAACCCTAAAAAGCAAAAGACAAAAAAATAAAATAATCAATATGCTACATTGGCATATTTTAAGGCAGCCTTCTCTGAACCTCATCAACACTAACGCAAAAGTGTTGTGGGTAAATAATAATAATAATAATAATAATAATAATAATTAAAAGGCTTCTATGATAATGAAAATATGAGAGATAAAACTACAATTGAGAGTAGGAATCAAATGTATTGCATAAGGAGAGCCATTTTAATAAGCAGAGCCTGAATAAAATGTTGGAATAGGAGGCAGTATCCTAACAGGTAAGTCACTTCCTATGGACTATTTTAGGCAATCATGAAAGAAAGATGGGTGTTATTTAGTTGAGAAATAGTTTACAAACTTAATCAGAGTCAAAATAACCAAAAAAATCAATTAACTAAAACATTTTATCACAATAAAAGTGACTTCTACAGAAAACATCTAGAAACTAAATCAGTTCTGAGCAAATTCTTGGACTAGTTTGTCCATGAAGAAGCACAGCGGACATGGGGGAATTTGTTCAGCAATAAATAACTATTACTGTTAGTATCACTTAGAGAGAAGGAATAGTAATATTCCTTGATTTCCTTATTGATATCTAGAGTACTTTGTCACCTTATCCGTACATTTTAATTAGAAGCCAGTACTTTTTATTTTGTCAGAGCCGCCCTTACTTGTCTTATCTTCCTAACTATTATCAGCTATTTAACTAAGTGTAGTTTCTTTGCTTACAATGTGACAGGACCTAGCACATGGTCTGACATTTTATATTAAAGATAAAAAACAGAGTGAAGGAAGAGATTAACAGAAAAAGCAAGGAAGAAATATTTTATAGTGTCATGTTTTTTGTGTTCAATAAATATTAAGCCCTTTCTAACCATTATCTTAATTGGTTTTACCAGTAACTCCATGATATAGTCACTGTTAGCTCTACTTTCCAGATGTTGAAATTGAGACTTGAATTGGGTCTAAATTATGGAAGGTAGAAAGTGACAAGAACCTGAAAGTGAAAATGCATCTCTTTCTTTACCCAGATATACATTTTCATCCTATATGCCATGCTGCCTCTAAGCAAAGAAAGGGAGAAAGGAGAGAGGAAGAAAGAGTAAAGAAAGAAAATAGAGAAGGGAGGAAAAAAGAAGTGAGGGAGGGATGAAAAGAAGCATGGATTGGAGGAAAGAAAGGAAGGGGAGAATGATATTAGTTCCAAAGCTACCTAATACTTAGAAATAAATTTTTGTCCAATTCAAATCACTGTTACAGTTCTCACGTATTCAGTTTCGCATATAGAAATAAAAGACCCAAAAAAAAAAACCTTACCATATATGGGGAGGTTAGTAAAACATTGCCTTGGGGGTTTTTCTGTGCATTTTGATTCCATTGCGTGTTTCTCCCTAGGATTGAATATGATATGGACAAAAACTAAACCTGTGGCCATTTAGCTGTGCAGTAACTGTGGTGTTAGAGGGAAAAAAAGCAAATAAAAAACCCAACTAGAGAAAAAAAAAACCCAACTAGAGAATTTAATCTAGTGCCTATTTAACATTACCTTCTAGCATAAATGATTTGTTTAGTTTTCAGCACAATATTCATTTACTAGGGAATGATCTTTGGTAAGATTACATTTGAAGTTTTTTTTTTATCACACATGAATTCATTATAGCTTGATATTTACTTTGTCAGAGAGATCCTCATTCACGCTAATGAACACATGCCTGCTGATAGAAAAAATTTAGGCAGATTACCTTCTCAAGTTATTAGATACTGTTCTGACCAGAAAGTAAGCTTATTTGATTTAAGAAAGAATAATAATGTTTGTTTGTTTGTTTTAAATATGTGTGCATACAGAAGATATCTAGAACCTTTTAATTTTATATTACCAAAACTTTAAAACTATTGAATAGCAACTCCTTCTCATTTTCCTATCCCACTCAGGCAACCATCATTCTGTTTTCTGCTACTATGGGTTTGACCAGTATAGATCTCTCATATAAGTGGAATCATACACTGTGTGTGCTTTTGTAAAGGGCTTATTTCACTTAGGATAGTGTCTTCAACCATGGGGTTTTAAAGGCTGACTATTATTGCGTTGCATGTATATAGCTCATTTTCTTTATCCATTCATACAAACTGATTGAACTTTTAAATCGTTCCCATAATTTTGCTCTCATGAATAATGCTATCTTGAGCATAAGAATGTAAATATCTCTTCAAGAGCCTTATTTCAGTTCTTTTTGATAAATGCCCAGAAGTGGAATTTCTGCATCATATGGTAGTTTTATTTTTAATTGTTTTGTGGAACTTCCATACGGTTTTCCGTAGCATCTCCACTATTGTACATTCTTACCGGGAGTGAACAAGTGTTCCAATTCCTCTACCTTCTTGCAGGCAATGCATATAATTAATGATACTATGCAGCACCCTTCAAAATTTGTTGAGTAGATCACATGTTATGTTTTCTTAAACCACAATCAAAAAGAAAAAATCCACTCTATTAGACAATTCATCTAATGTATTTTTAAAAATTTTATCAACTGAATGCCAATGACCTGAAGAAAACTGACTTTTCTCTTTCCGCCTGGTTCAATAATGGGATATTTGTCTGGGCAAGAGTAAAATTTACATAAAATACCTTGAAAAGTTCATAGCCTTTTATCAGGTAAATGTACTAGGAATTTTGCTTACAAAAATTACAAAAATGTGTGCACAAATTTATCTGCAGAAATGTTCATTTTGGTTGTTTATAATAATGAAAAACTGGTAACAAATGTTTCCAAAGAACAAATTTCTTCAAAAAATCATGGTACATTCATTAATGGAATACTCTTGAGCCATTAAAAATTTATTGTAGCCCAGCAAGCCACTCTTAAGTATTTTTCTTAGAGAAACAAAAACATATCCTTACACAAAAGTCTACACACCAATCTTGATATAAGCTTAATTCATAATGTGCTTCAGCAGTTGAATGGATAATCAAGCACATCTGTAGAGTAGAGTACTATCTGACAGTTAAAATGAACAAATTTTGATACACATAGAGTGTGGATAAATCTCCAATGTGTTAATGCTGAGTAAACAAAACAGGTCTCAGAAGGTTACATACTATATGATTCTATTTGTATGACACTCTGAAAAAGGAGTGGATATCAGATCAGTAGCTTCCAGATATTGAGGGTGGAGGAGGAACTACAAAGGGGATAGAATGAGGAAAATTTTAGGAATAAGAGGACTGTTCTGTCTCCTGATCACAGTGGTTGTTCCATGAATCTCTGCATGCGTTAGAACTTATAAATTTGTACAACAAAAAAGGACTTCTACTCTATCCAAGTTCGTTTGTTTTTTATTTATTTTTGCTTTTTAGGGCCACACCTGGGGCATATGGAAGTTCCCAGGGTAGGGGTCAAATAGGAGCTGTAGCAGCAGCTCTTCACCACAGCCACAGCAATGTGCGATCTGAGCCTCATCTGCAACCTACACCACAGCTCATAGTGATGCCAGATCCTTAACTCACTGAGCAAGGATAGGGATCTAACCTGCATTCTTGTGGGTCCTAGTCAGGTTTGTTAACTGCTGAGCCTCAAAGGGAACTCCCAATGCAAATTTAAAAATAAGAAAAATGTAGAGTAGATGAATATGGGAGAATGTAGAAAAATTATTCATATTATGTTTCTCCCACAATATATTTTAAGTGAAAAAGGAGGTACAAAAACCAAGTATAAATGTGATCCGAATTTCAAAATATGTGTATATATAAATTGTGTTTTTGTCTTTGAATTTAATGTTCTTAAAAATACAGATATTTTAAAATGTTTCTACCCAATAGTATGAGCAGTGTGTCAAAAAAAAAAAAGTCACTTGTAGTCAATGGGGAGAAAGAAATAATAGTCAAAATATAGAGGCAGATAAAGAAAGAAAAGAGTGCTGGTAAATAACTAGATATTAGGAAAATTACCTTTTATAAACATTTTTACTAGTTAGAAACAGGGCTCAAGACCTCCTAAAGAATGTACTTACGCTGATGTCACTTTTACCATTTCACCATAAACACTTGTTTTAGAGGGAAGAAGACGTGGAGAGAGAGAGAGAGTGAGAGGAAATATATGAATGAGGACAGCAAGTTTACAGTTTGTTTGGAATTGCCTAGTATTCTCCAGATAGTAAGTGTAAAATTTTACTTTAACTTTCACAGTTCCATAAAATTTACCTTTATATATACAAAACAGATTCATAAAAGTCTAGAGTTCTTTTAAGTGTTAGAAGAGAATTGAATGCTTCTTTCTGATATGTTTACCTTTCCAGTATCCAAGGTTAATACTTATTTTAACATATGGAAGATGCTCATGAGTATTTGCTGGGTTGAACTGAAAGGAAGTACTTGCTTACAACCTTTTGTTTATTGTAGGGGAAGCATGTTGCTAGCCATATAGATGTCAGAATTGAATCTGTTCAGCTCTGTTTATTGTCTTCTTGTACTCAGTTCTTGTGAGCCTTAGTTAACTATATTATTATATGAGACATGTAGAATCAGAAACAAATGAGAACGTTATTAGCATCAGAGGTTTTCTGACTTCCTTTGAGAGGTGGGTAAAGAACTTGGCAGGGGAGGAAGCATTAAGGATGAAAAACTTAAAATATAATGTGAGAGAAATCGAGAAATTCTCTTACGGTTAGCCATGGCAAAAACTCATAAGGTGGGGATGATGTATTTAAATAAAGGAGGAATGTGATTGTTACTGTGAGGAAACGTTATATTTTGCTATTTAGGACTTCTTAAGGTAGTAGAATCCTCAAAGTGCAGACTGTGGAAATAAAAGATCTCCTAAGGAGTTATATTCAAAGGCATCTTTATTGAGAACTAGAAGAAAGAAAATTCTAAAAGTAAATTCTGAAAGTAAACTTCAAAGTTTTTATCACTGACATAGATTTAACAAAATTACATAACACATTTTCTGATGATTATTAATGTTTTAGCTTTTGGTTATAAAATAGTAAGATTTAATTTTGAAGGTTTTTTTTTTCAAATTCTTTCTTATTACCCATGTAAACAAAGTCTGATATCAGGAGAGCTATAGCCACAAGCATCAAATATCACGTTTGTATTATTCCAGCTGCATCTAAATACAGCACCATTTGAAAGAAAAATTTTTGCCCATTTACAATAAATAGTCTGCTTATGATAGAAAAGGAAGTAAGACATTGATTAATTTAAGAATGGAAATTACTTAAAATCTCTGTGCCTTACTCTCCTTATCTGTAAAATGAGGTTGATGAAAGTACCCATCACCTAGTGTTGTCTAGAGTTTTAAATAAGTTAATATATGTAGAGCAAAATATACTCTTGGCACATAATAATGTAGTATGATTGCTACAGTTATTATCTGAGAGTAGTCATGGTGGAAGCTGACTGAACAGTTACTGAAAAGTGGTAGGCTAAATGAAGGATTACGAATAAGGGCTAAAAGGTCCTTGATCTCAGTTCACTTCACACACACACAAATACTAAGGGAAATCACAGAAATACTATATAAGCACTAGAAAGATATAAAGTTAGGAGATCAAAAGTAATTTTAATGATCATATTATTTCTCCTAAATAGAGAACTGTTTGAAATTAAACTAAAGGCTTTTATAAAACAATAAAATTATATTATTTTCACAAGTAGTAAATGTGGTTGGAGGTTTAATACTCTATTAAATTTGAAAAAGTGTCTGACTTTTGAGACTTGGTGTATATTTTGATGGCATATATTCAGAAAAAACTTCCACTGAAAAAGATATATGCACCCCTATGTTATTGCAGCACTATTCACAATAGCCAAGGCATGGAAGCAGCCTAAATGTCCATCAAGAGATGAATGGGTTAAGAAGATGTGGTATATATACACAGTGTAATACTATTCAGTCATTAAAAAGAACAAAATAATGCCTTTTGCAGCAACATGGATGGAACTAGAAATTCTGATCCTAAGTGAAGTTAAGTCAAAAAGAGAAAGACAAATACCTTATGATATCACTTATATTTGGAATGTAATATGTGGCACAAATAAAACTACCTACAAAAATAAACAAACTCATGGACTTGGAGAATAGACTAGTGGTTGCCAAGGCAGAGGGTGAGGGAGTGGGATGGACTGGGAATCTGGGGTTAGTAGATGCAAACTATTGCATTTGGAGTAGATTAGCAATTAGATCCTGCTGTATAGCACAGGGAACTATATCTAGTCACTTTTGATGGAACATAATGAAGGATAATGTGAGAAAAAGAATGTATATGTATGATTGAGTCACTTTGCTGTACAGCAGAAATAGAACATTGTAAATCAAGTATAATAGAAAAAAATGAAAATCTAAAAAAAAGTAAAAATAAATATCTTCCCCCACCCCCAAAAAATTTTACTTTGTTTTCACTATTCACTACTAGCATCATCTTAAAAATGGAAGGTATCCCTAAATAATTGTTTTTCAGGTCTCAGGGTCATTCTAAAGGACAATTTTATTTTTCTTCATTAAACATATGAGGAATAAATTATTACAAAAATATGTGGAAGGTTTCAGAAGAAGGAAAAAAGGAATTGAAGTAGAATATTAATTTTAGAAGAAGTGATTGGATTTGCACATCATGTAACAGAAACATTTTCCTCAACTGTTACCAAACCCTTGTTCAGCTGCTCACTGCTCATAAGCCAATAATTCAAGAGGAAAGTGTTAGTACAAAGGAAAGGTGCTTGAGTCTGAAAAGCCAGCAATACGGGGAGAAGGTGGACTCAAGTCCAGAGACCAATTCCAAAGATTCTGCCCAGATATGATATTTTTTAAAGGGAAAAATGGTTGGAGTGAGGTGGGAAGAATCCCACCATTTCGAATGAATCCAGAATAGTAGAGGATAAAAACAGCTTCAAAAACTAGCAGCTACTAGATAAATTCTCAATATATCCATTAAAGCAACAATGGAAAGAATTTTGTGTAAACCAAATAAAATTTTGACCTGAATCAAAGTCCCTGAAGGTTAATTAAAATAAAATGAAGGCCCATCAACTAAATGAGTAGTGAACAATACTGTTTCAATAAATTTAAATGGAGGAGAGGTTAAATGAACAGCTTAGTTTGGGATCCATTTAAAGCTGTATCATGATCACTGTTAGGGAGGACATCTAAAGTAGTAACATTTCCATTGAGAGGAAATTTCCCACTGAGAGTAGCACTGGAGTAGTAAAAGGGAAGAGGGCATAGGAAAACAGCCAGAAATGTAAAGCCAAAGAAGTAGAGGTAATAGTTTCTTATGGGGACGATCTAGTACTTTTGAACCCACTGAGGGTTAACAATTCAACAAAACCATATTTCTTGTGAAGTATTTGACTAGTAACTCCTCCTGACCTCAAGCTCATCTTCTTCCAACTTCATGAAATATTTAACATTTGAAATGATAGTAATTGTTAATTGATCTTTTATAATCTTTGAATTTTAAGTGAATGTTAGTTCTGATTTTGATGGAAATGAGTGAATTACTTCGTTTTTAAATATTGTTAATCCTGGAGTTCTCTTTTGGTACAGCAGGTTAAGAATCCTGCATTGTCACTGCAGAGGGTTGGATCACTGCCATGGCATTGCTTCAGTCCCTGGCCAAGGAACTTACACATGCCACGGACACAGCCAAAAATAAATAAATAAACAGCAGTTCTGTCTTTTTTATCCCTTTTGCTCCAGTCAGCATACTGTTTTGTCTCTTAATGCCAAATTTGCCTCTTTTTTGAATTTGACCTGATCTCTTTCAAACACTAAATTTCTTTATTCAGGCTTCCATGAGTACAGATTAGGAAGCTTCTGCTTCTGGTGTTTCAGGTCTGCATAGCTTCTGCTTACTACTGTTTCAAGGATGCTCAATCCAAATAATTTAGATCACATGCCTTTAAGTGTCACCATGTGACTCTTCTTGACCAGGTAAAAATTCTGAGCAATTGTCAAAATCTGAGTTTGACAATACCATAATGACAACATCTCACCAGAAATGCCATTGTTAAAATACCTATGCAATGCCTTGGAGAAGAAAAACTTCAGATTTAGTTTAGATTTCTTCAGACAAGCACTATTTATATATTGAGATAACTGCAGTCTTGAAGGGTAATAGAAAAGCTAAGTCTGAGAAAATGGAAATGTTTTTTTCAGAGAAAGCAGGGACCTTAGTAGGTATAGGTTGTATTAGATGTGAACGGTAGAAGAGGAAAGTATGGCGTGGATACAATAGAATGAACCTAAGGAGAAATCTCCAAGGAGATCTTTTGGTGAGAGATTGTTGA
The DNA here is from genome assembly GCA_004024745.2 of Catagonus wagneri. Taxonomy (NCBI): domain Eukaryota; kingdom Metazoa; phylum Chordata; class Mammalia; order Artiodactyla; family Tayassuidae; genus Catagonus; species Catagonus wagneri. Next base: position 8,447,072 of record PVHT020003785.1, read on the forward strand.
GGTGCTAGGGTCACATTGCTCCTCTCTCTCTCTCTCTCTCTCTCTCTCTCTCTCTCTCTCTCTCTATATATATATATATATATATATTTTTTTTTTTTTTCCTTTTTACAGCTATGCCTGTGACATATGGAAGATTTTGGGCTGGGGTGGAATCAAAACTACAGCTGTGGACTACACCACAGTCACAGCAACGCCAGATCTGAGCCACATCTGCAAGCTATGCTATAGCTTGTGGCAATGCTGTATCCCTAACCCACTGAGAGAGGTCAGGAATTGAACCGTGCATCCTCACAGACACTATGTTGGGTTCTTAACCTGATGAGTCACAATGAAAATTCCATCCTTAAGTTAGGTTAGATACTATTTGTCAAATACAAAATTGGGGGAAGAAAGGTTACAAATAGAAGTAGTTTAAAAGTATTTAATGAGACCTCTAGATAGATCCTTTTTGGGGTATTACAGAGTCAAATGTGAATAATATGTATTTTTTTTATCTCATGAGGTCATAATGTAGTGGAGGAGAAGGACATTTTACAAAATAATAAACAGCACTGTGTGAAGTACAGTGTATCAGTTCAGATCACAATGTTAAGGAATTTGGGAAGATTGTTGTTAATTAGGTTTGAAAAGATCAGGAAATCGTCACAGAGAGTAAAATTTCAGATGTTGGAGTCATAGTCATTTACCAGACAGAGAAGGCAAGAGGTATATTCGAGAGAGGGTATGGAGGGACAAAAAGGCAGCATGTGTTTTGGGAAGAGTGAGTCACTCTGTATGATGGAGAGTAGGGTTTATGCATAGGAACAGAGGTGAAAAATGAAGTTGGTTGTGTAGACCGGAACAATGTTATGTAGAGTCCAGCGTTCCTCACAAGATATTGGTAAATAATTTTTTTTTTCTTTTTAGGGCTGCACCTGTGGCATAAGAAGTTCCCAAGCTAGGGATCGAATTGCAGCTGCAGCTGCCGGCCTACATCACAACCACAGCAACGGAGGATCCAAGCCTCATCTGCAACCTGCACCACAGCTCATGGCAATGCTGGATCCTTTACTCACTGAGCAAGGCCAGGAATCAAACTGGCATCCTCATGGATACTTAGACGGGTTCATTACCACTGCACCACCATGGGAACTCCATTGCTAAATGACATTTTAAAATAGAGAAGGGACAAAGTCAACATTTTTTTCCTGCAGAAAAGCATGCTAAGGGAATGCCAAAAGATACTCTTAAAGGATAAAAAAGGTAAAGGGAAATAGAAGAAAACCAAATTCTCAGTTTAAAAAATGGTTTACATCTGCCTCAAAATATATTCTCAGGTGAATTGTCCTGCTTGTTACCCTTTGTTTCAAGTCTTATCATTTATTCTGTAAAATCATAATTTCTTATTGACAGTATATTAGAAGTTCATGCTTAACTATACTATAATTTTATCTGACTTGTTTTCTCATGTGTTTCCAGTTTGATATAAGGTGTTCAAAATTGTGGTTATTCCTTATTGTTTTTTTTTTGTGTAGTAAACATTAAAAATGCTAGTTATGGGAGTTCCCGTTGTGGCTCAGTGATAACAAACCTGACTAGTATGCATGAGGACGCAGGTTTGATCCTTGGTCTCTCTTAGTGGGTTGAGGATCTGTCATTGCTGTGAGCAGTGGTGTAAACTGGCAGCTGTAGCTCCAATTCGACCCCTAGCCTGGGATCTTCCATAAGCCATGGGTGTGTTCCTAAAAAGATGAAAAAAAATTCTCATTATGGATAAAAGTAAAGACTCTTTTACTATACTAAAAAGAATATCTAATTGCAACATCTTCTGTATGTATATAAATGAATTTAGTAAGGGACAGGATTTTCAGAAGAAAAGAATTCACTGCTACCTTCAACCCTGAGTGAAACAGAGGCAGACAAGGCATCCTCATTAGTCCAGAGCAGGTAGAAACCATCATATGGCCTAGTGTGGCGGAATACAGTTCAAAAGAGGATGAGGTCTAAAGCAACACTCCACTATCCCCAGCAATTTACCACAGTTTTCAATGGGTTCCAGGGGGGTACTTTTTCCAAAATAGGGGCAAGAATGATATCATAGAAAACTCCTATGGATACACTGGGCTCTCTGTGAAGGAAGACAGAGGGAAAACTACCTAGAAGAGTGTCACAGAGGAAGCACCTGCCTTTATTGAGTGAGGTCTGCTTTACAGTCCCAGCAGCCCTGCCAGGGCCAATCACAGGGCAGCAAGGCAGAGAGAGAGCTTCCACAGAAAGTTGGGAGCAGGAGAATTTCCCAGGTACCTAGAAAAGCTGTCAGTGCAGTTCTAAAGCAAAGACTGGTTGCCCACAATTCTTAAAAAGCACCTTACCAGTGATCAGATTCCAAGCCCTGCAGAAGGGAAATTTCTGATGTGTTCTAAAGGAAACACTTTATTTAATTCAGAGTTTTGCAAACCTTACTGGCCCTGGAAATATGTGTGTGTGTGTGTATTTATTTATTTTATATCGTGAGTAATTGCCGTTCTCTGGAACACATTTTATAGAAATTTGCTTTCAACTTTACCTCACAAGTGTAGTAAACACTTTAGTTTTTTCCTAAGTGCTCCCACTTCAACAGCATACTTCTAACACCTTTGGGAATGCTGACCACTAGTACTGAATACCACAGTGCAGAACAACAAGAAGCAAAGGTGCCTGAGGTAGTGAAAAAGAAAAGATTTGAAACGTGAATTATGTAACATGCATGTGCTTCTTCCTTATCCAAAACATCTTCTCAGTTTTAATTGTCAAATTCATCATCAGGCAAGTGTTTCAAACATTAGAATGCATCAGAGTTACCTAGAAGCATTGGTAAAATACAGGCTGCTGATCCCAACCCAGTAGTTTCTCACCTGGTAAGTCTTGGGTGAAAATTTCTATTTTTAACAAGTCCCCAGGAGTTCCCGTTGTGGCTCAGTGGTTAACGAATCTGACTAGGAACCATGAGGTTGCGGGTTCCCTGGCCTTGTTCAGTGGGTTAAGGATCCTGCGTTGCTGTGAGCTGTGGTGTAGGTCGCAGATGCGGCTTGGATCCCGCGTTGCTGTGGCTGTGGTGAAGGCCGGCAGCTACAGCTCCTGTTAGACCCCTAGCCTGGGAACCTCTATATGCTGCAGGTGCGGCCCTAGATTAGGCAAAACAAACAAACAAACAGAAGTCCCCAGCTGATGCTGATACTGTTAGTCCAGGAACACCCGCTGAGAATCATTAATCTGTTTGAAAGACCAGGGTGGAAGTGGTATTATTTTAGTTCCCAAGAAGAAACAACTTTTATAGTAATGAACCATCTTCATTTATAATGCTATATCTGATTTATTTTATTTTTAAGGGAGAGATGAGAGATTATTTTTCTGTAGTTATGAATTAAACATAACAAAGTAAAACAACAAGAAACATTAGCAACCAACAGTGTGCTACTTAATATAAATACAGAGATAAATCCAAAACCTACGAGGCTGAGAAACTCATAGCTTGGTAATAGAGCACATTTGAGATATAACGGGGAATGGCTGGAAGAAATCTTGTTTAATGTTCTGGAGCGTATGTATGTTGGCACTCAGTAGGGTCCTGCATTACTTCGGAGACCCCAAGGATAAGAGAGGAAGGGGAAGAAAAATTCTGCATTTGAGCTGAGTACATATATTCTCTCTTTGCTTATTCCCCATCCATCTCCCAAACATCAGTACACTTGTTCAGCTTACTTAACAGGAAACAAATGCGATTTATTTTTTCCCTGAGTTTCTACCTCTTGGCTATTTTTAAAAACAGTGTTTTATTCAGAACCCTCTATCTGTATTTCTCAGTAGAAAATATAGATTACATAGAAAATTTGAGATTTTTCTATTAATAATTTTTAAATCCCACAACGTTGATGAGTACGTAAATATGCCTTTCATACACTGAATGAACCTAAAATCCACTTTCACTTTTCAGGAAATGGTAATGACTCCATTTATTGTTGTTTCCTATATTTCCTCAGTGATACACAGTTCTGTCTCTTTTTTCTGTCAGCAACTTCAAAACACACACATCATAAAGTGAAGTTGAAGTAGTACTAAATATACAACAAGTCACACCACAATAAGGCAAATGGTCAGAATCTGGTTCTGTCATTGGAAAGGATGCTGTCACTGGTTTTGACAGATTAACTGATCCTATGGAAATACAAACTCTGTTAAAAATCTAAGTGAGTAGTCCACACATTAATCACTGATGTTAGATGAATATTTGCCTCATCAGTGTTCAGCACTCTGCCTTAAGTTGAAAACAGGGAAGACACTTCTTTGGATGAAGAGAAAATAGAAGGGATCTTATATTGGACCAAAGACTGACATCATTTACTCATACCCAACTTGCATTGACTTCAGTCAACTTCAGCTTCTCATCGGGAAGAATTTTCCTGCAGGATAGAATTTTGAACTTCACTAATAATATTACAAATGGATATCTTGGATGCCTAAAGAATAATTGAATTCTAAGAAGTCTTTTGTGAATTTTATTTTTTAAATGTAAATGTATACATATATTCCACATAGCTATATAGATGCAAAGACCCAAAAGCTTAAAATATTACAGTGTTGCATAAAAGATTTCAAATTATGGGTTGAAGGCATTTGATATAGTTGTCAAGATAAGGAATGCATATTATGATTAATTTGGTTGTGAGAATAGCATTAGGTTCTTTATTTGACCCATTTACTATACGTGCTTCTTTATTTTCTCTGTCAGTCCCCAAATGAATAATAATAAGTAAATAATGATAATAACAATAGTATTAATACTATTAATATAATTAATATTTGTTGAGTTTTCACTGAAGGCTAATGTAAATTTTATACACATTATCACATATATTCTTACTGTAATATAGTGAGGTAGATAATGTTATTCTTATCCTCGTTTAGAAGAAACTGTAGTCTGGAGAATTTAAACAAATTTTCCAGATCATATACACAGAATAGGGGCAGAAAATCAAACCTAGTTTTGCTTCATATAAAAGTTCACAAGCTGGAGTTGCTGTCATGACTCAGCAGGTTAAGAACCCAACAGGGTGTCCATGAGGATGTGGGTTTGATCCCTGTTCTCCCTCAGTGGGTTAAGAATCCAGCATTGCCATAAACTGTGGAGTAGGTCAAAGATTCATATCTGAAATGACCCCCAGACCTGGGAACTTCCATATGCCATAGGTGCATTAGTGAAAAGGGAAACATTTTTTTTTAAATAAAAGTTCACGGGTATGTGGAGTTCCCGCTGTGGCTCAGTGGGCTAAGATTCCAACAGCAGTAGCTTCGGTCACTATAGAGGCATGGATCCAATCCCAGGTTTGGCGCAGGGTGCAGTGGTTTAGAGGATGTGGCATTGACACAGCTGTGGCGTGGGTCACAGCTGCAGCTCTGATTCAGTCCCTGGCCTGGGAGTTCTGTATGCCACAGTGTGCCCAAAAAAAAAAAAGGTTCATAAGTGTACTGCATTGCCTTGCTAAGAGGCCATAGGAACCTCTTTCCTTTTCCATTCACAGCAGAGGAAAACAAGCCTTTTGTCTGATGTGCAAATCACGTGTATGAAAGCAGCATCAGCAGAAAAGACAAAGTTATTAGCAACCACACATAAAGTATTATGTGATTTTAAATAACTGTGCTGTTCAGGAATTTTATTTTTTTATTTTATTTTATTTATTTATTTATTTTTTGTCTTTTTGCCTATCTAGAGCCGCACCCGCAGCATATGGAGGTTCCCAGGCTAGGGGTCTAACAGGAGCTGTAGCTGCCGGCCTTCGCCACAGCCACAGCAGCGCGGGATCCCAGCTGCGTCTGCAACCTTCACCACAGCTGACGGCAACGCCGGATCCTTAACCCACTGAGCAAGGCCAGGGATCGAACCCGCAACCTCATGGTTCTTAGTCCGATTCGTTAACCACTGAGCCAGGAAGGGAACTCCCTGTTCAGGAATTTTAATTCTTAAAACAAAAATATTTATCCTGTGGGTTTATGGAACTGCCTCTTAATCCCTACTTTCAAACCTGTTTTAAAGATCTATGATGAGAAATGAAACCAGCACTGTTACTGATTCTTTGTTCAACAGTACTGAAAAGTAGCATACTCCCTCTCTCTTAAGGAATACAGAGAGTAAGCAAAATTAACTTAGTTTTCTTGTTTCAAGAAATACTCCACCCTGAATGATAACGCCAAAAATAGTGTTTGTCTTGACTAACAGCTTATTCATCAAGATACTTCAAGATAAGGATCTTGTCTCACTATCAAAAACTCTGATACCATACTCTCTAATTCTATCAGTCCTTACACTGTAAGAAAATCTTTTTTTTTTTTTTTTGCCTTTTGTCATTTTATGGCCGCGGGTTTATGGCCGCACCCGCGGCATGTGGAGGTTCCCAGGCTAGGGGTCTAATCGGAGCTGTGGCCACTGGCCTGCACCGCAGCCACAGCAACGCAGGATCCGAGCTGCGTCTGCGACCTACACCACAGCTCACGGCAACGCCGGATCATTAACCCACTGAGCAAGGGCAGGGATCGAACCCGCAACCTCATGGTTCCTAGTCGGATTCGTTAACCACTGTGCCACGACGGTAACTCCAAGAAAATCTTTAAAATCATCCAGCCCAGTCAATAAAATCTTATAAATATCTCAGCCTCTTTTTCCATTTTGAGACACCCCTAAAGCCTTGCCGAGACCTGTTGATTTTATTGACATGTCTCCAAACTGCTCAGAGCTTGGACTCTGAAATTAGACTGCTTGAATTAGCCTGTTTTAGAAATTTATTAGTTTTGTGATTTCAGTAACTTCTCTGAATATCAGCACCCTTGTAAAACTGGATTAATGATTTTCTTAAGTAGGTTATTGTGAGTTAAGTAAAATAACAATTGTAGAGGACTTAGAATAGTGATTTAATACTCAAGTGTTGTTATATTTTTCACTTCTGCTAAAGGCCTTTATTAAAAAAGAAAGTACATAATCTTTCTGTTTTAGTTTCACCCCTTGTTCAGTTAATTTTCTTATCTAGCTAACCTCTTTTTTTAATGTCCCTTCTTGCATTCCTATTCATTCAAATGATTATACATTGCAACTGTATATAAGATATCTGTCTTCATTATGGATCTTTCTAATCTCCTCCCTCCATATGATTTTAATTATCTTTTCCCTATCTTAGGGCTTTCTTCTTCCTAATATGATAATGCTGATATTATTGAATTGGTGATTGTGGATAATATTCATATCCACAATATTATAATATTGTTTATAAGTTAGTAGATATCTTCAATGCTTTAACTCAAAGAAATTAAATAACAATATATCAGTTGCTCAGGTAGTAAAAGAAGATTATCAGCATTTCATACTATTGAAATAATAGCTATTAACCCCATAATTTGGCATATTCCATTTTTGAAGAGAGATGTGAAGTTACATGACTCAGGCTACTTTCTTCTTCAAAAACATGTCAGTGAAGGCCCAGAATATCACTAAAAATATATGAATTTAATATCAAGATGTGAATTGTCACAATTAAAAGCTCAGAGCTATTTTTGACAATTCTGATTATCTTCTTTGTCAAAATTTGTGAATTCTAAAGCCAGGAAATCTCTTAAATAATTAGAGGAAGTTTAAATTTCCAAATCAAAATTAACTTATGAGAATTAAACTTTTCAGAAAATAATATGTTAAAAATGGACTTATTATTGAGACATAGACATACGTTTAAGTAACTGTTTTTCTTTTTTAATTTTATTTCCGTATTAACAGTTCCCCAAATTAATCATTGGGTACCTATAGTGAGGAAATAATTCCCAATGCTTTCCTCACATTTCTGTGCTTTTGAATAACGTACTAATTGCCTCTTGTTTTGAACAAATGTAGAAGATAGTGTTTTCCTCCTTAATCCTCTTGAACAACTGTAGAAGATAGTGTTTTCACCTTTAGTTACTCCTACCGATGAAAGAAGTGAAATATCCTTTATGAACCAGGAGTCTAATGTCCACTATCCTAGTAATATGGAAAATAAATGTGTAATGAGGACAAAACAATAGAGGTACTTGTATATTGCACATCTCACATAAGTAGACAGATCTGCATTAAGAAAAAAACGTTTTTTTCAGTTATATATAAAGTAACACCAGCTTCTTAAGAAGACAGCAGTATAGTCATCTTAAAATAGATGAAACTGAGTTATGCCGCTAAATAAAGGATTCCAGGTCAGCGACTGCACAAATCCTACAAGGAAGTAATACTTTATTGTGATTTTGATTTCTGTTTCTCTGATGACATATTTGCATGTGCTTATGGCCCAACTATATATTGAATTTGGAAATGTCTATTCAGATTCTTGCCCATTTTTAATTGGGTTATTTATGTTTTTATTATGAATTGTAAAAAATTATTCATATAATTAGTACAAGTTCTTTTTAAGACATATGGTTTGTAGATACTTTCTCCCTTTCTACGTGTTGTCTTTCACTCTATGTTATCATTTGAAGCACAGAAGTTTTAATTTTGATGAAGTCTAATTTGTCTATTTTTTTTTTGGTTGCTTGTGCTTTTGATGTTATATTTAACAAACCATTGCCTATCAAGGTCATGAAGATTTATACCTAATATTTCTTCTAAAAGCTATATTGTTTTAGCTTTTACATTTATGTCCTTGATCTATTTTGAGTTAATGTTTGTGTGTGGTATGAGAGAAAGTTCCATCTTCATTCTTTTGCTTGTGGATATTTAATTGTCTCAGAACCATTTTTTGAAGACTCATTTTCCCAACTAATTGTCTTCTTGAAAGATAAGACTTTTATGTCTGTTGAAAATCAATTGTCCATCAATGTGAGGTTTTACTTCTGAACTCTTAATTCTATTCTACTCTATATGTTTTTCCTTATACTAGTCCCATATTTCCTTGGAAACTTTAGTTTGACAGTAAAATTTGAAATTGTCCTCCGACTTTGTTCCTTTTTTGAAGATAGTTTTGGCTATTCAGGGTTCCTTGCATTTCGCTATGAATTTTATGATCAGCCTGTCAATTTATGAAAAAAACAGTTTTAAACTGGGATTTTCAAGGGAAGTGCATTGAATCGGTAGATTAATTTGAGGAATATTGCCATCTTGGGTAATTTCACTTGTTTAGATTCTTTAAGTTCTTTAAACAAGGCTTTAAAGATTTCACAGTGTAAGTTTTGCATTTTGTTAAAGTCATTCTTAAGTGTTTTACTATTCTTGATTCTATTATAAATGGATTTGTTTTTTTAATTTCATTTTTCTGTTATTCATTCATAGTATAAAAACAAGAGTTATTTACATTAACCTTGAATACATAGACCTTGTTGATTTGTTTATTGGTTCTAATTGTTACTTGTATATTTCTAAGGATTTTCTATGTACAAGAAATTTTTGAATAGATATATAATCATATACGATTCTTATAATCTTTGAATAGAGATAATTCAATTTCTTTCCTTATGATAGGTCTATTCAGAAAGTTCTGATACTTACATTGTTTTTTATCAAAGGATGAGAAAGTCTTATAATTAGAGAAGTAAATCATAAGGTATATCAAATAATTATGTATAATAAAAGCCATATTCTATCATATATAAAAAATAATTTAGAGACCTAGAGGTTATAACTAAATAGATTTGTGAGAAATCACTGCTGGGTGAGTTTATTACATTTTCAGATTTAGCTACTAGGCGGAACATTTTACTGCTTAGCCTGCTATGCTAGATTTCTTTGATCATTGTAAAAGTCCCTATTATCTGGTATAGGGTTTTATCTCTATAGTTTGAACTAAGTCCTTGGTAGGGAAATGCAGTGCTAACTACCACTGCATCCTGCAAGATATGAACAACCTGATCCCTGGAACCTGTGAATGTTACTTTGTATGAAAAACATTACAAAAAAAAAAAAAAAAGAAAGTTGCAGATTGTTTTAGATTTAAAGATCTTGAGATGGAGAGTTTAATTTGGGTATTATATGGCTGGGCCCAAAAGGCAATCGTAAATACTGTAGGAAGAAAGCAGAGGGAGATTGACACACATAAGAGGAAAATGCTATATGACCACAGAGGCACAGATTAGAGGCAGAAGCCAAAGAATGCCAGCAGCCACTAGAAGCTGGAAGACCAAATGACTCCTAGAACATCCAGAAAGAGCACAGCCCTGCTGACTCTTGATTTTGGGCCAGTGATATTGATTTCAGACATTCGACTCCCAGAGATATGAGTGAATACATCTCTGCTGTTGTAAGCCACCAAGTTTGTGGTAATTTGTAATAATAGCCACAGGAAATAAAGTAGACAAATGATTCTAAGCAAAACCTCAAAGTCAGATTTGTTTTCAGTCTTTGTCTATCCACTTTCTCAGTTGTTGCATTGCCTTGAGATTCAGTGCCTTTTATTAGGTTCCTGGCTTCTCAGTATAAAAGAATTTCAATAGCAGTAATAAAATTGTGTCTCTGAGGCTCAGCTGCCATAGGCAAAATTAGCTAGAACTATTAGCCTCAGATTCTCCCAAGAAGGCGACTGAAACATCTCTGTTGTGCCTGAAAATGGATTTGACTCTTGTTTTTTCCTTAAGCTATTTTGTTTGTTATTTTCTCCTGTGCTTTTGAAGATCTTTCCACTGATTATCTGGTTATTGTGTAGAATTTCAATGAAAACTTTATTCTTGATGTACATATCCATGTCATCCAAATTGTCTCCCAGTGTTGGAATAATATTTTCAAAGACATTTTTTAGAGCAGTTTTAGGTTTACAACAACATTGAGAGAATAGTACAGAGATTTATCATATGACCCATGCCTCACACTTGTATAGACTCCCTTATTACCAACATCACTCAACAGAATAGTACATATTTTACAAGGTTTGAACCTACATTGCTACATTATAATCACCCAAAGCTCATAGTTTACTCTTGGGTTCCCTTTGCTATTGTACATTCTGTGAGTTTAAGCAAAATTCTAATGGCACACATTTATTGTTACAACATCATGCAGAGTAGCTTCATTTCCCCCAGTTCCTCTGTACTGTGTCTATACATCTCCCCCACTACCTTACCCCTAACAACCACTGATCTTTTTAGTGTTGCCATATTTTTCCCCTTTTCAGGATGTTATATAATTGGAACTATACGGTAGGTAGCCTTCTCAGATTACTTACTTTCACTTAGTACTATGCATTTAATGTTCTTCCATGTCTTTTTATGACTTGAAAGCTTATTTCTTTTTAGTGTTGAATACTATTCCATAGTCTATATTTACCACAGTTTACTATCCATTTACCTAATAAAGAAAATATTGGTTGCTTCCAAGTTTTGTCAGGTGTAAATGAAGCTGTATATAAAAACCACGTGCACATTTTTGTATGAACATGAATTTTTAACCATTTGGGTAAACATCAAGGAGAGAGATTGCTGGATCATGTGGTATAGATATATTTAATTTTATAAGAAACTGCGAAAAGTTCTTCTAAAGTAGCTACACCATCTGGTATTTTTATCAGCAGTAAATGAGAGTTCCCTTTTCAGATTCTTATAAGCAGAAACCATCCTGGGAATAAGTGTCTGGATAGGAAAAAACAAGAAGGTGACATAAAAATGGAAGGTGAAAAAAGTGAGGGAAGTGAGGGAACAAGTCACGTGAATTCATGGAGGAAAAGAATTCCAGGCAGAGGAAACATGAATTATAAAGGCTTTAGAGTGAGAGTGTTCTGTCTAGAATCCTCAATGAACTATAGAATTGAGAGCTGAGGTAGAATAACGATAGGAAGTAGGGGATGACATCATAAAAATAATGGGGGTTAAGATTGTGTATAGTTATAGGTTAAGACTTTGCTTATGTGTTGACTTAGGAACTGCAAGAGTGTTTTCAGCAGAACTGAAAACTCTGGATTGACTTTGGTGTTAATTATGGCTACAATGGTGAGAATAGGTTGTAGGGGATAAGGAGAGAAGGGATAAAGAGAACTCACTGTTTCTGATGAGTTTTAAGAGAAATGTTTCTGCCTTTGGAAAGTCACTTGGAAACCAAAACTGCTCTAGCAGTGTTATTAAAGATCCAAAGCACTTAGTGATAAACATGCACCTGGTTCTATGATGGGAAAGTTTAGTAAGGTGCAGGGGCTCTTGCTTACTATGCTCCTGAGGGTCAGTTCTCTGTAGATGATACTAGCATTGGAATGAGGAAGTAGATCATTTGAGAAGATACATTTATTTAGTGGTTGACATAAACTCAACTGATAATCAAAATGATGTTCGGATATAAGACCTGGTGAACAGTAATAATTGTATGGTAAGCATTTTCTCTTAATTCAGTAAGCTAGAGAGAATCATTGAAGCAGAGATCCAAATCCTTAAAAAATGTTGAGAGGTGCCTTTTTATATTGAAATTACAGCTAAGCCCTTTGGAAGTAACTGAAGCTTTTGTTTTAGATAATGCTGATACTCCATAATATGAACATTCTTTATACTGTGGAGTTCTGGTCAAAAAGAACTCACTGCTTGAAGGTCTTGAATTTAGAAAACCTATATGCAAGTATTTTTTTATGGATCTGTGTATGATCAGTGATATGGAAATAACTGGGTAATGCATAAAAATAATGCAAAAATATTTTGCAAGTGAAAAAAAATCACCAAAATTTCATATTATCCCAGAATATTGGTGGAAGATTGTGAATATTTGAGTGCACATTAGATAGCCAAGCTTATAGGATTTTTATGTCTTTTTTGAGATTTTTGATTTTCTTCATCATAACTGTCGTCATTCTCAAAAGATTGATTAACCTATGCAATTGCAATTCTCCTACTCTTCCTGTCTTGTTCAAATGCTATCCTTAAACCTGTGAACTTTTCATTTTTAACTATTATTATGTCAATTGTCTGACCCTAATTATTTAATTCTTATGAGCTTTATTATTCATTTTAATATTTCTCATTGTATCAGCTGAATTTTTAGTTATTTATTCTATTTTATTCTTACTTTTGTTCTCTTTATGTTGTATATGTCTTTAAAACATATCCAGGAACAAGGCAATGATACTTGACTTGATAGCCCTAAAATTGATTAGCTGTTTCCTTCTTTATGTTTGGGAAATAATGATTTTTAAAAACTGTTCATAAAATCTACTTTTTTTTCAGGTTTTGCATTATGTAAATCAGCTTTAATTAAAACTCAAACTTTCAAATTATTCGTTAGAAAACAATCTATGGTAAATTAAGTGCTCTTTTTTATTTTTTAAATCATTTTAGAAATGAAAACCTCACAAGTGCTGAATTGTATATAAGATCAACTATGTTAAGGGAATGGTGAAAAGTATATTTAACTGAGATGAACCTAACTGAAGTTACCGTTCAAGGTTGTTCAATTCTGCTGCATTCTATTGGTCAAAGCAAGTCCAATAAAGATGGCCATGATCAAGGAGAGGGAAAATAAACTCTACTTTTTAATGGGAGGAGCAGTATGTCTTCATTTAATATTTGTAGAGTTGAACAGTGTCTTTAGAAAGAACCACGTTACTTCTTTCCCTTTGCAGTGTAGTGCTTTCCCAGATTATCCTAGAGCCTCACAGATGATATTATTCTCTTTACCTGTCATTTGTTTTATTTATCTTCTATTTCCTTCTACATCAAGGATAAAACTTTGATTTGCATGTCTTTTATTGCATACAGACTGCTCATGATGAACCTCTTCCAGTGATCACATTGAAGTATGCAAGGCTTTAAACTAAGTGCTTATTGAAGTTGAGAGTTAATTAGGCTGGATTTATTATTATTATTATTACTTGGCTGCAGATAGTTTCCGAAAACTAAAGAATGTAAATAATGGACTGAAAATTATCTTTGAAGAGACTAGCTTCATTATATAAAGAATATATTTTGTTTAAGGTCAAAGAAGACTGCTTTTGGTGAAATTTCAGTGTAGCTGGAATCTAAAAGCTATTTTTAAGAACTGATGAAATATAGAGTAAATAATGTGGACATGTGCTTGTCCTTTGCAATTATAAAGCAAAAGCGTTCTAGAAACAATGACTTTCTTCTCCTTTTGGGCAAAATTTTACCTAATTTTGAGTTGGGATCCTAAGCTATGTTTTTAATTCTAGAACACTATCCAGAAATGGATCACCATTGGAATATGCTCTTATTTCTGTACCTCAAGTTGCTATGTAAGAGTTTGACTTTTAGGGGAGAACAACTGAGTTTGAACTCTGAACTTTATACTAGGAAGTAAGAGTTTGACTTTTAGGGGAGAACAACTGAATTTGAACTCTGAACTTTATACTTACAAGTTATGTAACTTTAGACAAATTAGTAAGTTCTTCTAGACCTTGTTTTCTCTATCTTATAAGACAATTAATCAATAAATTATTAGCAACAGTTGTTCAAGAGAACACAATGATTTTAAATAACATAATGGAAAGTAGCCTAGCAGACAGAATGCTTACTATTGAGAATATATTTATTTTTATTTGTATCACCATAGTTTCCTTTTCTTCATATATCTTCCTTAAAGTATATCTTGCACATTGTATCAAAGACTGTTAACATTTTTAGGAGAAGCATGCTGAACTGTGTTTGGCAGGGGCGGGGGAGGGGGTTCCTTTGAATGTTTGAGGGAGAAAACATACTCTTTCCTTATACTATTTAAAATTTATGTATGGTAATAATTATTTGGGACATGAAAGGAAGAACATATTCCACAACTCTTAACCACACATTCCTGAGCATTTTTTTTTTGCCTTTTGTCGTTTTTTAGGGCCGCACCTGCGGCATGTGGAGGTTCCCAGGCTAGGGGTCTAATCAGAGCTACAGCTGCCGGCCTGCCCCACAGCCACAGCAACGCGGGATCCAAGGCGTGTCTGCAGCCTACACCACAGCTCAGGGCAACTCCGGATCCTTAACCCACTGAGCAAGGCCAGGGATCAAACCTGCAACCTCATGTTCCTAGTCAGATTCCTTTCCTCTGAGCCACGATGGGAACTCCTGAGCATTTTTTTAAATTACATAAAATATACCTCCTTTTAGAAAAAAATCTTTAATTTTGAATATGGTATTTTACAGCTTTGTTTTAGTTTTTTGTTTTCTTTTTACTATCTTCAAAGGTTTAATTAAAGTATTTTGATAGTCCCATTGCAAATGTTTATTTTTCATTATATTAAAAATGGAATATTTTAAGTACTTTATAACATTATTATATAGGATCTTATTAATTTTTCTTTGTGTTTGCAATTTCTCATACAAACTCTACTTAATTGAATCTTCTATTTTTTTAAGAACAACTGAATATTCTACTTGTATTTTGTTTTGAAACTTATTTAAAGCCTATTTGTAAACTCACTCGAAACATTATTTTTATTTGACTGAGATATTCTGAGTGCCTTAATAAATACATTTAATAAACACTCTAAACAAACACGCTTAATAAACACTCAAGTGTAATTCTTACCCCAAGGGATTTCTAGTCAACTAATAATAATAGCAAAATATAAAATAGCTCGTTAATTAATTTGTACAGTTATTTTCAGAGAATAATTTCATGAGGTAGGTAAACTGCAGTTTATACACTCTTACTAATATATAAATATCCTAAGAGTTAGGTTAACAAATTGCCCAAGTTTCAATAGCTCATAAGCTCATAAAAATATACCTAAGCCCCAAACGCAGATCTTTTGAATCCTAGGTTAATGCTCTTGTTATTTAATATTGCCAGCTACTCAGCCGACAATCATTGGGATAAATTTCATTCTTTATCATTTGGATCCATAATTGTTAAATAAACCTATAATGGGGTATTTGCATTCACTAGCATATGTGCAGTTTGGATTTGCTTTGTTTGGATTCGAATCTTGTATTTGACTAAAGGCTAACGTCTTTTAACCGATTACATAGTAATCTATTATATATATATATACACACACATATATATATATATATATACACACACACACACATATATATATATATACACATACATATATATATATGTGTTATATATATATATCAGATTTTCCCAGTCATTTTCCTTTTTAAAGAATTTCAACACCTTTCTTTTTTCTTAGTAAAATACAGATGTTTAATTATAATGATGAATAAAATCTCTATTCTCTCTCACTTTATATGTGCATCTATCTGTGCTGAAAGATTTTAATTTACAGTTAGGTTGCATTTTTCCACATTTTGCTATGAACCCTGCAATTAGCCATACTTCTACCGTAATTTTATCCTGGATTTTTCTTTCTACTCAAACACTTCAACTTCACCACGTTTCATTATTAGCCTCATTTTAATATGTCTTTAATAAGCATGTCTCCAACTTCAATTAATGGAAAATATTGTTAAGAATTGAGGTTGTGATGAAGATTCTAAAAAGTGATTCTCCCTCGGATCTATAACTGCATTCATAGAAACTGATCAACAGACTCTGTTGGCTTACCTCATTGAGGGCTGGTTGACTAAACTTTAGTCTCAAAGAGGTAAGGTCCCAATTTCTGTTTTGAGAGTATTTAGTGGGGAAGGAATTTGATAGAGAAGGAGTTTAGTACATATATACCTTTGGGGTGAGGATACATAGGGAATAAAACAAACCTAAGATGGTAGTTCTATATTCATATCCCAAACATCCATTTCAATGGAAATAAGAATAACATGAGCAACTGAAAATCAGTTTACTTTTTGTGGAATAATATTTGGCTCGTTTGATGGCAAATAACCAAGTCCCACCAAGCTAGCTCAACTAAGGTGAGTTTTCTGTGATGATACATACGGAACAATAAACAGAATCCTGTGAATATTTTAAGGAAGATATGTAATAAAGATATATTTCACAGATACTGAAGCTGGATGCTGGTTTCAATTTGAGGAAATTCTAAAATACTACAGTATCAGAGATTAACTGTTTGTACTATTTTTTTGTGTCTTGTCAAAAACTTACTAATTCCTTTTCCTTTCCAACTTTTAATTTAAAATTGTTTATTTCTTGATTGTATGACTAAGAGAAATAATTTGTTACTACATCAGTCTGTGGCTGCTGACCAGCTATGGATGAAACGTGAAGAACCTCCTGTGGTTTAAAAGCTGTGTCTCAGGGAGTCACATGATTTTAAATGGCCTCCTATGTCACAGTTCGATTTCAGAAAAGGATCTGAGAGGTAATTTCTCCTAAAAGGGGACTTGTATGGGAACAAGAACAGTGCTTCACATGGTTAGAACAATAATTTATAAACACTTTATATTTTCATGTTAGAGAAATAGCGCTAGATTAGGAAGAGATCATCCAGATGTCTGGTAATTTCATGGGGAGACTGATGCCCACAGTAGTGAGAATTTATACTAAGTTTACATTTCTTTAATGGTAGGTCCAGAATTCAAAAAGTACTTCCACTTAGCAGTTCTACTTATTTCTGTTTTATTCCATTGCCTCTATAAATGCCATTTTATTTGAAGCACGATATGTATAATAATCTTTTGGTAGATAATAAATTGAGATGCAGTTGCTTAAAATTAATTATCAGGCCACAAAATTTGTGATTGAACTAAAATAATATGGTTTAAGACTTTGTGCCACGTTTTAAATCTTTCTGCATTCCTCTTAATGTTTTTTTTTAAGTTTGAACAGATTCTGTCTTCTTTTATTATCCCACTTATTATGTGACCGTTTTAGGACTATCAAAGAGGTCCAAATATGAGCAATTCTAGGATAAATACAGAGAAACCTAAGCTATGATCATCCCAAATTAATAATTAGCCCTTAAAAAGTTGATAGCAGGCTGTGGTTAACTTTTCTCCTCAAATACATAAACTCATTTTATCTTTGAACCTTTCTTTGACAATAATTCACAGGAAAAAAGAATACAAGGAAAAGAGAGTTAGGGGGATGTGGATTATTTATAGCTCAGGTTGAAACAGTTACATCTATAATATACAATTAGTTTGAAAAGCTAGGAGCAGTAAAGAAAACAAGATCATCTTGACTAGGAAAAAAACATGGTTTGTTTGGGTTTTGGCATATTGCTTCTATGAATTTATATGAATTTTAGTGGCAATCATATGAGAATACTGATAGGCTTGAGTTAAGAGGTGATTATTATTCCACATTTGAAGGTTTCTCTGTTGGGTATGTTCACATTTTCACTTGGGAAAGGATAAGAGTTGTTTTATTTCTTTTTCTTTACAGTATCTTTAAAGATGACGTTCTATGTGAAAAGCTGATCTTAAAATTGGGAAACAGTCAAACTTAGTGGGAGTCTGAACACCTTATTTCAACTCACCTAATACCACTATATAGGAAGTGACCATATGAGGCTACTTCCTTATCATCCGCAGTACTGCATTTCGAGAATTTTGTCAATGACCGCAGAAATTTAGAAGTTAACAACATTCGGATTTAAAGGAAAGCATCAGAATTTGGCAATTATACCAAGAACTGAAAGAGGAGAGACAGAGAGACAGAGAGAGACAGGGAGAGAAGATGGTATAAGACAGTAGTGAAAATAATTTTGCAAATAGCTACTTTGCTTACTATGTACTTGAGAATTTAGTAAGCACAATTCACAGTGTGTATCTTCTGATGAAAGAGAGGGTTGTTACATTGGAAAAATTTTATTTTTAATCTTGAGTTCCAATAGTGATTTAGAAGTAATGATGAGGATTGTGTCTTTGCAATATTTATTTACTAGTAGAAGGGATATTAAATGACTTCTCATTTGTTTAGATCAGTATGAATTAGAGTGATAACTATATTAGCAATAATCATAGTTGTGGTGATTATGAGCTTATAGATGAGTATTATATTGTCAAGCACAGTGCTGAAGCTTTTACATACTCATCTCATTTAATCCAAACAACAGCCTAAGGGAGAATATTATTTTGATATTATTGCAAAGATAATTGTGTACAGATACAATGCAGGCCATACATTTTGGAATTCAATCCAGTCTGGGACATTTCTTTAAATCGTTTACTCACACTCTTCCTCATTCATTCACCAAATACATATTGTGGGTATTTCAAGCACTGTGCCTGGCTCAGAGGATTCACTAAAATTACATACCGTAGTATCTCAACCCTACTTCCAAGATTATATTCATGTTGAGAAAGACATAATGAACAGGCAAAATAAACAAGCTAATTTGAGATTCTAATTAGTTCCATAAAGGGAACAATCAGAGTAGTTAGGGTAAAGTTAACTACTAGGGAAGGCTTCTCTGAAGGATATAGCATTTGAACTGAGACCCCCAAAGTGAAAAAGAGCCAACTATACGAAGTTCATTGAGAAACAAGAAATGTGAAGACTTTATAGAAACAATGAGTTCGGCATGTGTGAAGAATAAAATTAGGTCAGGACAGGAGTTGGGGGAAGACATAATGATACTGGGCTGTAGAAGTAGGCTGACGCCAGGTCACATAAAGCCTTTCGGTAAGGAGGGATTGGGATTTTGCTCTAAGAACACTGGGAAGTAATTGAAGTCCTTTAAACTTGGGGAAGTGACAGTGTGTTTTAAATGATAGCTCTAGAATTCCGATAGATATTCAGAAGATGTAACAAAGATATTTGTTATATCTTCAAATCTAATTCAAATTGTTATTCAAAATGTTAGACTGGGAAGATGGAAGGAAAAGATAAAACTCTGGAATGACAATAGTTTTTAAACTGGAAAACTATGATCACAACTGTAGTTAATTGTGGTTATTATTTAGGGGAGGATTTTTGCTTTGTGGTAGAAAATAAAATAAATATTCTTCCTCTCGGGTAATTTCCTGTCTATCTAGCTATACCCACTGAAAAGAAATCACCTTTACCCAGATTAGAGATTAGACCATTTAACTGGAACTTTTCGAGATAAGTATTTCTTTCTTTTTTTTTTCTTTTTCATTTTTTTTTTTTTTTTAGGGCTACACCCACAGCATATGTAGGTTCCCAGGCTAGGGGTCGAATTGGAGCTGAAGCCACTGGCCTGTGCCATAGCCACAGCAACTCAGGATTGGAGCCATGTCTACAAACTACCCCACAGCTCATGGTAACACTGGACCCTTAATTCACTGAGCAACGCCAGGGACTGAATTTACATCCTCATGGATGCTAGTAGATTCATTTTGGCTGAGCCACAATGGGAAGTCCTGAGATAAATATGTCATATTCACTGGTTAAAAGAAATAGATCTTGAGAATGAAAGCAAGCCACATTTTCAGTTAAAATCAAGCAGTTCCTTCTTTTTCGGTTAAGTCCCTCCCAGTTAGAATGCAAAAAACAAACAAAACAAAACAAAACAAAAAATACCACTTACTTGGCTCATCAAGGAATAGAGTTTAGTGTCTTTGAATAAATGAACCAGATTAAAAGAACCTCTAGTATACTCAAAGGATAATGAATGATTATCTTTTAGGTATTCATTTGGAAGTGATTGAAATGACAAAGCTTTCTACTAAAAGTAGGAATACTGAAGATACTTATTTTTGAATAATGAGGAAATATCATTTGATAAACTGTTTTGAATCCACTTGTTGTGGTGCAGTAACACTTCAGCATTCTCAAATAGTCCAATTCATAATTCTGAAACTCAAACTAGGTTTTCATATAAGTAACAGTATTATTTTAAATTATTTTGAGTATTTTTTCCTTTTTCATAAATATGAGATAAGTATAATGTTCATATTTCTTTAATGAAATTCATGTATGAAAAATCACCAGTAATTTAGCCTATGTATAGTTTTTCTTTTTAATCTTTTAATCTTGCTATAGTAGTCCTCTTAAGTTGTTTTTTTCTTAATCTGTCTCAAATGAGGCTTCTGAAATTCAAGTCCTAGATCACTAGAGTGAATGAAGTAGCAGCAAGGAAATGAAAGGGAGATGAAGATAATTAAACTAAAATTATCTATTGAAAGGAAGACTGCCACTGTTTTCCAAAGCCTGAGTGTTATGTCTGAGACCTTGAAACACTTCATCATTTCAAGAAGATCTGTTTTTCTTATAAAATGAAAATCAAGGATGTTAAGTCCTTAAACGTTATAGCTTTCTGAAGTGTTCTGTAAATATGAGTCTTCCTAGATCCTGAAAACTGACATTTATTGGATCCTCTAAATCTGAAAGGCGTCAAGAGACAATTGAAATATTCCTTAAGGAAAATGTTGTGTTTCTTTTTGAAGTTTTGTTTTATAGGATGTATATAGCTATAAAATATTCCATCTTTACACTTGTGCTTCAGTGCTATCAAAGCCTACTTATGTGACTATAAAACTGCTGGAAGGATAGGACTCTTATATCACTGTCATATGTTTTCCGGAATTGTACAGATAATACTGATTATACAGAAAAGCAAAGTGGGTGATTTTGTGAGATGGGGTCTATGGCCACTGTTTATTTTATCTTTTAAATAATCTGGCCATTTCTGGAAGCTCCTCTATTCATGCATTCTAGATACCAGGAATGTGCCATTCGGAGTCATCCTATAATTACTCATCCTGAATAAACCCCCAAATGCCAAACTTTGACCTTGGAAAGGAGTTACCTTTTTTTTTCCATTTTAAAGTTTTGTTGAAGTATAGTAGATTTGCATTGCTTCTCGGCCTTTTGGCTAAGATCAAGTGAAGTATAGTAAATTTGCAATGTTGCCATAATTTCTGATGTACAACAAAGCGATTCAGTTATAAATCTATACACATTCATTCTCTTTGAGATTATATTCCCACAAAGATTACTGGGTAGAGTTATCTCTGCTATACAGCAGGTCCCCACTGGCCAGTCATTCCATATATCTCAGTGTGCATGTGCCAATCCCCAATCCCAAGTCCACTTCCCCACACACACATGCCTACCTGTCCCCTTTGGTAACCATAAGTTTTTCAAAGTCTGTTTCTGTTCTGCAAATAAGTTCATTTTTATCATTTTTTTATATTCCACATGTGGGGGTTATCATGTGATGTTTGACTTTCACTGTCTGACTAACTTTGCTTAGAATGATAATCTCTAGGTCCATCCATGTTGCTATAAATGGCATTATTTTATTCTTTTTTTTATGGCTGAGCAATACTCCATTGTATATATGTACCACGTCTCTTTATCCATTCCTCTTTTGATGGACATTAAGGTTGCTTCCATGTATTGGCTTTTCTAAATAGTGCTGCAATGAATATTGGGGTGCATGTATCTTTTCAAATTATGGGTTTCTCCAGATGAATACCCAGAAGTAGTATTGATGAATCATATGGTAGTTCTATTTTTATTTTTTCAAGGAGCCACCATGCTATTTTAAGTAGTGCTTGCACCAATTTACATTCCCAACAACAGTGTAAGAAGGTTTCCCCCTTTTCTTTGCATTCTCTCCAGGATTTATTGTTTGTAGACTTTTTTAATGATGGTCATTATGACTTATGTGAAGTGGTACCTCATAGTAGTTTTGATTTGCATTTCTCTAATAACTAGTTATGTCAAACACTTTTCATGATTTTTTTTCCATCTGTTTGTTTTTGGAGAACAGTTGCCTTTTAAATGTCTACTATTGCTTCTCATCTTGCACTAATGGTTGTAAAATACCTTTTTATACACAGACCCCCTCCAAGAATATAGTGACTGTGAATCATGTAACATGTTATCAGTTAAGGAGGACCAGACTATTAAAATTTTGTCTAGAAATTCATAAAATGGTGCTCTGAGGGTTGGAATTTCAGGTACAATGTCAGACTCAATTAAAGTACAATGTCAGACTCAATTAAGTCAAGCCCTTCTTCAACAATCTTTCATAATTCTGCTGCAGAGATAGTATTTATTCTATTTGGTTTAAAGTTGATCTATCTAAGGCTCATGAATATCTGTGCTGATGGATGTTTTAAAACAAATGGCTACAGTCCTATCAGGAAAGTTGAAGGAATAATTGATTATAACAGACTTCACATTATTCCTTAAAAGTTTTATAATTTCTAATGCCTTAAATGGTTGTAATAGAATAGTCAGTTTTTGCTACATTTTTCAGGTGGAATGCTTTATCGAAGAAAGAGTGGGTGTGTGCAGAATGCAGAATGGAAAGAAAAATGACCTAGCCACTTTCATATTAAAAAAAAAAAAACATTTGTAGCTATTGTTCTTATATGCTCTTTATATAATGTTGAAATCATGTGGAAAATGTAAATGATATATTGATATATATCACTTATTAATGCTTTGATGAAAGGTTCAGACTGCCTTAGATCATAATGAAGCCCAGGGACCTCACCTTATCCACAAGTTCGTCAGAGGATCAGGCACTGTGACATGCATCTGCAAAAGCAGATGATGTTAGAATCCTGTGCTCACAGCATGACAACTACTTTGAATAATAAGGAAAACAATTAAGAAAATATATGTAGAAATCAAATTGCACCAAAAAAAATTAAATACCTAGGACTAAATCTGAAAAAGGAGGTGAAAGACTTATATGTAGAGAACTATAAAATGTTAATCAAGGAAATTAAAGAGGATTCAAAGAAATGGAAAGATATTCCATGCTCCTGGATTGGAAAAATTAATATCATTAAAATGGCCATACTACCCAAAGCAATCTATAAATGTAATGCTATACCTATCAAATTGCCCATGACATTTTTCAGAGAACTAGAACAAACGATCCAAAAGTTTATATGGAACCATAAAAAACCCAGAATTGCCAAAGAAATCCTGAGGAACAAAAACCAAGCAGGAGCCATAACTCTCCCAGACTTCAGACAATATTGCAAAGCTAAAGTAATCAAGGCAGTTTATATTGGTACAAAAGACAGACATACAGACCAAAGGAACAGCATAGAGAACCCAGAAATTAACCCAGACAAACATGGTCAATTAATCTTCAACAAAGGAGACAAGAATATAAAATGGGAAAAAGATAGTCCATTCAGCAAGTGGTGCTGGGAAGACTGAACAACTGCATGTAAACAATGAAACTAGAACGCACTCAGACCATATACAAAAATAAACTCAAAATGGTTTAAAGACTTAAATGTAAGACAGGACACCATCAAACTCCTAGAAGAGAACATAGGCAAAACATTCTCTGACATCAACTGCACAAATGTTTTCTTAGGACAGTCTCCCAAGGCAATAGAAATAAAAACAAAAATAAACTGGTGTGACCTAATCAAACGTACAAGCTTTTGCATGGCAAAGGAAAATGTTAAAAAAAAAACATCAAAAAAAGACGATCTACGAAATAGAAGAAAATAGTTACAATCTATGCAAACAACAAGGGCTTACTCTCTAAAATATACAAACAGCTTATACAATCACAGCCAAAAAACCAACAACACAATTGAAAAATAGACAGAAGACACGAATAGACATTTCTCCAAAGAAGACATATGGATGGTCAATGGCACATGAATAAATGCTCAACATCAGTAATTATTAGGGAAATGCAAATCAAAGCTACAGTGAGGTTAACACCTCACACCAGTCAGAATGGCTATCATTAACAAGTCTACAAGTAACAAATGCTGGAGAGGGTATGAAAAAAAAGGAACCCTCCTACACTGTTGGAGGAAATGCAGATTGGTACAACAACTATGGAAAACAGTATGGAGGTATCTCAGAAAACTAAATATAGAACTACCATATTATTCAGCAATACCACTCCTTGGCATATATTCAGACAAAACTTTCATTCAAATATATATATGCACTCCTATGTTCATTGCAGCACTATTTGCAATAGCCAAGACATGGAAACAACCTAAATGCCCATCAACAGGTGAATGGATTGAGATGACATGGTGTATATATACACAATGGAATACTACTCATCCGTAAAAAATAACAAAACAATGCCATTTGCAGCAACATGGATGCAACTAGAGATTCTCATACTAAGTGAAAAAAGTCAGAAAGACAAATACCATATGATATCACACGTATCTGGAATCTATAGCAGAAATGAATCTATCTGCAAAACAGAAATAGACTCATGGACATAGAGAACAGCCTTGTAGCTGCCAAGGGGAAGGGAGTGGGATGGACTGGGAGTTTGGGGTTAGTAGATGCAAACTATTGCATTTGGAGTGGATAGGCAATGAGATCCTGCTATATAGCACGGGAAACTATATCCAATTACTTGTGATGGTACATGATGGAGGATAATTTGAGAAAAAGAATGTATATATATATATGTATGTATAACTGAGTCACTTTGCTGTACAGCAGAAATTGACAGATATATATACATATATATATACATATATACATATGTATATATATATGTATATATATATATATGTATGTATAACTGAGTCACTTTGCTGTACAGCAGAAATTGACAGAACATTGTTTATCACCTATAATAAATTTTTTAAATTTAAAAGAGAAGGCATAGGTAGAAATCAACAGATACTGCGTTCATTACATAATACATGTCTATGCTTTATTTTAAAGGTAGGGAATCAGAAGTAGGCTATTATAGAAAATAGTTGTATAGCTGTTATAGTAATATAGTATAAGATTCTATATAACTGGGAAATTCTTCTTTGCATAGAGCAATTGTTTTTTTGCTACAGAAGGTTTTGATATAAATCATAATAACGATTTATATTTATTAAGGACTTAGGTGCTTCTCAAGTATTAGCTCATGTGAATTTCAACAGAAACCTCATTTTACAAAGGAGGATACTAACAGGCAGAGAGTAGTAATTCTTCCAAAGTCACATAGCTAATAATTAAAAAACTAACAATTTCAGCATGCCAACTGACTCAGAGCCTCATGTCTAACTATGTACTAGGTACATGACCTCCTTAGAGAAGAAATGTGATAGTTCTTGCTCAGTACTTCCTGATCAACTATTAAAAGTTTAAAAAAGAAAAAACACACTGCAGATTAAAAATAATAATAAGCATAGTTATATCCTAAAGTAAAAGTCAAGAAATAACTGGATAGGAGTTCCCGTTATTGGCTCAGTGATTAACGAATCCGACTAGGAACCGAGGTTGCCGGTTCGATCCCTGGCCTCGCTCAGTGGGTTAAGGATCCAGCATTGCCATGAGCTTTGGTGTAAGGTTCATATGCAGCTTGGAACTTGGATCCTGTGTTGCTGTGGCTCTGGTGTAGACCGGTGGCTACAGCTCCGATTAGACCTCTAGCCTGGGAACCTCCATACGCTGCAAGTACGGCCCTAGGAAAAGGCAAAAAGGCCAAAAAAAAAAAAGGAACTAACTGGATAGAATCTGGTGCATTTCTGGCCTAATTAAATAAAATTATGTCAAAAAAACCTGGGCTTTCCTTAAATATACATGTAAGAGCAGATGCTTATTTATAATCAGCTTAATTATTAACAAATGGGGACTTAACTATTAGGTTATTATGCATAATATACTGGTTTAAATTTTCAGTCGCTCTAATAACTTTGTAAAGCAATCTGCCAAAGTACAAATTGCTTTGTTTTTTTTTTCTCTTTTGGGGGGCAGGCAATTTAGGGCTAAAGGAAATTCCTTAATATACAGCACTCTTACATATTGATCAGCCCTATAGTTGGTGAGAAAATGATTAAGACTCTGAGAATATTGCCCTGTTAGTTTAATTTAAATGCAAATTTTACTAACCTGAATTTCCTTTTGGCTTTCAAAAAAAGATTTTTGAATGTGTATGTTTGTGGATATGGATATGTGTGTTCACGTGGCCTTGTACATGGCTGCACATTTTAATTTGCTTTTACTTTTATTACTTTTTTTCTGCTCTCTTATAGCCAAATATTTTGAAGTTTGTTTTTGGATGGGTATTAAGGAAAGATGAACTAAAAGCAGGAGCATTGTGAGGTGACCTTAGATTTAGATGATGTCTTTTGATTAGATAATGAGGTCATGGACCCCCACCCCCATCCCCAAATAAAGTCTTGACTTAGAGGTGACTTGACTGTATCACTCCAGAGGCAGAATGTGGAGAAATCATTTGGTTTTCCTCTGAGTTTCATCTTCTTCATCCATAACTGAGGAGGGAAGAGATTGATGTGAATGAGGTGATTTTTAAAGTCCCATTCCACTAGAAAGTTCTATTATTTTTTACATGGTTCTTCCTTCTGAAGTTATTTTCCTTTTTATAAAGTGATAATTGAGACTGCCTGCATCTATATCCCTTACCTATAAGGCTAACAACTAAGGATGCCTTCATCAGTGTGACTTTACTCTTCATTCAGTAAATTCTTACCCAGGAAGATAAGATGGTAAACCAGTGAATTTCTTGTTTTCTGCAATACCTTGTTAAAAATCAATTTATGCAAATAATGGTCTGCTCAAACAGCCTGCTTCTCAGGACAGTGGTTGTTCATCTGTGCGGACAGCTTCCTTCTTGGGACAATCGATTGCTCTAACAGGCAGACTGCTTTTTTATTGAGCACTGGTTTGCTTATTCAGACTCATTTCAATTTCCTCACCTCTATATCAACCAAATCCTAAGCTATTATACCACCAGTTTTTGCCACATTCCATTCAGGTACCCATTGAAAAACCCACTCAAAATACTCTGAAACTAGTTTCCAAACTCTATAAATGTCAGTCCCTGACCCTCATGCCTTAAAAAATCTAGAGACTTTGACCATGTGGTAATGCCATTTATTGCAATAGATAATAAACCCAACTTTACTTAACTGTCAGATTATTCTAATGGTCTTATGCGGAGTTGGAGGTCAAAACTATTACCGTTTATATTTTATAAACAGTAGTGCTCAAGGTAGTGCTCAAGAAAACACAGGTGATCAGTACTGTGCTTGCAGATATCTCTTCTGTTTCTTACTGCACTTCATTTTGGATCTTTATTAGTGTTATGAACAAAGTTGCTTTATAGTTTTTAGTAGTTTCAATAAGATATTCATGGCTTAGATGCAGTATTTGAGATAACTGGTTTCATACTGAAGTAAAAAAAAAAATAATGTGCTTGGCTGAGGTGCTAAAATTCATGCTATTTCTGTTAGTCAAAACCAAGGCACTCAGATGATACCCTAACCACTACCTATAGAGCACCATTCGAAGTCCTCTGTAAATGTGAGCCTCATTTAATCCTCATAAATGAACATAAGGGGAGTTCCCCTTGTGACTCAGTGATAATGAAACTGACTAGTATCCATGTGGACATGGATTCCATCCCTGGCCCCGCTCAGTGGGTCAAAGATCCAATGTTGGCATGACCTGTGGTTGATGTCGCAGACACGGCTTGAATCTGGCATTGCTGCAGTTGTGGTATAGGCTGGCAGGGCAGCTCTGATTTGACCCCTATCCTGGGAACTTCTATACATTGTGGATGTGGCCCTAAAAAAAAAATGACCATAAGGTATATCCTATAATTTTTCTAACTTTACTGATAGCAAAACTGATAATCAGAAAAAATTAGTACCGTAGTAATACACAGCAGACCCAGAACCCATACACGGATATCTAAGCCTAGAGTCTGTGTTCATAGCATTATCCTACCCTGCCTATTCTCGATGTATATCATGCAGAACTTTTCATTGAAAAGTTACAGATGCTAAAATTCTGTTTTTCACTCATCTTAACACTTATAGGAAGGTCCATTCCGGGAAGTATTTTATGTTTAGTCGGTTCTGCAATGTCAGAGATAGTGATTAATTCAAATATCCGTATGGATACCAGAAGTTCCACTATTAATTTTTCCTTGTTGTAGGATCACTTTAGTATCTTCCATATGAATGCAGTTATCATATAAATTTGCTCCATGTAGCACAGCAAATGGAAAGTACTTATGGGGAGGTAACCTCAGAAGAAAGGAAAATTGAAAGAAAAGTTCCAGTTTCCCTCCTCCATCATAGCATTCCTAAGAGGTTCCCTTCTTCTTTTGTAAATTTCTCCACTTGAAATTTTCTCAGTACCTAGCCCTCATTCTTCCATACCACTAGGATATGAGTTTTCAAACTGGATAGCTGTACACAAATACATTAAAGGACTGATCCCAGATTAGTTCTTCTGACTAACAATGAAGTGATAAGTTGTCCCATCTGAGCCTATTTAGGTGCAGTCAGTATACTAAGTGGCTGGATTTCTGGATCAGTTTTAGGACATATTTAAGTATTGCCCTGCAGATAAATATTCTGCAGATCCTACTGTCCTTGTGTCTTGTTGAGGCTGCGAGATCATTGGTAAAGATTTAGCTTGGCTGCGATATTTACTGAGGCAACCTAAGAATGAAAAATAGGAGGAAAAATTGCTGAAGATGGCAGTGATTTTGGACGAGGTAAGTTGTTTATCCCTCATCCACTCACATTTGGGGATTGTTGAAGGTATTTTGTCCCATAGTTTATCTTTGTCACTTGGATTTTTGTTGTTGTTGAGATATTTAAAGAAAAAGAAAACTTATTGGTCTACCTCTCTGTGCCTTTACCTACCTTTAGTCAAATCCACAAACAGTATAAAGATTGATTTCTAATGTATAAATCAAACTTTGGCTTTTCATTGAACTTTTCATTGGCCCAGCATGACATGGAACGTGCATCAAGAGCTGAAAATCCCTCTTTCAACACTCCATCTCCCTGACTTTACTCCAATAACAGTAGTCTTTTTGTTTGTAGAATATACTAAATTCTGCCTTGCCAAAATGAAATTACTATTTTATTTGCATCACTTCTGAATTCTTTAAAAAACAGCTGCTTCTCTGAATTTGCAGTTCTAAATTTATGGAAAACATGTTTTGAAAATTGTTACTATGGTTAAGCTTTGCATCAAGAAAATAAAAATTATCCAGTTAGAAATGAATTATTAAAGAGTGTAGAAGTTTGGAAAAATCATTATGAGTGTTGGAGTCTAGAAAACTGAGAGCTATAAATTCCGAAAGTAAGGTTTAATAAGTTCTACATTTTATTTGATTTTATTCTTATTTCCATGTTTTTATGATTCTGTGATTTTCAGATTTGGTTTTTTTTCTTGCTAGTAAACTGTGTTTTCATCTTTAGGCATATCAAAGCAGGCTCAAATAAGATATTTTCTTTTTTATGTTCCTTTTCTAATGACTTTTATTGACTAGATAATTCAGACAAGGGGAACAACAAGACTTTGTTTTTAGCTAGGCTATATTCTTTTTAATTAATTTTGGCTTTGCAGACCCAGATCAAAATCTTTTTTACTTCCTTCCAATTGCTTTGTTTCTTTTTTATTTGATTTTTTCATTCTTGCATTAATTGCTTTCTTTTGTCTGTTAGTTGCATTCTGCTATGATTTTTTTTTAATTTCTCAGAAGTATTTAAGTAGGTGACAACTGAAAAAGAAAGCGATAATTCACTTCTATATACCTATACCTCAGTTTTATTATCTACCATTTTCTCTGTGCATCACACAGTCATATTAGTACTGACATCCAGCCTGGTACTGCCAGTATTCCTGAATCCTTGGATTTGCTCCAGTTCTTTCATTTCAGGTGAACACTAAGTAATTACTCTATCTTCACTGCTATTGTGTCCTTTTATTGGTGATGGTTTGAATGTGAACATGGTCAGTTTGCTGAAGCTGAATTCAAAACTCCAACACAGAAGATGAATGTCAGGACACTGATTGTAATCTATAACTCTTTATATTTTATCTCTGATGTAAAAGTGTTTCAGGAAGACATCCTAATTTTTCTGTATGATTGCACTTCAAAGGCTCAAAAATAAACCATTATTATAGTCCTTAGAAGTATCTATCAATCAATAAGAATTTATTTAATCTCATTCATTTAGCGGTTGATAGCTCATTGTGGGGCTCAATATGACATAGTGGTTGAGTGGATGGACTTTGTGCCTCGTTACCTGGGTCCTTATCTCTTCTTCTAACTAGGTAAGTTACTTTTGGTGATTCATGGCCTCAGTTTCTCATTCTGTAAAATGGGGAAATGTTATTTCCCATCTCATAAAATTAAATGAGCTTAATCCTTATAATATATTCAAAATGATACCTAACACACTCTCAGTGCTAAGTCAATGTAAGGTATTATGTTATCTCCAAAACAAACAGCAATGTGAGGAATTCAAAATTTTTTTAGAAATGAATTTTATACCCCGGTGCTTGATATTTATATACATATGATTAAAAAAGTAATTACTTATAATCTTGATGTGACTGGCAGATTGGTCTGGCCCTCTGCTAACCCTAGCCAGTGATTCAGCACTTTACCATATTCCTTTCTCCCCTATTCCACATCAGATTGCCAAGGCAAGAGTGATTAATGTTAGTTTTACTCGAGTTTTTCCCAAGGAGATGGAGAAGAATACTATCTGTCATATTTATACAGGACAATTTAAACTTCCTGATTAGTCACTTTCCTCTCTCCCATATTTATGCCCTTAGCCATATATAGTCTTTTATAGACCCTCAAAGTGCACTTTCTCTTCCCAGCCGCGTTAGGTTTTACACACAGCAAAACAAAATCACAGTAGTCAAACTGTTTCCTCTTGTTGCATGTTTCAAGTATGAAGGGGTCATAGAAATACTTAATAATCAGTCATTCACTCAGGATTTTCAGATCAAGTGGATAATGGCGTGAAGTAGAAAACTTATTCTCAAGGCCCATAAAACAGGATCCAAATAACAAAAGACAATTAATGCCTATCTTTTAAATTTAAAGAGTTTATCTTTCTTCTTTGATGGTTTATGATTTGGGCATATTAAACACATTTGCTACTTTTAATTATGAGAGTTATGAAGATCCTATCTCTAAATTGCTTTATGTACCCACAGTCACATTTTGATATGTATGAGTCCCACTGCTGACTTCAATTTGCTCATATTAGCTAAAACATGCAATCAAACCTACTGACGTTCTTTTAAGAACCACCCAGTTTTCACGGATACTGGTTTCTTTAGTGTCCTTGGTTATTAGACTCAATCACTAGCTACTTTTTAGTTAGAAAACAACAGCCCAGAGGTAGAGAGGTCTAAAACTTTTTAACACCACATACATAAAAAGAAAGATTATAGTTATTACATAAATAACACTATGGAACCTTTTAAAATAGCTAGGCTTTATTCAAACTTTCACAGTGATAAAGCTGGAGTACAAATGGTGTATATTCAGAGGCTCTCTCTGTTTTACAGACCTTAAAAGAAAGGGTCAATATCTAGGTTCAGTTCCAAGCTCTTCTGTTTTAAATCTAACCAGTGATATCACTTCTACATCACCTAACACTGAAATGCACTTTTGATGAGTCATTGCAAAGTATTACAACACAATAATTGCATAGGGTTATTTTCATCTTAAAATGACTATTGATTATAATGTTGGTATTTGATTTTCAGTATAAAAATCTATTAGCTATTATCCACCAATTAGATAGAGGTAGATACCTATAATCAGGATAGTTCTTGGTATAATCTAGGACATACGCTGGTCCTTCACACATGTATCTTTGGCAAAGACAAATTCTAAGATTTTCTTAATTCAAGAATTATAGAAAATGGGTCACATAGTTTAACTGTAATAACTTAAATGCCTTAAGGGGAATTTTTTTCTGCTTTATTTTATCCTGAAGCCTCTTAATTTCTAATGCTTTACAAGCAGCACAAAAAATTAGGCTAATATATTTCAAAAACTGGCAAAAATACTAACAATGGACCTAAAACCATAAAGTAAATTTCTGAGAGTTTCATGACGTTGGAAGTGTGGCAATTTAAAACAGAATTTCTTTCAATATAATAGTCATTTGATGTGCAGCGTATGTTGCCTTAGGGAGAAAATTTTGTACCTTCTAGTATGTACTTCTCTAACATCATTACTTTACTAGAAATAAGTGAAAAACTAGAAAGAAGCCATGAAACATGGTAATTTGTTCAATGTACTCATAGTTTCTGCAACCTCTTTTTATTGAGAAAAGGTTTTCTAATTTCTTTTAAAATTTTTAATTTTTTAAATTTTTTGGCTATTTTAGGGCCACACCTGTGCCATATGGAGGTTCCCAGGTTAGGGGTCCAATTGGAGCTACAGCTGCTGGCCTACACCACAGCCACAGCATCAGGATCTGAGCCGCATCTGCAGCCTACACCATAGCCCATGGCAATGCCGGATCCTTAACCCACTGAGCAAGGCCAGGGATTAAACCCCCATCCTCATGGATCCTAGTCTGGTTCATTAACCACTGAGACATGAAAGGAACTCCAAGACTTTTTAAATGTGTAATTAATTAACTCCTGGCACCTGGCTTAGGAGTGGACTATAGACTCTTATAATCTTTATCGATATTTTTCTGTATTTCAGGGCTCAGATATGTGATCCCAAATGTTGTTGAATAACCTCTGACCTGTTCAAAAATCCAACAGCTAATTTTCCAACATAAGGATCAAGAGAAACTGATTCTTAATAAAGATTGGAAAGACTCCCGCCAGAAATTTTACTCACAAGGATGATATGTCAAAGGAGGTGGGAAGAGCCCCACTCCAAGGCATTACTTGGTTTCTTTTGGAGGCAAAAAACATGTTCAAAAATTAGAAAATTCCAAAACCCCACTGAACTGAACTTTTTAAATGAGAAAATTTTATGTGATTTAAATTTACATAAAGCTGTTAAATAATAAAAAAAAACTAACAATAATGAGATCACAAATACATCTGTATACCTCTGTTAAATAATACTATAGCAGGCATACTTTTATATCCTTAGGTTAAACAATATGAGACCAAGTAATGCCTTGTAATGCCTTGGATACTTCTTCCAAGAAACATCTGTTCCTGGAATATAAGACTATGACCTAACTAAAACAACTTTCTTTAAAGATTGTATTATAAAGGCATGCTTAACGATTTTCTCCTTGATACTTATTTCCAGGCCTTTATCTCACTCTGCCTACCAATCAAGAACTATTTTGTTATAAATTGTGCCTTGTCACAAGTAGGTCCATTATTTTACAAGACCTGCCTTAATTTCATTCACATCAAGCATTTAAGACTCTTTAAATATTCCTCCCTAGTTTCCTCATTTTGATATACTACAAGATGGAACCAATCTGATGTTCTCCCTTATCACATTAAGTCTGTTAAACTTAATTTTACTTGTTTGAGAAGATTTTAGGGTAGTCTTTGACACAATACTTAGCTTATACTCTTGTCATATGTGCATTGAAGTTGCATTTACTTTCCAATATGAAGTCTAAATTAAGTAAATAAATATCTCCTCTATAAAATTTATTGGCTAGTGCTAAACTAAGTTAAAAATAGCTGTGGCTGTTCCCACTGTAGCACAGTAGAAATGAATCAGACCAGTATCCATGAGGATTTGGATTTGATCCCTGGCCTTACTCAGTAGATTCAGGATCCAGTGTTACTGTGAGCTGTGGTGTAGGTCGCATATATAGCTCGGATGCAGCGTTGCTGTGGCTGTGGTGTAGGCTGTAGCTTCAGTTTGACCCCTGGACTGGGAACTTCCATATGCCACAGCTGTGGCGCTAAAAATCAGAAAAAAAAAAGGAAAACTGAAATTTTTATGGTGTGTATAATATAGATTCATTACATATGAGTATCCGTTACTTAAATTATATTAATATAATTAATAAATTGTACATTGAATTATGTTAATGTAATATCCCATTACTATAAAAAAAGCCTTCTCAATACCGTGTCAGTCTTTGAGTTTTATATACAGGGTAGAAATCCATGATTTATCGTTTCTACAAGACCATTTTACTAAAGTATATGTTCATATACTAAAATATTTTGTATGTGGGATTTTTCAGAGAAAGTAGACCTGAATTCTTTGTAATGTATAGCTATTTAACTTTCTAAATCTAAGCACTGCCATCACCAAACTTTAGGCATTTTCCAAATCTTTAATTATTTTAGGTCTTATCAATTTTTAACTGCTTTTTTTGTCATTTTCAATTTGAATTTAATTTATATTCTGAGACCACAATAACATCAGAATATCTGCGAATGTATTATGGAGTTTCTTAATTTCATTTTTTCAAATCTTGGAGAAAAGATTAATATTTATAATGGTGATTAAAAACACATTCTTTATGCTTTGAGTAGCAATATTCTTTTATAATGCATTTTGAAATACATATGTGATGCTAAACGTAGTACCCCAAATACGTCAGTACACTGTACCCACTATGTTGCCAGATATAGAAGATAAAATGGTAGATTTTCTTCTAGATTTAAAAACTAATATCTTACAGGCTCAAATTAATTTCATTTATTTAAATAAAATCATGCTGTTACTGGTGTGTAGGTGAATTAGCTAGACTTATAAGACAATGTTGAACATGCAGAATGTTGAGGCAAAAGGACCAAAGGAACAAAAAAGTTGACTTCTTCTATCTATTTTAACTGAAATGAGATGTCTTATGGCGGATATTCTAGGAGAACAGAAGTTTACACGAGGCAGTCAGAGTGGAGAGAGCAAAGGAAGAAACTTAACTCTCAAAAGATGATCCTTGGACTAGCGGAATTGTAATTATATAAAAACTTGTTAGAAGGGAACAGTCCCATCCTAGATACAATGAATCAGAATCTGGTGATTCAGATGCACACTTAAGTTGTTAAAGAACTGTGTTAGAGAACGCTGAAGATCAAGCTGGGTAACAGTAACCACAGAATTGGATCAGGAGCAAGTCAAAGCTTGAACCAGAAAACAGGCTGCTTACTGTGAGTCTGTGAATGATCCACTCTGGCTCAAAAGGTGGAACAGGCCTATGTGAACAGGATTTAGAAGTGAGACATGGACTGGGAGAGTACTTCAAATAACATCACATTATATGTCAACCATGAACCAAAAATTAGACTAACAGGAATAGATGGCATTTTATGATTGTAAACCTAAACAAATAGTTTATTTTTATTTAAAGAGAGGTATGCTGTCAAAATAGCAAGGCAAAAATTCTAGCTGCCTATTTACTTTTCTCACATACTCTTGAAAAAAAAAAACCTTTTTGTAACATCATTCCCCTTTTTGGTGAAAGAGTCAAATTAGCATGATGATGAAATACTGATTT
The DNA here is from genome assembly GCA_004024745.2 of Catagonus wagneri. Lineage (NCBI taxonomy): Eukaryota > Metazoa > Chordata > Mammalia > Artiodactyla > Tayassuidae > Catagonus > Catagonus wagneri. The sequence goes on from PVHT020003785.1 coordinate 8,482,988, forward strand.
CTTAAAATTTAACAAGCTTATAAAAATTGCATATAGTCATATCAATCTATTTGCTTTTTACTTTCATTTAACAGAATGAAAAAACCTGCTTTTGACACTCTACATATTGGTGGTGAGGATTGCCAGCCATGTGCAATAGTAAATGATACTTTGCATTGACTTAATGCCTTTCACATCAACAATTTAGTTGAACTTTGGTGACAGTGTCCTTATCCTCATTGATAGGGTGGTCCATTATGACTGGAAGAGTTAGGTTATAGGACTTGGCTAGAGCAGTGACAATTCTGAATTTTCGGAGGGCTAACTCATTATACCTCTATAAAGACTTAAGTTCATTTTCTTGCTCCTGAAATTGCTTCATATTATCAGACTGATGAGAGCATCGAAGCTTCTTCTGGGTCCCCTTAGCATGGGCAAGTGCGGGGTGTTTTTCTCCCTCTCTACTTTTATTAAGGTGGTATAATCACCTTGAGACTGCCAGTATTTCTTTAAAGTTGTCTTTAATACTTAAGTAACAGATGATAGAGGAGGAGCAGGGATTTAAAACTATTAAGTGTAAGAGGCCCAAGAATGTATGGTGCAATTTGGGGTATATAACTGATATTTTATAATAACTGTAAATGAAAAGTAACCTGAATATGGAAAAGGTTAAATGCAAGAGAGAGGAAAACAGAAATAAAATCACATAATTGTCATTTTAATCAATGATAACATCAAGGATAGAAACAGCAGAACCGCTTGCAATGTGGCATCCTAAATAGCAAAGTTTTTAGAAGATCGCTAGCAACGTAGTGCCTTGTTGCACACCTGTTATTTATTTCTGAGTTCTGAAATTTCTGTAATTTAACATTTTAAAATTTGTATTAGAGGAGTTCCCATTGTGGCATAGTACAAACAAATCTGACTAGTGTCCACTAGTGAGTTCGATCCCTGGCCTCGCTCAGTGGGTTGAGGATCTGGCATTGCGGTGAGCTGTGGTATAGGTCACAGACACGGCTCTGATCTGGCATTGCTGTGGCTGTGGTGTAGGCTGGCAGCTGCAGCTCTGATTCTGCCCCTAGCCTGAGAACTTCCATGTGCCATGCGCACAGCCCTAAAAAGAAAAAAATAAAAATAAATAAATAAATTATATTAGAATTATCTTGGTAATATTAACTGAATGCATCATATATAACAATTCATTTTTAAGGGAAATTTCTAAGGCAAAGTTAGTATGTGGCTATATGCCACTGTAGTAAAAAAATAGAAATTAATAACAAAGCATGACTACTTCAGTAGCAAAAAAGTGTCAATATCAAAACAAATAAAGGACAGATCAAAATAAAATGTGCAGCAATTAATAATCATAAAAAGGATAGGGTCAAAGTGGATATTATTCTGAGTTTTGGGGGAGAGTCCTACACTTTTTATAAATGACAGATTTTACCAGAACACTTTCCTGCAATATTTGTAGATGATATAAATTGTTGATACATGATTATTTATCTTCTATCTAGAGTAAAATATACTTTAGATATTTTTAATCTGATTTTATAAGGGTGCCATTAGAAATATTGAAAATTATGGAAAAATAAATTTATTTTATGGGTAAAGGTTATACCTTGTTGGAAAAGCAGGGAGCATAAGAGACAGAAAGTGGAATTATTATTTTTTTTTTGTCTTTTGTCATTTTAGGGCCGCAACGCGGCATGTGGAGGTTCCCAGGCTAGGGGTCGAATCAGAGCTACAGCTGCTGGCCTACGCCGCAGCCACAGGAACGCCAGATCGGAGCCGTATCTGAAACCTACACCACAGCTCACCGTAACGCTGGATCTTTAACCCACTGAGCAAGGGCAGGATCGAACCTGCAACCTCATGGTTCCTAGTCGGATTCGTTAACCACTGCACCATGACGGAAACTCCAGAAAGTGGAATTTGAAGATTAAAGAAAAATCAACCAACCAGAGAGCTCCTAAAACCAGGTATATCTGTTTAACTCCTGGACTGCTGGAAAAGTCAGTATCAGGCTGTTGCTTGCTGTATTTGTTAGTGGGCCTAGGGTCATTTTTGTCATCAAGTTTGATAGTTTGGAAGAAGAATTTAGTGTAGAGCTTAGGAGAATGAGGACAAAAATGGAATTCACAAATATCTTTATCTCACCGTTTCCTTCTGGTCAGGAATATTCAGAGAATAAAATATTTAGTACTTCAGTTTCTCCTTCTAAATCAAAAATTTCATTCAAGTATTTTGCATAATTGCTGTACAAAAACAGATTTATGTTTTCATTGATGTAAGTTCTATTTTTCTGAATTGACTTGAGTTTAAAGATCACATAGCTAAAATCCAGTTCTATATTTGCTTTCTTGTGGCTGAAAGTCCTACTAGCATTTTATTTTGGAATCTGAATTGTATAACTTCAAAGCAATGATATTGACCAAAACATTTGACAAATGTACTTCACAGAAAGTTTCTATTTGCACTGAATGAAGATATTCAAAACCCATGTACCTTATGCACTGTCAGACCTTTTCTATATTTTGTAGCATTTCATACTGAAAGGTTATGAATATATGCACTTGTATTTTATGGGAAATAGATTGGAACTAACAGCTGGTTCCTCATAGTTTTGTTTTTAAGAGAATAGTATTGTATGGTATCTGATTTGACAATCTTCCTGTATCTTAAGCTTTTCCCCTTTAATATGCTTATTCCTGCTAGTATGAAGACATCTAGGTATCTATGAAAATATTCAGATTAATGGATAGATTACCACAGGTGGTTTGAAAGAGTTTCAGTTGAAGATTTATGCCCATATTTTAGAAGTGGTTACATTTCCTCATTTTCTTTTGCAGCGCTATGAGAAATGCATGGTTATAGCTGTGCAAGGTTCTGAAGCATATTTTTATAACCTCAATGATTTAGGCCCCGAACTTCTTGGCAAATACTGTGGGGCTTGTTACTATGGATTTTACAGTAAGACTTTTAGACAAAGGTGGTGGCTTTTTGGATATTTCACTAAAATGAGAGAAAAGAGATTTTCATATGACCTGTATTGATGAGGACAGAGAGAATTGGAGACAAGAGCAGTATTGTTTTGTAATCACAATGCAGATGTAGCAGTTGATGGACTCAGCCCAAGAAAGCCGAATCTTAGGCTGGCAGTGGATAAAGATGAATGAGCTAATAATTATTCAGTCCCCAAAGCCCAGGAATTGGTGACATCCAGGATATCTGTAGGTTTTGGATTAAAAAAAAAAAGGGGGATTACTTTAAAGACTGATTAAAGATCACGTAGAACCACAGATTCCTTTTATACTTTGAGAACCTGGAGGATAGCCTGCTTACCCCTTTCATCCTGGCAGAAAACTGGAGATGTATTTTCAAAAGATCGTAAAATTTAAGATACCTGGGTTGGAGATAGAAGTCATGGGTAGTTAGAGGGACCACCCTGAAAATAGGAAGACAAATCAAAGTTTAAATAGTGAAAACCGAGCTTCCTCTTTGCCTGACACACTTACACCATCTCTTCTCACTTGGATTCCAGAATTCTGCCATGCAGATGTTTGTCTTCCATGCAGAGAGAGCAAAAAAAGAAATTTTGGTGGTAGTTGAGATAGGGGAGGGAACTTCATCATTCTAGAAGAAAAGAGTAAATGACACAGGATTCTTCAATGAAACAAAATATATAATCATTTAGCTCTACCCATGACATAGATATTTCAAACCACTTTTAATTTAAAAACTTCTAAATTTGATAAGACAGCCTGGGATCACTAAAAATTTATGAAATCAGAAAAAGTAAGTGGTAATAACATTTTGGAGGAAACAGGTCATGCAGCAAAAAAACTTCAGGAGACACTGAATTCAACAATAAAAGATTTAGTCATAAAATAAAAAGTTCTTGAAAATAAAATTATGAGAGCATGGAGTTCCCTTGTGGCATAGTGGGGTCAGTATATGGCATTGTCAATACAGCGACCTTTGGTGTTGCTGTGGCACAGGTTTGATCCCTGACACTGGGAACTTTCACATGCTGCAGGAGTGGCTTTAAAAAAGTAATACAAGAGCAAAATTGAAACTGTCAGTATACAATATGAAGATAAAATGAAAATATCATCCAGATGTAAAATAGAAGAGATGTAAAATAGAAGATATGTAAAATAGAAGAGAATACAATCATAAAATAAGATAGGACACAATCAAGGTGTGTATTAATGAGTAGTAGGGGTTGTGGGAAGAACTGGAGGGAAACCATCAAGGTCTAATTCAGATAAAATTCTAATAACTGAAAGACTAGAAATTTCAAATTGAAAAGTTTTCTTTATCCAGTGGATTAGTAGAAAATAGACTTATAGTAAGATATATCACTGTGAAATTTAAGATCCTTAAGATTAAAAAAAAAAAATCTCTATGAAATGTAACCTATATACTTTCAAAAAGAAGAAAAGGGGAGTTCCCTTCATGGCTCAGTGGTTAACGAATCCGACTGGGAACCATGAGGTTGCGGGTTCCATCCTTGGCCTTGCTCAGTGGGTTTAGGATCCGGCGTTGCCGTGAGCTGTGGTGTGGGTTGCAGACGCGGCTCGGATCCCGCGTTGCTGTGGCTGTGGCAAAGGCTGGCAGCTACAGCTCCTGTTAGACCCCTAGCCTGGGAACCTCCATATGCCGTGAGTGTGGCCCTAGATAAGGCAAAAAGACAAAAAAAAAGCAGAAAAGTAAGCTGCCTAAGAAAGATTTCAGAGCAGTATTTGACTTTTCAAAAGCAACCTTATCAGAAGACAATGGAAAAGGGCTTTTGAATTTTTCTTTTTTTTATGATAAATGATTTTCAACATTTAATTCTCTACTGCTAAATGAGAATAAACCTGGTCAGGACTGACCACCTGATAGCTTACCTTCCTGAGAAGAAAGTAGCTTCCTGCAAAGCTACATGGACCAAGGTTTAAGACTCTGTTGCTTATCGAGCCCCAAATCTTGGACTCTAGCTTCCAGTCACATCAAGGAAAACACTGATGCTTCATCCCCCATCATGCTGATTTGGCAGGATAGGCCTAGAACTAAGGTTTTGCCACATTACACTGCTATTGTATTCTATTGTATTCTGATCACATCAAGCGAGCAGCTGGTGCTTCATAATCATGCAGCTGTAAACCCCACAGCCCAAGGAGTAGATGCCATCTTCCAAGTCTGATGTACAGACCGTACTGAATCCTGGTTGCTCCTTAGAAAGTCATGACTTATACACCTATTCATCCTTCTGTCTCTATGATTTTTTTATAAGAGATGCTTCTACACTGTATCTGATAGGTTTATGTTATATTACTGTATGTTCTCTATACATAACATTTGGCTCAAGGAAAAAGGTTTCTTGCTAGCCACCCCAACATAGACCTCTGAAAACAAATTAAAGAATCAAAAGCTTTTTTAAAAAATCCTGGGTATTGGAAATGTCTTTTATACGCTAAGTGTATAGCCATGGAAATACATGGGTTTTGATTGTTCACAGGAATTCACTTCCACTAGTCTCAAGAAATAGGAGAACCAGAGAATTAGTTGAATAGAACAGAATTCCTTGTTTATTAACTGTTTTGGATGGAATCATTTCCTCTATCAAAGGAAAAACAACTAGACCCCAGGATAAAATCTCTCTCCCCCCTCTCCTCTCCCCTCCCCGCATCTCTCTCTCTGACACACATACACATGCAGAACACGATACTGGATTTCCTGTTTATGATCATCTAAGGACATGTGTAATATGAATCACCATCTGTTACTTAGGCTAGAGGGCCTTTTAGGATGGGACATGTTTTATCTGTACATACGTGGGGAATATCCTCAAACTGTACCTACTCCCCTTGAGATTAGGATGATAATACAGTCATTTTAGTAGAATAAGTCATCACTGCCCTGAAACCACAGAGGTATTTCTTGACTGGGATGCCCAGGCAGAGGTATTGAATGCCCAATAGCAGATTGCCTTACACAAATTTTAAGTGCTGGAGGAGTATCCAAATACCATGGAAACAGTCAAAGAATACCCCTCGCTGTCCCTGCACTGCAATACTAACTCATTCCATGTGGATTCAGATGGCTATTTTTTTCCTTCCCACACATAGTGCATCTTTTCTGGGTGAAGGTTTCCTTTGTTAAATATTCATGGGTTTGCCAGTGTTATGTAGCTAGCAGATGTGGCTCAGATCTGGCATTGCTGTGTGTGTGGCATAGGCTGGCAGCTATAGCTCTGATTCAACTCCTAGCCTGGGAATCTCCATATGCCATGGGTGTGGCCCTAAAAAATAAAATAAAGTAAAAACCTAGAAATACCTCAAAGAAAGAAAGGTGAAAAATCGTCATCATAAAATAAACATTTCATAGTATTTATTAGGCATAATATTATGTCTTTATTTGTATCTAATTACAGTTATAACAGCATTAGAGAAATCTATAGGAGGAATAGAAAATGTGTCTTGTGTGTGTCTGTGTCTGTGTCTGTCTGTGTCTGTGTTTTCAGCATTTCTTGGAATCGGTGGCACTATGTAAAGGAGGCCAAGTCTTTATTTCACAGTGAGAAGCCATAACACAAACTTGAAATGAGAAAAAAAAAAAAAAAGATGTAGCTGTATAAGAATATATTTTTAAAACCATGTTTTTATGAACATGACAGTTAGCTGAGAGAGTCGACAGTGATCATCTCTGATGAGTGAGAAATGGATCGGGAAGCAGAATTGCTCTTTTTTTCACAACAAGCCATATAGGATTATTTGATCTTATAAACTATGTGCTATGCTTTCAAGGACACACACACACACACACACACACACACACACACACACACAAAACCAATTTAAACCAATGTCAAAGTGGAAAAATCTCTTTGTGAAATAGAAGAGAGATACTGCTGCTTCATTTGCTGCAGGAAACAGATCCAAAACAATATCGCTACAATTTATGACAAGGAGTGTTCATTTTCCTCTAGGAGTTTTATGGTTTCTGGTCTTATATTTAGATCTTTCATCCATTTTGAATTTATTTTTGTGTGTGATGTTATGGATTATTCTAACTTCACTAGTTGACATATGAAATTAGGCCAGTTTATCCAGCATCACTTATTGAAGATACAGTCTTTTCTCCATTGTACATTCTTGTCTCCTTTGTCATAGATTAATTGCATAGGTTTCTTTCTGACCTATTTTTTCCCACTATCTATAAGTCTGTTTTTGTTCCTGTGGCATAATGTTTTGATTAGTGTAGCTTTGTATATAATCTAAAGTCAGGGAGCGTGATTCATCTAGCTCTATTCTTTCTCAACGTTGCTTTGGCTATTCAGGGTCTTTTGTATTTTTGTATGAATTTTAAAATTATTTTTTTCTAGTTCTGTAAAAAATGCCCTTGGTATTTTAATAGGGATTGCATTGAATCTGTAGATTTCCTTGGGTAATATGGTAATTTTAACAATATTAATTCTTCCAATCCATGAATACAATATATCTTTCTATTTGTATCATCTTCAGTCTCTTTCATCAGTGTCATAATTTTCCAGGTACAAATCTTTTACCTCCTTTGAGTGGTTTGTTCTTAAGTATTTTATGATTTTGTTGTGATAGTAAATGGGAGTCTTAATTTCTTCCTTTTTTTTTTTTTTGTCTTTTTAGGGTCACACCCATGGCATATGGAGGTTCCCAGGCTAGTGGGGGAGAATCAGAACTGCATCCACTGGCCTACACAACAGCCATAGCAATGACAGATCCGAGCTGCACCTGTGACCTATACCATAGCTCATAGCAAATGCCGGATCCTTAACCCACTGAGCCAGGTCAGGGATCGAACCTGCATTCTTATGTATGCTGGTCAGATTTGTTTTCCTTGAGCCCTCTTAATTTCTCTTTCTGATATTTCGTTATTAGTGTATAGAAATGCAATGGATTTCCATATATTAATTCTGTATCATGTAGGTTCACTGACTTCATTAATGAGTTCTAGTATTTTTCTGATGATATCTTTGGGATTTTTTTTTATGTACAGAATCATGTAATCTGCAAACAGTGACAGTTTTACTTCTTCTTTTCCAGTTTGGATTCATTTTGTTTCTTTTTTCTTGTTTTCTCTCTTTTTTTTTTGTCTGATTGGAGTGGTGAGGACTTACAAAACTGTTTTGAAAAAAGGGCAAGAGTGAGTTTCCTTGTCTTGTTCCTGATCTTAGAGCAAATACTTTCAGCTGTTCCTGTTGAGTATGATATTAGTTGTGGGCTTGTAGTATTTGGCCTTTATTATGTTGAGATATGTTCCTTCTATGCCCACTTTCTGGAAGCATTAAAAAAAAAAAAAAAGAGCACATTATGAGTACACATTTTGTCCAAGCACTATGGTAAATACTTCAGATTAAAAACCTTTATAAAACATGAATGAAGACCTAATATTATTTTAGCCAATGGATGAAAAGAAGCAGTAAGAGAAGAACTTATTATAAAGCATAATTTCTTCAATGTTATATTTAAAAGTATATCATTCATTCACCAGTCTTTATTATTAGAAATAGGATCTTTCCTTCGATATGAATCTGCTGACTAGATCTGAAAATAATCTCCTTCACATTAACACACCTATAATCCATTGTCTATTTTGCTATTTTCACTTTCCATAAAAGAGAGCAGGAGCTTAAGTCTCCTGGGAATTGAAATGAACACATTTTATTTGAAAATTTTATGAATTTTCCTAATCTTCTATAATTACCTTGGCTGTGCCTAATTAGAAATGACATTTTATATGGTGATTTAACGTTTTCATTTTCCCACAGTATTTAACTTAGCTTTGGGAGAAACATTTCTTTACACACTCATACTTCTTCAGTTTGAATAATAAATTATTCATAATAACATGCAGCTTTTGTAAAAGTTTTAAAAAACCACTGGGAACAGAAGTGAATGGATGGTTTAGCAAGAAGTCTCTTATCTATGCACATTTCTCATACGTTGAGCTTCTTTCAGTAGCTGTCACCAATAAAATAGAATTTTTTGTCAAATTAGCTAACTGGGAGTCAAGATAGCTTCTACTTTGATTGTTATTTACTATTCACATTTCTGTAAGATAATGCATGTCATCATCTCACCATTTTTCATTTTGCCTGTCATACATTGGGACTCAATAAATACTTGTTGAATGACTCATGGAATTCCCATTTCACAGTCGGTAAACTCAGTAAAAGGTTTTATAGGACTTGAACTAAAATCTGGTTCCAGGTCCAATTGCTCAAGATTATGTTATTCTGGGTTGCTACTTAAATTTTTTAGGCTCTTCAAATTCTCTATCACTGTTAGTTACTTTGGGAATTTCTGATGAAATACAGGTTTTCAGATACTTTAAACAGAACACTTTTTGAATAATTCATAGGTGAAAAATAACTCTCTTCATATATGTGATGTTATTCATCCATGGTCCCATCAGACAGGCTGGATTCTGGCATGATTTTTTACATGATAGTTGAGTTTGTCCAGAAAATTGATACTAAAAGAGAAAGAGAATAAGAGAAAAACCATTTTTGGAGTTGAAAGGTAAAACACTGAAAATAAACTTAGATTTTTTTTTAAAAACTACACATATAATATATCTATATCTCATAAGAGGGTATGGCCCATGTATAAAGTTTTCCTAGTAGATAATGCCTTAGTATTTACAAATTACCAACAAGGTAGGCACACAGAAACATATACATGCATGCATAGTCATTATGCAGTTTGCCCATAAAAATATATATTTTATATGTATATACTTCCCTCTCTCTTTTCTCCCTCCCTTACTCCTTCTCCTCTCCATTTTCTTTCTCTTTAATTTAAACCCAGTTCAATACAATATTCATTTAGTAAAAAAGGGGAGCATTTATTCATTTAACTCTATTATTAGACATATTATTTCCAATTAAACATAATAGTTTAGGAAAATAATCTTTTAATCCAATAATGGAGTAATGTGAATTTAGACACTCAAAATAATTATAATGTAAGTTAAGGTTATAAAGTGAGGTTAAAGTTAAAAAGTTAGGAGTTCTCACTGTGGCACAGTGGGTTAAGAACCTGACTCCAGCAGAGGCAGAGGTCCACAACTGTGGCTGAGATTCAATCCCTGGCCTAGGAACTTTAATATCCATAGGTGTAGACATTAAAAAAAAAATGTTAAACAGACTTTTAATGGTGTTCAATTTATATAATAATTTTAGCATCACTTGAAAAAGCAGTTTATCAAAATGCTAATAAATATTTCTCATTGTTAAACTAATATGAAATATAAAAATATGAGATAGGATAACTGCATAGTGTTGTGCATTTGTCCAAGTTAAAGAATGTGTTTTTTTTCCTCCCACATATTTTATTTTCCTCAGCTTCATGAACAGATACCACAATCTCATATTGAGCCCCCTTCTCTTATGGTCGCAGCATTTTTATTTCCGAGTCAAAACTTGTCTTATGTGTTCAAATGTGTAGAGTGTTATGTGACTACTGCTTGCTGTTCTGGTAGCTACATCTTTATTCTTTTAACTTTATTTATTTATTTATTTATTTACTTCATTTTAGAATGGGGCCTTTTATTTTATTTTATTTTTTTATCTTTTAAGTGATTTTATTATTTTTTTTCTTATTAAGAATGAATTTTATTTCAGTTATAGATGTACAAAGATCATAAGTCAATTTGATAGATTTTGTGTCCCAAACCCACAGTGCATCCCCCCACCCCCAGACTGTCTTATTTGAAAAACCAAGGTTTTCCAAAATCTGTGAGTCATTGTCTATTCTTCAAAGAAGTTCATTGTGTCTCTTTAGTTTCCACATGTAAGCGGTAGCATTGGGTGTTGCTGTCTAATTGTCTGACTAGTTTCACTTCATATGATAATTTCTGGGTTCATCCATGTTGCTATAAATGTTGTTATTCCATTCCTTTTAATGTCTGAGTAGTAGTCCATTGTGTGTATGTACCATATCTTCCCTATCCATTCCTCTGTTGATGTGTATTTAGGTTGTTTCCATGACCTGGCTTCTTCCCTCTCTAGCTGCTTTAGATGTAAAGTTAGGTTGTTCATTTGAGCTTTTTCTTGTTTCCTGAGGTAAGGTTGTATTGCTATATACTTTCCTCTGAGAATTGCTTTTGCTGCATCCCAGAGGTTTTGGAGTGTTATATCTTTGTCGTCATTTGCTTCTAGGTATTTTTTAATTTCCGCTTTGATTTCTTCATTGATCCATTGGTTGTTTTCTTGTTTTTGTATCCATTCGGCTAATCTATGTCTTTTGGTTGGGGCATTCAGTCCATTAACATTTAAGGTAATTACTGATATATATGTTCTTATTGCCATTGTATTAACTGTTTGGGGTTTTTTTGCTCTTTTTTTTTTTTACCCTGAAGCTTTGATATAGGAGTCTATATACAAATGAGATTGTTTTAAGTTGTTGGTTTCTTAATTGCACGTGCGTCTCCAGTGACATGCATTTGTGCTCTCTTCTCAAGAATTCTGATTTTGGTAGCATAGTTGTGCATGGATGATTTAGTATCTTTACTTTATATATGCCTTTACTGGTGAGCCTTGTCATTTGTGGCTTTTTCTTTTCTACCTAGAGAAGTTCCTTTAAGATTTGTTGTAAAGCTGGTTTAGTGTTGCAGAAATCTCTTAGCTTTTGCTTACCTGTAAAGGTTTTGATCTCTCCTTCAAATCTGAATGAGAGCCTTGCAGGGTAAAGCAATCTTGGTTGGAAGTTTTTCCCTTTCATCACATGAAGTATATCATGCCACTCCCTTCTGGCCTGCAGAGTTTCAGCTGAAAAATCTGCTGATAACCTTATTGGGGTATCCTTGTATGTCATTTGTTTCTTTTCCCTAGCTGCTTTCAAAATTTTCTCTTTGTCTTTAATTTTGGTCATTTTGATTAACATGTGTCTCAGGGTGTTCCTCCTTGGGTTTTTTTTATATGGTACTCGTTGCGCTTCCTGAATTTGACTGAGTGGTTCCTTTCCCATATTAGGGAAGTTTTCGGCTATTATCTCTTTGAATATTTTTTCTGTCCCCTTCTCTCTATCTTCTCCCTCTGGCACCCCTATAATACGGATGTTGGTACGTTTAACATTATCGCAGAGTTCTCTGAGACTCAGCTTATTTCCTTTCAATCTTTTATCTCTTTTCTCTTCTGCATTAGTGATTTCCACTAATCTGTCGTCCACCTCACTGATTCGTTCTTCTGCCTCCTGTATTCTACTGTTGGCTGCTTCTAATGAATTTTTTATTTCAGTTATTGTATTTTGCATCTCTTCTTGTTTAATTTTTGCAGCTTTATTTCTCTGCTCATTGTTTCCTGTAAATGATCAGTCTTTGCCTCCAGTTTATTTCCAATGCCTTGCATCATCTTCAGCATCAACAGTCTAAAGTCTCTTTCTTAGAGGCTGATAATCTCATCACTGAGCTGTTTTTCTGGGCTTTTGTCTTTCTCTCTTATATGGGTTAGAGTTTTCTGTCTTTTCATTTTTATAGTTTTTTGGTGTGATGACCTTTCTGCCAACAATAGAGTTGTAGCCTCTCTTAGTTCTGGCCTTTGCCTCCCCTGTGACTAAAGTTGGCATGGGCTGGGCTTGCTGTAGGCTTCCTGAAGGAAGGGACTGATGCCTGCCCACTGGTAGGTGGATGGATTCCTCTTCCTCTGATGGGTGGGGCTTTGTCTCTGGATGAGATTAGAGGCTGGCTTTGTGCCTGAGGTGTCTTTAGGCAGCCTGTTTACTGATGGGTGGGGCTGTGATCCCACTTGGATTATTGTTTGGCCTGGGGCTCCTCAGAGCTGATGGGAGGGACCAGATTTTCCCAGAAATGGCCCCCTCCAGAGAAACGCAGGCTGATGAATGATCCCAAGAGCTTCACCTCCAGTGTCCTTCCCCCACAACAAACCACAGTCACCCCTATTTTCCCAGGAGATCCTCCAAGAATTGCAGTCAGGTTCCACCTGGATTCCTATGGAGACTGCTTTGCCCTGGGACCCAGTGCACGTGAAAGTCTGTGTGTGCCTTTCAAGAATGGGGTCTCTGTTTCCCCCAGTCATGTGGAGCTCCTGCACACAAGCCCCACTGGCCTTCAATGCCAGATGCTCCAGGGGGTCTTTCTCCCTGTGCCCGATCACCAGGCGTGGGGTTTTGACGCAGGGCTCAGAACTCTCAGTCCTGTAGCTGAGTCTCTATGATGCAGTTACTTTCTTCTCTGCGGGGCTTCCCACCCAGGAGGTATGGGGTTGCTTCTATCACATAATCGCCCCTCCTACCTCTTGATGTGGTCTCCTCTTTGTCTTCCGGAATAGAATATCTTTTTTGGAAGTTTAGAGTCCATTTTGTTGAAGGCTGCTCGTTATTTGGTTGTAGTTTTGCTGTTTTTCGGGAGAGAAGTTGAACTCCAGTCCTTCTCTTCCGCCATCTTCTATTCTTTTAACTTTAAACTGTGATACCAAATAAAAGGCATTATTTCAGGAAAAAAGATTACTTATTTCTGAATAATTTGATAATTATTCACTAATCATTTATTATGTGGTGAATATTGGGCTAAGTAATAGAGTTAAAATACAACAAAAAAGACAGTCTCTATCGTTAGGAAAAAAAAAAGCATGGGTAGGCAGACAGAGATGTGCTTATAAAACAATATAGCAACATCAAGATAAAATGGATGAATTAACAGAGTACATTTTGTAATATGGTAACAGGGTTTTGTGAGACAAGCATATAAAGGACATCAAAGTTTGGTCAGATTGTGTCATGATGGGAGAGCATACTGGGAAACTCTATATACCTTTTGGACCCTGGTTCATTTTTTACCTATGCATTTTACCTGCTTAATGATTTTGTCAAAGGTTGTGCTGATAATTACAGAGCGTTATTGGGAAAATGGAAATAAGTGAAAAAGAGTTTTCCTTTCTTTAAATACCTTTACCAGTTGTTTCCAAGGAATGGAAAGAGAAGTTGAAATCATACCTTTCTGTTCAGAATAGTTTCTTCCAATATTAAATAACAGTGTCATCATAAATTATCATATTCATTGCCACAGTGTCTTTGACCAGTAGGTTCAAGAAACACTATCACACCAGTTGTGGAAATGGAAGAAATCAGTTACCGAAAGGCCAACATACACAAGGAGTGAAGAATTTGTCCATGATTCAGAGTCAGTGACCTACTATTTATTTCAGCTGTATCAGATGCTTTTGAAACATTGTATTGTTTGCCATGTAAAATTGAAATACTTTTTCCAAGTGATTTTGACCATGCAGATTATTCAATTGGTGAAAAATTTAACAGCCTAGATTGTTTCTTTTCAGATAGTTCCACATTTGAAATACATTCTTTAAAAAAACAAACAAAAGGACACCCTGACATGTTTGCCAATAAATGGACAAACTCAAAGCACATGTTATATGGTAAATATCTCTACTTTTTTCTTATAAGTGATTAATAAGTACACTTAATATTATGGACCAAGCCTTCCCATCTGGTATTGCAGTCATATGACTAAGTTTCTAGCAGTTATAAACAAAATGTTGTCAAGAAGACTGATAGCTGTTAATGAAATTTTTGATTTTCTAAATATTTATAACAGAGTATTGTAAACTTAAATTCATACAATTTTGGAAGGAAATGACTTCAGAACATATCCATTTTTTATATGAGGAAACAGAAACAATATTTTACCAATTGTCTAAGAGAACCTGGCTATATATAACCTTTGTGTAGATAAGGTAGAAAAAGATTTATAAGCACGAGTGGTCTGAAAATTATAAGCAGATGAAATTCAATCCAATTTTAAAAAATCTTTGTGCAGAAGAGAAAGTAATTATTCAAAAATTTAAAAAAGCAAATATTTTTAATTTGTATTCTTTGTTTACTAAAGCAAATAGACATAAAGTATATCTTGTTTTAGAAAACATTTTTCCTCTCTTTCATCTAATGTTATAAAGCAGATTTTATAAATACATGACAAAATAAATATAATATATATATTTACATATAGGATATAAAAATTGGATACCAGGAAAAATCTTGTTAATTTAACATATTATTTCCTCTTAAGGTATTTCATATTAAAAAAGGGCAAAACTTTGTCCACTCATGTTGTGTTACCATGGTAATAGACTTCTGCCAATGACTTATTTTAATTGTAATAATGTTCGTGCAATTTTGGC
Source organism: Catagonus wagneri (assembly GCA_004024745.2). Lineage (NCBI taxonomy): Eukaryota > Metazoa > Chordata > Mammalia > Artiodactyla > Tayassuidae > Catagonus > Catagonus wagneri. The sequence goes on from PVHT020003785.1 coordinate 8,498,148, forward strand.
ATAATTTAAATGAATTTTCCTTCTCCTCCTTTTCTTTATTCCTGAAAGAGCAAAATCTAGATTAATACAGAGTAGTAATGTTTTGCCATTTCTCAAGAACATACAAACGAAAACAAAAATAATTTGTTTCTATTTTTCTTTAAAGCTTTAAGCTCAGTTCTTCTCTTGTGTTATTCTTGACTTCATGTGTCCACTTTATTCAAAGTCAATTCATGTCTCTTCTGTAAACTTAGCACCTATACCTGCTTGGATCACATTACATTGTATTGTGATTAAATCTTGCATGCATCTTTCTTATTACCTGAACTAGTCAATAGAATGTATAGAAATATTTTATATTGGTGATGTCACATAAGGTGTTACTACCCACATATGACTACTTTAGAATGTGGTTAATTCAAATGAGAAAGGTATTTTTAATTGTATTCCATTTTTATTAATTTAAATTAAAATTTAAATGCTAACTGGGCTAACGGCTACCATATTGGATGGTACAGTATCAGACAGAAACTCTGCAAGTATTTTTAATTTCAATTTAAATTGACTAGGAATTTACAAAATAGTCCCATGAATTGATATTCCACAGACTATAACCAGAGCACAGTCCTTGAGACCAAAATATTTTTAACCCAACTCTGGGTAAGTATCAAATTTTTTTTAAAAAGTGACAATGATTATTGAACTTTTAACATTCCAGTAGAAATGTATTATCTTACATTACATTTACATATATGTTAGAGAAATGGCCTAGGAAATAAGCAATATGCGTAATTTCAAATAAACTTTATAAAACGTCATTCTCCATTATTAAGTATACTTATACTGCACACTAAAATGTATGTATATATAAATTATATACTTTTATAAATAAATATATCTTATTCATAACCCTACTCAGTTATTTTAAAACTGTTTAAATTTTATCTCATTGTATCATATTTCTCTAATTTTTTCCGTTCTCTTCTTTGTGCTGCTTTCTCTCAAACTTCTCTAGGTTGTGGATGTCATATTTTGCCTAGTTTGTATATTTTTGTTTTTCTTACATTTCTTAGAGAGTTTTATGTTTCTTGGGGAAAGTGATTGATTAATGTATTTTAAAATCAATAGTATAGCAATATTTATTGGTTTAAGCTAATATAACTATTACTCCCCAAAATCTGAGAAGAAATCATTTGAGAAAATGTCCATATAAATGAAATAATAAAACAGCAATAAAAATCAATATGATTAAGTAATTTTACTTAGTCTGAATTTCTAAAATTGGTAAAAATACACAGTGATTTTAATGACATTTTCAGTGATATCACCTAATAACAGTACCAAAACAAAAACTAAAAGAAAATGTAAGGTGTGGAGAATTTTAAAAATCATAGTACAAAAATCTAGAAAATTACAGAATCTTAAAAGTATGCAAAATCGTGATTTAAGGGCATCCTTTTGAAATTTCACTTGATATAATATATGATGATATAATGGCAAACAATCTCTTATAAGTAAATATGATGGAGGCTGACCTATAGTATCAATATTATATACTTCATAAAAATATATCCATTGTGTGTTTCTCAGACCTTATTTGGATGGCTAGGAAAAAAATTTAAAAAACTGGAATACAAACCATAAGGCAGAATTTTCATCCTATTTTGGCTAAATGATGAACTTCTTGCATTGGAAGACCAAAGTTTAGTCCTCTTCATTTATTTTATAAATATTTAGATTGTTGCTTTCCACTCAATCATCTTCAGACGTTGGCTCTATACTTTAGTATTACAATTAGCTTATACAAAATGACATAAACAATAGTTAGAGCCATGTCATTTTGGAGATCGTCAAATGTACTCTTCTGTAGAGAGGAAGTATAATATTACAGACAGTATATATATGGAAGTACATGGTTGTGAGTTCTAATCATAGTTTATCACTAGGTTAGTCTCTGGGCAATTCACTTTAAAGTTTTTAGCTTCAATTTTTTAATTTATTTTTTGTTTTAATGATTTTTATTTTTTCCATTATAGCTTGCTTACAGTGTCCTATCAGATTTTTACTGTACAGCAAGGTGGCCCGGTCACACATACATATATAAATATTTTTTTCACATTATAATGCTCCATTGTAAGTGACTAGATACAGTTCCCAGTGCTACACAGCAAGATCT
>PVHT020003785.1:8501302-8579319 GCA_004024745.2 Catagonus wagneri
TTAGCTTCAATTTTTTAATTTATTTTTTGTTTTAATGATTTTTATTTTTTCCATTATAGCTTGCTTACAGTGTCCTATCAGATTTTTACTGTACAGCAAGGTGGCCCGGTCACACATACATATATAAATATTTTTTTCACATTATAATGCTCCATTGTAAGTGACTAGATACAGTTCCCAGTGCTACACAGCAAGATCTCTTTGCTAATCCATTCCAAAGTCATTAGTTTGCATCTATTAACCTCAAATTCTCAATCCATCCCACTCCAGCCCCCTCCCCCTTGATAACCATAAGTCTGTTCTCCATGTCCATGATTTTGTTTTCTGTGTAAAGGTTCATTTGTGCCGTATATTAGATTCCAGATATGTGATATTGTATGGTATATGTGTATCTCTTTTTGACTTTCTTAACTTGGTATGAAAATCTCCAGTTCCATCCATGTTGCTGCAAATGGCATTAATTTGTTCTTTTTTTATAGTTGAGTAGTATCCCATTGTGTGTACATACCACATCTTCTTAATCCATTCATCTGTCGCTGGACATTTAGATGATATCCATGTCTTGGCTATTGTGAATAGTGCTGCGATGAGCATGTGGATGCATGTGTCTTTTTCAAGGAAAGTCTTGTCTTGATAGATGCCCAAGAGTGGGATTTCTGAGTCATATGTTAGTTCTGTATATAGTTTTCTAAGGTACCTCCATGCTGTTGTCCATAGTGGTTATACCAATTTACATTCCCACCAGCAGTGCGGGAGGGTTCCCTTTTCTCCACACTCTCTCTAGCATTTGTTATTTGTGGACTTATTAATGATGGATATTCTGACTGGTGTGAGGTGGTACATCATAGTAGTTTTGATTTGCATTTCTGTAATAATCAATGATGTTGAGTATTTTTTCACGTGCTTGTTGGCCATCTGTATATCTTCTTTGGAGAAATGTCTATTCAGGTCTTTTGCCCATTTTCCCATTGGGGTGTTGGCATTTTTGCTGTTGAGTTGTATAAGTTGTTTGTATATTTTAGAGATTAAGCCGTTGTCAGTTGCATCATTTGAAACTATTTTCTCCCATTCCATAGGTGGTCTTTTTTTTTTTTAATGGTTTGCTGTGCAAAAACTGGTCAGTTTGATTAGGTCCTACTGGTTTATTTTTGCTTTTATTTTTGTCGCCTTGGGAGACTGACCTGAGAAAACGTTTGTAAGGCTGATGTCAGAGAATGTTTTGCCTGTGTTCTCTTCTAGGAGTTTGATGGTGTTTTATCTTACATTTAAGTCTTTAAGCTATTTTGAGTTTATTTTTGTGTGTGGTGTGAGTGTATTCCAGTTTCATTGATTTACATGCAGCTGTCCAGTTTTCCCAGTACCACTTGCTGAAAAGACTCTTTTTCCCATTTTATATTCTTGCCTCCTTTGTCGAAGATTAATTGACTGTAGGTGTCTGGGCTTATTCTGGGTTCTCTGTTCTGTTCCATTGGTCTGTTTGTCTGTTTTCCCACCAGTGCCACACTGTCTTGATTACTGTCGCTTTGTAGTATTGCCTGAAGGGGAGCTATGCCTCCTGCTTGGTTTCTGTTCCTCAGGATTGCTTTAGCAATTCTGGGTCTTGTGTGGTTCCATATAAATTTTTGGATTGTTTGTTCTAATTCTGTGAAAAATGTCATGGTAATTTGATATAGGGATTACATGAATCTATAGGTTGCTTTGGGTAGTATGGCTGTTTTTACAGTATTAGTTTTTCCAACCCAGGAGCATGGAATATATTTCTATTTCTTTGAATCCTCTTTAATTTCCTTGATTTTTGTTTTATAGGTCTCAGCATGTTAAGTCTTTCACCTCCTTGGTCAGGTTTATTCCCGGGTATTTGATTTTTTTGGGGTGCAATTTTAAAAGGAACTGTATTTTTGTATTCCTTTTCTAGTATTTCATTGTTAGTATGTAGAAATGTGACTGATTTCTGAATGTTAATCTTATATTCTGCTACTTTGCTGAATTTGTTGGTCAATTCTAGTAGTTTTTGTGTAAATCCTTTTTTTATGTATAGTATCATGCCATCTGCATACAGTGACAGTTTTACCTCTTCTCTTCCTATTTGGATACCTTTTATTTCTTTTGTTTGCCTCATTGCTGTGGCTAGCACTTCCAATACTATGTTAAATAAAAGTGGTGAGAGTGGGAATCCTTGTCATGTTCCAGGTTTTAGTGGGGAGGCTTTCTAGCTTCAGTTTTTTAAATTTAAAATTAAGGTGTAGAGCTATATTATTTTAAGATCTAAATTTGAAGAATGTGTAAAAGAAAAATATGGGAAAGCTAAATTGCCTATTATCGTTACTTTATGGCATTCACATTACCTCTATTCAGGCACTGTGATAGGCCCTGTCATACACTTAACATCAAGAGTTTGCATTTGAGGAGTTCCTGTCATGTCTCAGTGGTTAATGAACCCGACTAGTATCCTTGAGGACGTGGGTTCATTCCCTGGCCTTGTTCAGTGGGTTGAGAATCTGGCATTGCCTGTGAGCTGTGGTGTAGGTCACATACACAGCTTGGATCCCGCATGCTGTGGCTGTGGTGTAGTCTGGCAGCTACAGTTCCAATTCGACCCCTAGCCTGTGAACCTCCATATGCCATGTGTGTGGCCCTAAAAAGGCAAAAGCCAAAAAAAAAAAAAAATGCAGTGGAGTTGAGGAAAGGTATGTAAACATTAGTGTACTAAAAACTGCAGATGTTATGGTAGGAAGATATGTAAATGAGGGGTTCCATTTTATTCAGGGACAAAATGGGTAATGGGATAAAAAAAAAATCCTGGACAGGATAACATTTGTGTTGAGTTTTGAAAGGTGGTCATGTTTACATGTGGCCAAAGTAGAAGATGGCTTTTCAAGATTTGAGGAGCAGAGAGAGAAGAAACAGAGTAGTGAAAGGCATGAAATGATGTGTTATAGGAATTGCAAAGAATCTGTTTCCATTCTTCCGTTAAACTAAGACATAAGCGTGAACATAGTAGGCATAGATTGCACCTCAAGGTTTGTAGGTTTATACTTTCAAAAGAATATAACATTCTGGGAGCTGACCAGTACATTTCCTGGAGGACTTTGAATAGCATATTAATGAGATCAGGTTATAACCAATAAGGAACCCACCTATCTGCTTCATAAAGATAATACTGTAGTGTGAAGGAAAATGTTTAATAAACACTGTATCAGGATATTCTCTTTTTCTATATTTTCCATTATAAAAGCACAGTTTTCATGCTTTATTTCCCCTTCACTTAACTTTTTCTCTTTCAGAACCTTTCTTTAGCACTCTGGGAGAAAACATTGCCTGTATTTACAACCCTTTTACTGTTGAAATGAGATAAGTCACCTTCACGGTTCTCAAAGCTCTAATGCAGCAATTCATAGTCAAAAGGTTATTTTTGCACCAAGGTCATTGATTTGAGAATATGTTTGGGCACAGTGTGAGAAATGTGGGTGTCTTGTGAACAACAAGGTTCTGAAAAGAATGTACCTAAGCCATCTCTGTTCTCTTAAAGCACAGATTTCTGTAACAAGTGGCCATGCATGACATTTGTGAGCTTTCCTGCCAGGCTAAGCAGATTACATAATTGTCATCAGGTAAAATATAGATCTCCTGAGAGAAAGTTCAAGGAGAAAAGAACTTTATTTTATCATTTTGAATTAAACAAACATACTAAAGTATCAATCAGTTAAGCAATAGTTAATGTACATTTTTAAATGTAGTTGAAAAATAATAGGGCAGTATTCAGTAACTAAATGTTTCACTTCAATATCTCAGGAAAACCATCTCATATCAATGACTGCATAAAAGCAAATTTCATCTAGATTGGTGAATACATATGCTATCTGCTGTTAAGAAATAGTATTTTTAGTCATAACGTATATGTAAAAAGCTAAAGGTGAAACAGAAGTAGTGATCAAACCCCTTTATCTTCTTATTACCTTATGCAGCAAGTGATTCCATAGTTTAAGGAATCCTATTAGTTTTATGAAGAAATTGAGCACATTTTGAAGATGGGAAAATGTTAGGTAATATCTAAAAACTATGCTGAAATGATTCAATGATTACCTAATTTGTACATTTCCTATGTACAAATTAGGAAAAGTGACAGATATTCATAGGTGTTTTCTTAGAAATAATTTTGTGTAGTGACAGATATTTTTTTAGTAGGTGTTTTCTTAGAAATAATTTTGCAGAGTCCTTACCTTTAGAATGAGATAGCAGATAGCGGCTTGGATGAACACTACTGAATTTAGGGCCTCCTGCAAATAGTCAAATATCTCTCAAAAGGAACCACTGTTTAAATAGCTACATGAGAATGGATGCCTTAGAATGAGGACAGTGCCACAAAGACTCATAGAGTTCTGGTGGGCACAGATTTGATTGACCAATTCAGCATCCTGAGGAAAGTCACTGAAAATTCAAATTCCACTAAACATCTGTTGGGTCCACCATGGGATACATGTTAATTGCATATTTTAAACTAATCATATCTATACTGCAGTGTCCATTTTATATTATCAATGAAAACGTAGAATTTACTGAAGTAGACTAAATCATAGAGCAGCAAAAAAGGGCCAGTTCTGCAATGGCATATTTGTTCTCCTTTCCATTAGTTATTAGGTTTTGAATGAGCTCTATACATACCTTCCTTTTGTTTATAATATAGTGTTTATTTTGCATCAGTGAATTTTACTGTATAATATAGCTAAAAATTTGAATATCATTTATATTAGTAATATGGATTTTTCCCTATAGGTTTATACATCCAGTATGAAGAATGAAAGAAGCCATTTAATCATGTAATCAAATGATTCTTAAGCATTAAGAAATCATAGATCCCCTAGGAATCTGATGATAGTTCTGGGAGTTTTTTTTTTTCACAGCAGACTTTACCCCTGTGGCTACTTTTACCTCAAGACAGAATTTCAAATGCAACATACTTTTTTGATGAGGGTGGATTCTGGACCAAGAAATATTAAATTAGTAGTTAAGCTTAAACTCCTAATTAGTTCAAACCTTATACCTAGAATACTAACCTCATGAGTCCTAAACTGGTATTGTTCCTAATGTTCAATTGTCTCCAGCAGGTCCAAAACCAGTTCTCTGAATTTTTAAATTTTTGCATGTCCAAATCACTCGTATAATTGTATTCATACTGTTGTGCTTCATTGCTTTGAATTAAATTTTTATCAGTATCTGTTTCTTTTGGCAGTAATTCTACTCTTTGTAGTCTCTCCTCATTTCTTTTTATCATCTTGACGCTGTCAGACTTTCTCTTCTAACTGCAGTGTTTCCATCTTTCTTAGGTCTGTGTGATTTTAGGTTAGATGTCGAATAATGCATAAATGGATGGATACAAGTGAACAACTTTCCACAATCTCTATTCGCATGATATACTAAAACTATAAATATTAATAAGAAGTTTTAAGAGTTTAAAATCACCAAAGATTTTAGGTGATTTTAGGTCTGTGTGATTTTAAGTTAGATGTTTTAGGTTAGAAGTTTTAAGAGTTTAAAATCACCAAAGATTTTAGGTGATTTTAGGTCTGTGTGATTTTAGGTTAGATGTCAAATAATGCATAAATGGATAGATACAGGTGAACAACTTTGCACAATCTCTATTCACATGATATACTAAAACTATAAATATTGATAAGAAGTTTTAAGAGTTTAAAATCACCAAAGAATCCAAACCAAGGGTTTGAGAGGCTTCTTTGAAATGTTACTTTGCAAGTTTCAGATTTATCTGGTTTTAATATGAATATTTGAAAATAAACTTAAATGGATAGTGAGGTCAGTACAAATAGACCTTCCTAACAGAGAGGCAAAGTGTTTTTGTTTTTTTTAATTTTAATGTATTAGTTTAGTGTTTACCCCTCTAATTTTAAATGCTACTGAAACTTTTCAGTTAAAAAATTCTTGTGTATAATTTAAAGAGCTCTATACAGAAATCTTAGTAGACCTGGAAAAAAAACACAAAACACTTACTAGTTTTGTTTTCTTTCTCCCTTTAAAATGAGCCCCCTATGAATCTCATGTGCACAGCTCAGAGTAATGTCATAACACCTACTGAATCAATGTTGAACTGGCAAAGCTATGTGGATAAGAACTACAAAAATAACAGGAGTTCCCTCCGTGGCTCAGTGGTTAAGGAATCCAACTAAGAACCATGAGGTTGTGGGTTTGATCCCTGACCTTGCTCAGTGGGTTAAGGATCTGGCATTGCCCTGAGCTGTGGTGAAGGTTGCAGACGCAGCTTGAATCCCGCATTGCTGTGGCTATGGCGAAGGCTGGCAGCTACAGCTCCTGTTAGACCCCTAGCCTGGAAACCTCCATATGCTGAAGGTGCGGCCGTAGATAAGGCAAAAAAACAAAAAAATAAAAAATCCTCAACAAAATATTAGCAAGCAAAATTGAAATATATATTAAGAGGATCATACACCGTGATCAAGTGGGATTTATCCAAGGGATGCAAGGATTCTTCAGTATCCACAAATAAATTAGTGTGATATACATCATCAACAAACTGAAAAATAAAAATCATATGATCAACTCAGTAGCAGCATAAAATGCTTTTGAAAAAATTCAAGGAGTTCCCTTCGTGGCTCAATGGTTAACGAATCCGACTAAGAACCATGAGGTTGCTCAGTGGGTTAAGGATCCGGCGTTGCCCTGAGCTGTGGTGTAGGTTGCAGACGCGGCTTGGATCCGCGTTGCTGTGGCTGTTGCGAAGGCCGGCGGCTACTGCTCCTGTTAGACCCCTAGCCTGGGAACCTCCATATGCCGCGAGTGCAGCTCTAGATAGAAAGGCAAAAAGACAAAAAAAAAAAAAAATTCAACACCTATTTCTGATAAAAACTCTCCAGAAAGTGGGACCAGAGGGAACCCACCTTAACATAATAAAAGCCATATATGATAAACCCACAGCTGACCTCCCTCTCAGTGGTGAAAACTTAAAAATTTCTACTAAGATCAGGAACCAGGCAAGTATATCCACTTTCACCACTACTATTCAACATAGTTTTGAAGGTCTTAGTCACAGCAATCAGAGAAGAATAAGAAATAAAATGCATCCAAATTGGAAAAGCTGTAAAACTATCACTGTTGGCAGATGACATGCTATTATACCTAGAAAATCCTAAAAACACTAATAGAAAACTCTTAGAACTCATCGATGAACTTGGCAAAGTTTCAGGATACAAAATTAATACACAGAAATCACTTGCATTTTTATATACCAATGTAGTATCCACACTAACCTGTCCCTAAATAGTAAAATAAAAGCTAATTAAAATGGAAGGTTGGAAGGTAGAATGTTTATATGGATCACGGAAGGTCCCGAGTTCAGTCTAAATAGTAAAGCTGTCCAGGCTGCCTGCTCTCCAATGATTTATTTCCCTGAGGTAAATGTTTACAAAATACCTTTACTAGAAAGACTCAGAAACTGTGCCAATATGCTCACTCTAATGCACTGCTGTTGCCTTCCAAATAGGCTGCAACTGATACCTTGAAGAAAATTAAAAAATTCGTGCTCAGGGTTCACAACCTCTCTTTCTCTGTGACCTTTCAATGTGTATTCTTTACCTTTGTCTTCCTTTTGCTGCTTCCTTTTTATTAAAATCAGTTCCCAATTAAATAAAAAGTAACAAGGAACTGTTTGGTTTGTAAGTATGTTCATAGCCAATATATCTTTTGATCCTCATAATAGTCTTATAAGACAGTGTCATCTCCATGTTTTGGTTAAAGAAACTAAAGCTCTAAGTGCCAAAATGATTTGCCCTATAACATGCACTGACAGACTCAGAGTTTGAACTTGAGCCCTGTGCCTTAAAACCCAGGGATCTTTCTTCTTTTACTTTGTTCTTTTTTTCTTTTTGGTTTTCCTGGAATAATTTTGGCTTATTCCCACTCTACTGAGTTATTTCTTTCTTTCTTTATTATTATTATTATTTTTATTTTTTAGCTTTTCAGAACTGCACCTGTGGCATATGGAAGTTCCTAGGGCATGGGTTGAATTGGAGCTACAGCTGCCAGCAAACGCCACAGCCACAGCAACGTGGGATCCAAGCTGCATCTGTGACCTACACCACTGCTCACAGCAACACCCGATCCTTGACCCACTGAGCGAGGCCAGGGACCAAACCTGCATCCCCATGGATACCAGTCAGATTCATTTCTGCTGTGCCTTAATGAGAACTCCCTGAGGTAATTTTAAATAGGGTTTCCTTTCCCTTTCAGAGTAAAATGATTTAGATGATAAAGTAACTCTACTTCTGTGGCCACAGTGAACTAATTCAAAATATCCTCCCCAGAGGTATCAAATTTTTTGCCTTTTTTTTTTTTTTTTTTTTTTTTGTCCATATCTCTGGCATATGGAAGTTCCTGGGCCAGGGATCAAACTCCCTCCTCAGCAGTAACCCAAGCCACTGCAGAGACAATGCGGGATCCTTAACTTGCTTCCCACAGCAGAAACTCCTTTGCTGATTGTTGTGTAGAGGAGTTCCAGGAATCTGGAGGTAGTGGCTGACACACTGAGCTCCTCTTGAAACTCAGCCTGATCACCAAATCTACTTCATACTAGCCTTGGTTTAAGTCTATCACTCTTAGCAGGATTTGTGCTATTGCAGGTAACAGGACCTAAAATCAAAACTTTTTAAAGCTAAACTAAATGAGGAATTTAATATTCCTCACATAACTGAGAGAGTCAAAGGCAGGAATCTAGGCTAAGAATAATCTCTCTCTCCTCTCTCTCTCTTTCTCTTCCTTTCCCCCTCTTTTCCTCTCTCCTTCACTCTCTTTCTCTTGTCTTTGTTTTCTCTGTATGTAGACTACATGAGTCTAGATTCAATGGAATCCCAAGCAAAACTTCAGCAGGTTATTTTGTAGATATCAAGAAATTATAAACAGGAGTTCCCATCGTGGCTCAGTGGTTAACAAATCCGACTAGGAACCATGAGGTTGCAGATTTGATCCCTGGCGGTGCTCAGTGGGTTAAGGATCCTGCATTGCCGTGAGCTGTGGTGTAGGTTGCAGAGGTGGCTCAGATCCCACGTTGCTGTGGCTGTGGTGTCAGCCTGCGGCTACAGCTCCGATTAGACGCCCAGCCTGATAACCTCCATGTGCTGCGGTTGTGGCCCTGAGAAGACAAAAAGACAAAAAAAATATATATATATATATATATATATATATATGTGTATATATATATATATATATATATATATAAAACAATTTCAAAGTTCATATACCCACACAACTCTAGTCACCTGATCTTTCATAGAGGATCAGTGACAATACAATGGGGAAAAAGACTTCAAAAATTGGTGATAAAACAACTGGACATCCACACGCAAACATGAATGTAAGCACAGATCTTGCACTTTTCACACACACACACACACACACACAAACCCTCAAAACATATCACAGATGTAAATGTAAAATGCAAAAACAGTAAGCTCCTAGCAGATAGTCTAGGAAAAGATGTAAAAGACCTTGGCTATGGCAATAATCTTTTTAGGTATATCAAAGCACAGTCATTGACAGTACTTGACATACTGAACATTAGAATTTTAAAAAAATGACTGCTAAGTGAAAACACTATCAAGACAAAAGACAAATCACGCTAGGAGGAAATTCTTGCAAAAGATGTATCTGATAAAGAACTGGTATCCAACATATAGAAAAAATATCTTAAAACTCAATAATAAAAAAACAAACAATCCAGTTTAGTGATGCTCTGACTACTTTTCAGAAAGGCAGTTACTTATAGATTATTTATTTTTTTAGCCATGGCATACAGCAGCTTTTTTTTCTTTTTTTCTATTACTCAGTGAATTTTATTATATTTATAGTTTTACAGTGATCATCATAACCCAGTTTTATATAGATATGGGATCTCAGTTCATAGACTAGTGTTGAACCCAGGCCTCAGTGGTGAAAGGACTAAGTCCTAACCACTAAACCACGAGGGAACTCCCTGGATTTTTTTTTTTTTTCAATAGCAGTACAGTAAAGAAACCGTATTTTCTTGGCTTTCAAATGTCATTTATATGTGAATGATTATGATAAGTATACTAAGAGTTAGATCAAGTTTGATATTTCTTGTCCATATTCACTTCACCTTCTGTTAGTTGCCTGTGTAAATCCTTTGTCCTTTCAAAGTTGATTATTTTTCTTTGCCTCATCAGTTTCCAGACATCTTTTGTATATTCATAACGTAATTTTCTCTTCTCTCATATGCATGGAGTTATAACTTTTCTAAACTATTACTTGTTTATTGCTTTTATTTATGAAACCCTTTGCAGAATAAAAATAAAAACAGGTAATCAGATGTGTATTCAGAGACTTTTTGAGAAATAAGGACTTCTATTTGCTGTGGAGAACTAAACCCCTATGGGCTTTCCACTACACTAGAATTCTGTAGTCTCCTCTACCCTCCCATGCATGTATGGATTGACTCAATGTATAGGGATAAGTCAGAGTACAGATCTCTATCCCAAGGACACATTTCAATGTTTTACCTGCAAATCTTTCACATCCTTTACTCCAGAGAGTCTAATTTAGCCATGGAATGAGATAGCTTGTCTCTTCATTTTCCTTTTTTTGAAATATATTCCTTATGCCCTGGGTCTTTCAAAGCTTAGACTTTTGAAATACAGGAGCAAAATGTTGACTTTATTGATTTCTGTGTTTGGTTCTTTCATCATGTTCTTACAGCAGTAGTAGAATGTCCATGCTATTTCCTAAATGGGGGGAACTATCATGGTATAACATGAAGTAAATGTATGGGGAAGACATGCCAAAATATATCCAAACAGTATTACAATTAATATGAAGTAATATGACAAATATGATATAATGCAATGCAGTATCAACATATATTGAGTGATTAAAAATGGAACTCATTCCTAATAAAATCACTAAACAAGTGTATAAAAATTACTAAAATATAGTGATAACCATAAAAAGTCCTAGAGCAAACTTTGTGGCAAATGGCGACTAGCAAACATTAAGAAGAAAAAACAGAGCAAGTGTCTGACTATTACCATTGATATTACACACTGCTTAGAAGGTTTTAGATAATATAATAACAATAAAATATAAATATCAGAAAAAAGACAATTATATCTCCACTTATATATTTCTACAAACAACTGAAGAAACTATTTTATCATAAGTGATCATAGCAAATAATGAAATAATCAAAATATAATGTATATTAATATATAAATTATATGTATATATAATAAAAATTTATGTATAAAATAACATCCAAAAAACTTCAAAAATTTTAGATAATTTGAATTATTTTTAAATAAGTTCACTCTTTATAAGTCATATTTAAAGTCTCTGATTTATAAAAATAGTTTTATAAAGTATAAAAAAGTAACTAAGTGATTTCCCGTTTCATCTGACCATATATAAATAAATGTAGTGTTTTTCATGGTGCTCTCTACTTCCAATGTTTGCAGATCTATTATCCTCTTCTTTTTCAAAATTTTCTTATTGCATCCCTGTCTTATTTTCATTTTCCTACTTTAAAAATTCACTAAATATCTTTCCTTGGTGTTTTCTCTTCTATCATGTCCCAAAGAGGACTCACATTATGCTTCATTCAGTCTCAGAAGTTCAGCACTCCCTTTTTCATATGATTCACTCATATCTTCATCGACTTCTCCTAAAAACCCTAAAACCACAAATATATATATATATATATATATATATATAGAGAGAGAGAGAGATAGAGAGAGAGAGGGAGGGGAAAATGACTAAAATATGGCAACCATTACAAAAAACAATGACATACTTTTTGGAAAAAATGACTTACAAACCGTTCCTCTTAATTTTTTTTAAGTAAAAAAAATGTATGATTAAATTCACCATTTGGCCAAATTTCTAGAAAATAAATTTGGTGGAAATAACCTTAAGTATTTATGGTTTAAGGAAAATACTCTTTTCTAGCTGTTTTGGGGTTTTAGCTGAGAATTCTATTGCTACTCTTAGTTTAAAATCCATTAGAAACTAAAATGCACCTCTGGAAGCTTTTGAAGAGAGAAATTTTCTCTCAGGCCCTTCTTAGACTTACTTCTTAAGGCTCAGTAGAGCATTTAATACTATTAGAACAGAGAGGAGCAAAGCCATGGAAACAGAGAGGAACAAAGAACTAAGGAAATGTCCAGGGAATTGTTCAACCGTCCTCTCTGTCTCCCTTATCTCAGTCACATCCACATCTCTCCCCTAAGAACTGGGGGAAAGAGGCAGGAGGCAGAATATACTCACTCACATCCACCAGAGTTAGAAGAACTGACCTCCCTGTGAGGGAAACCCATATAAGGAGGGTATGCTAAAGGTTAACTTCTCCAAGAAAAAGTATATCTGGCTCTAATATATGGAAAAATAACCTTTTGAAAGATATACTTTTTCTTAAAAACTTCCACTTTTTTAGTACAAAATTATCATACACAAAATGGATCTCATTTAACACTCATAATAAACATGAGGTAGGGATTATTTTCATCATTTTATTAATGAAAACTCTGGTAGCTAGGAATTATGAGTTAGCAGTAATAGTTACTGTTTTTGTTATTGTTAATATTATTACTGTCCAAGTGCTCATATGCTCCTAGCTATGGTAAATATGCATATATACTTATTTATTTTATATCCTAGCCAAATTAACAAATATTATTTACTACCACAGCCAGGATATAATTTATAGTTCTTTCTGGGAAACTTTTGAGAATAAAGGCTTTATGAATAGCTATGCTAAGACTTTAGGCATAAATGGGGAATTTCTTGGGTGAATCAAAACAAGTGGTCATCTTACTTATAGCTGAAAATGTGACTCAAAAGTAGTTTCCTAATCACAATACAAATTTTGATTATCCACCCTTCTATTTATGCCTCTAAACTTAGTATATTTTATGCTGTTCATCTAATAAAGCAAACCAACAGTTTTCCTGTCGTGTGCCCTTAGTGACTTTGTAGAAGTTATTTTGTATCTTATTATTCAGAGAAGCAGATGACTGAGTAATTTTCTCAACTGTCAAATTCAACTATCACAAGAGATTGTTGTAGAAACCTCCGTATATCATGCTCTTTTCCAGAAATCTTTCTTATCTCATTTGAAAAATCTTTGAAGTTTTATTTTTATTTTTTGTCTTGTTAGTGCCACACCTACGGCACATGGAGGTTCCCAGGCTGGGGATCAAATCGGACCTGTAGCCCCTGGCCTATACCACAGCCACAGCAACAGCAGTGCAGGATCCAAGCCACATCTGCCACCTACACCACAGCTCACAATAATGCTGGATCCTTAACCCACTGAGCAAGGCCAGGGATCGAACCTGCGTGTTCATGGATGTCAGATTCGTTTCAGCAGAGTCATGACAGGAACTCCGAAGTTTTTTTTTTTTTTTTTTAACATGTGCTAGGATTTTTAGTGTTTTCTGAAAAAAATTATTATAAATTTTGAAATTCAAGGAAAGGGCTGTATAATAGAGGATATAAAGTAGGGATGGAGAGGACAAGCAAGCAGGCTCTGGTAGATGATGGTGTAAGTAAAGGCTTTTTGAAAATGATGATCATGTAGAATGTTTATTAAATGTGGGTTTTTTCCTGAAAAAAAAAAATCTCCGCAGGGCAAAAAATAGGTTGAGCAGAACACCACTGCAATTCTAATACCACTGGGGAGTCAAAGTTTCCTGGGGCAAGGTTTTATGGTTGATAGTAATGTATATCTCAGGTTTGGTTCATTTCGCTTCTTCTTAAGTGAAGTTGAAAGTGGCTGTGAGTTTTACAGACCTGTTACTGATTTGCTTACCTACCAAGGAATTTAATACTGCTGTCAGATAAGTCTGTGTTCAATGCTATAATTAGCTCTACTGTGAATTAGACAAACTCTCCCTTGAAAGTATTTCGATAATTTCTATTTAGTTGGGATAACATTAAATAATTCATATATGGTCCACAAGTTCTTGAATAACCTGGTTTGTGCTTAGCATTTTAGCCTCAGAATATTAGGAATCCTAGCTACATTCCCCTAGCAAACGCTTGAGCTAGGCAACTTCACACAATGTTACCTCTTCTGAAGTATTCCAGCCCACCCTAATACATATTCAAGCACCCTCCCTCTTTCTCTCCCTCTAACCTAAATTCTTCTCAATTTTTAGATACCTACCCAAACATAAATCTATACTTGGTTTTCTTCTTGTATGCTCTCATAGTAAGCAGTTTGTTTCCTTCACAGTATTTATTATTCATTGCTACTTACTCTTTCTTTAAAATTTAAGTTCCCTAAGAATAGAAGCTATATCTGTCTTATTTACCTCCTTGTTTTCTATGACTGGTATATAGGTAGTGTGTGGTATTTGCTCAACCAATATTGGAGGAAATACTCATCTTCATAGATTATAGTGGTATAAATGATACATATGCATATAGTTTTAATAAATATGATATCTCCATTAGAGGATACATCCTCCTTATTTTGTTACTTAGAACTTATAATTGTAGCAGCTACTAAAAATTTTAATACCTTTATTCAAGGTCAAACAGTTAGCTTTTTCCTTTCTATAGGGTCCTTGTATTAGGATTATGACCACATAAATCACTTTTTAGACCTCAGTATTTATGCAAGTATAGTTTTTACTGTATTCTTATTATCCACATCTCAATTAGATATCCTCCACAGTCCTAGATAAAACTGGGAAACTTAAGAACACTTTAGTATGCTCAACTCATACCTATAAACTCCTGGATTTTTCTACCCACATCCCAATTTGCCCCACCTGTACATAAATGTTAAGTATTAGACTGTCTTGACTAGAACATGCTATTATAATTATAGGGTATATATTATATTGTTTTTTAAAAAGCATATTGTTTGGGGAAAAGTGGACTCTGAAAATTTTGGGGGGATTTTATTTACATGTTATCTCTATCCTGCTTAAATTTATCTTTTCTTACCAATACTTTACTCCTCTGGGTTTTGAAGTTGTAAATTTTTAAAAGTATTGAATAGCTTAGAGTGGTAGAAACATTAATTTGAGAGAATGCGAGAGACGTGGGTTCTGGTTTCCTTTTCTCCGCTTATTATTATTGTTACATTAAGTGCTTCACCTGTTCCTTATGGACTTCTTTATCTCATCTGCAAAATATTATAATAGTATATATTTTGGCTTAAACTAGAGATGTAGAATGGGCTGTATCTTTGAGGCCTCCATCTCTAGTGCCTATAATCCTAGCTTAAGAGAGAGGTTTTGTAGCAAAATAGAGGTGTTCCTGAAAATAAGGAGCACAGATGTTAGCATACCTTTAGAATCAACTCACCAAAGCTGCAAAACAGTGACTTCCTTCTTTAAGGAAAGAGTGGTAAAGACATGTTTCCTCTCCCAGTCTTTCCAGCCTTCTCATTTCTCTATGTAATGACGGTCAAAATGGGAGAGAATATTCTAATATTTTAACAAAACATATGTATGTTAAATTATTTCTATTTCATTTTTCCCTAAATACAAAATATTTCATGTTAACAGTATATGGAAAAAGCAAGTGAATTTTCAGCTACTTTACACTCTGCTCACAGTGTCTCAAATGGTTCTGAGATATAGATCTCAAAGCTAGAGGAAGGTCTCTAGAGAGCTTTTCCTTCCCAGTGACTATGTTTGATATAAGCTTGCAGCATTTCTAAGAGGTGTCAATGTCTGATGACTGGTAGACTCTTGAAATGTGAGTTACAGTTTTTATTCTATCCTCAGAAAAGCAGCTGCTAGATGCAGAGTTGAGCAACATTTGTTACTATTTCAGGAAGATAAGTCAAATTGTAAATGGATGTGGAAGAAGATCACAAAGTCAGGCATCTTAACTTTGGGTTTTACATCTTGTTTTTTGACTGTAAAAACTCGCAGAACACTGGTGTCAGTAGAACTCAATTCAAGTACTGGCTGTGCCAATAATTGCCTGTGTGACTATGGGCCTTAATTTCTATCTCCTGTGAAATCAGCTGATTGCAAAAGATGGCATTAAATTCCTTTTTTTAATTCTAAAATTAATATATGCCAATACTGAAAAACTAGAAAATAAAAAACAAAGTGTAAAATCACTCGTAATCGCACAACTTAGAAAAAAATCACTCTATTAACATTACTGTATGCTTCCTTTTATATTGTTATGCAAAGGTATACCACTTAGCTCCTTATCTTATATATTAATATCCATGTATATTTTTATGTTCATAAATACATTTCCCATACATATATTTTATTTATTATAAAATTGATACATATAGCATTTCATTCTGGTTTGAATTCATTTAATATATCAAGGGCATTTTCCCATGTTATATAAAATATAATTTAATGGTTTTATTATCTGGAAAGTATAATTTCTTTAATAGCTACTGGTTATTATTTAACTTCTAGTTTTTCATAATTATAGAAAAAATTTTGATGAATATTTTTATATATTAATATTAGTGCTCATCATTTATTATTCAGTAGTAAGGAATTATTAGATCCAAGGATTTCAGTTAATTATAGTGAACATTTTGAAGCTTAAATTCTTTGGTACAACCACTATGGAAAACAGTATGGAGGTTTCTCAGAAAACTAAAAATAGAATTTCCATATGATCCAGCAATGCCACTCCTGGGCATATATCCAAACAAAACTCTAATTCAAAAAGATACATGTACTGAATGTTCATAGCAGCATTATTCACAATAGTCAAGACATGGAAACAACCTAAATGTCCATCAACAGTTGAATTGATTAAGAAGCTGTGGTGCATTTATACAATGGAATACTACTCAGCCATAAAAAAAGAATGAAATAATGGCATTTGCAGTAACATGGATGCAACTAGAGGTTCTCATACTAGGTGAAGTAAGTCAGAAAGAAAAAGACCAATAGCATATAATATCACTTAAATGTGGAATCTAAAATATGACACAAATGACCATATCTACAAAACAGAAATAGACTCACAGACATAGAGACTTGTAGTTGCAAAGGGGGAGGTGGGGGGACCTGGGATGGCCTGGAAGTTTGGAGTTAGTATATACAAACTATTCCATTTCGAATGGATAAACAGTGAAGTCTTACTGTATATCACAGGGAACTGTATCCAATTTATTATGATATAACATGATGGAAGATAATGTAAAAAAAAAAAAGAATGTATGTGTATGTATGACTGAATCATTCTGCTGTATAACAGAAATTGGCACCACATTGTGAATTAACTATAATTTAAAACTTTTTAAAATAATTTTTTCATTTAAACATTTTTAAACCTAAAAAGGTTAAATTCTGAGTAAAGATTGTCATTTTCATAGAGATTCAGAATACATGGAAAAATTGAACAAGATGAATAGACACATTGCCAAGAAAATTCTAGATTTAGCTTATTTGAGAACAGTCAACTAGAGTGCTCTCCACAGAGTTCAGTCTCAGTAAGACCTTATTTAAAACAAAAACAAAAGAAAACCAAAACAAGAAAAATATTTGAATAACCGGGCTTCTAGTTTTGTTTCTCTAAATCAATTCCTTTTGGTACCTTAAGGCATCTTCAACGATTTATCATAAACAATTCTGGGCTATCTAGTGTTAGAGAAACATTTGCTGAGAGGTTATTTTCATTATATATTTTAGAGACAAAGTCATTGCAAAACCACTGACTGCATTCTTTTGGGTCGAACTTTTAAAAGCATCATGTCTTTCAAAATATAGTAGTCTGTATTTAACTATCATTTTAGGGATTTAAAGTCTGCATTCTCAAAATTTGTCACTAGATGGGAGAAGTGGACTTTGGTTAGATTCTAGTGTAGGTATTCCATTTGGTGTCTGATAAGAGGATCCATTTGGTTAGATTCATTAGAATTCACTCTTTCAGTACAGCCAAACCACCTATTGGCAGATTTCGTTAGAGTAACTTGAGTACTGTTTAGAGCATATGCTACAGAAATTTGGAAAGCCTTCTCCAGTGATTACAGGGTTAGGCTGAGGAGTGGTTGTTGCTGTTTTAACTTGTTTAACTTGTCAGTCCGGATGTTATCTAGACCCATGTAGCCTGGGCAGCTGGCATATAACAGCATGTCAGTCTTTGGCTCTGGAACTTTTGGGGATGGCTCTTTCCCACTTCTCTGAGCACATTGGAGCTTAAGCAAGATCACAGCCAACCTGATGACTGCAATTTCTTCTCTAAGACGTAGACTGAAACCTGCAATCTTCAATGTCCAGCCTTATAAGGCTGTACATTTCAACTTTTATATTCCCATCCATTTGGACATTTGATTATATTAAAAACTATCTATAAGCTGGCCAGTTCTACATGCTTTAATCCTTTTCTGCCTTGATATTCCTCCATTATCTTCAATCAGATTTTTTAAATTATCCATTTATTATAGTTTTGCTCAGTTAAAATGTGTTCACTTAATCTAGTTTTTCTTCATGAAAGGGTTCATAGGAATTAGTTTACCATAATAAATCACTCTAATGGTTTGCAAATATGCCTTGCATATGAACCACCCTTGTATTCCAGGTGGTTATATTTGTTTATTTTTTATCAATCCATTTTAGTATTTAACATATGAGTGAATAGTAATACATCATATTTATTTCCCATGCTTTTCTCATTCAACTCTGTTTTTAAGCTGTATGGCTGTATGTTTTTGTGTGTATACCTTCTTCTTTGTTTATGCTACTGAATTTTACAGAAGCATTTTATAGCGTCCATCTACCATATTTATTTATCCGTATCCTAGTTATGGAAAACTAAGTTGCATCAAACTCTCTGCTATGACACATTATATGTTGATGGTATCTTTTCATCTGTAATGTCTTTAGATGTACTTTTACAGGACTTTTTAGTATTTATATCCGAGACATATTATATGATTCAGTGCAATAGATATGAATCCTTTGCTGTTTAAGTCCTACAATGATCTTTTCTTAGGTTGCCTTTTGTCTGTTGACTTTGTCTATTGAACTGAAATTCTTACTCTTGAGGTAGTGATATATATCAACATTTTGCTTTATATTTTATACTTTTTGCATTTGCTTTAAGACATTTCCCTTTGGTCTAAAACATCCTCCTGATTGTGTTTCCAGTACTTATCACCCCTCATTTTCTTGGTTTTAATAATTTTCTTCCCAACGTATCCCTAAAATGTCTCAGTAGCCATAAATCTATAAGAAATAGTGTTTAAAAATAGTGTAAAGTAGTGCTTAGTTTAATGTTTCCATATATGCCATAAAGATGTTGCAAAATTTTCCTCTAACACTTATTAATCAGTATATTATTTCCACATGGTTTTGGGGGTGTTACCTTTATCATATATCGGATTTCCATATATCATCTGTCTGTTCCATCCTTTCACTTTTCTGTTCTTCAGCAAATATCATGTCTATCAAAAATTCAATCTTCTTGAAAGTATTTGAACATTCAATAGCATATGTTCTTCCTTCCTCTCTTCCTTTTTTTTTTCAAACTTTACTTAGACTTTTATACCTTTATAAGTTTGCTTTAGTGAGTTGACTTTTTAAAAACACCCTGGGATTTTTATAAATATTATATTGAATTTATAGACTTTTCTGTAGGAGTCACAAGTTTACTCTGTTAGTTTTTGCTATTCATAATTATAAAAATAGAACAAGTGGGCCTTGTTGTCAGGTCCTTGCCTTAGTCAATTGGGAATAATATGACAACATACCACATATTTGGTGGCTATGCTTACAGTTCTGGGATATGTATGTATACATATTTGTACTTGGTAATATTTTATTCTTTGGTCAGTCTGTTAGCTCTGGATTTGTTCTTTTATCCTGTATTTATTTATTGCATGTCTTATATTTTATTTTAATGAATTTTGATAAGAAACTTTGTCTATATTATTAGCAATTAATCTCTTCAAGGACCAAGCTCTTAGTTTTATTATTTCTCTTTATTGAAATGTTATTTTATTTTCCTCTTTTGCTCATCCTTTCTTTTAAGCAAATATTCCTGTTGTTTTCTTCATTTATTTTGTCTTTTATCCAGTTTCTCTGAAAAAAAGTACCTAGCTCTTCATTTATATTTTCATAATTTATTTTATGATAAATATATACAAAGGAGGAAATTTACATGCAGTGTACGTTGTAAAAATTTAATTCTGCTCTGTCTTACAGATTTGACCTGTAGAGGTTTCCTTTAATGTTAAATTCTAATCATTTTTTATATATTGGCATTTATAAATTTGGTGTTCTTTATTTTTCTTTTCTTTTTTTTTTTTAGGCCCGCACCTGTGTCATATGAAAGTTCCCAGGCTAGGGGTTAAATCGGACCTGAGCTGCCACCTGCACCACAGCCACAGCAACACTAGATCCGAGCCATGTCTGCAAGCTATACCACAGCTCACGGCAACGCTGAATCGTTTAACCCGCTGAGCAAGGCCAGGGATCGAAGCTGCATCCTCATGGATGCTAGTCGTGATCAATACCACTGGGCCATGACGGGAACTCCCAAAATTGATGATCTTACTTGTGGTTTTTAGTTTTGATAAGTCGTATTTGGAGAATATATTTTTGTGTAATGTTAACTAGAATTTAATGAGGTTCATTTTTAGACTATGAAATTTGTTTTTCCTGAAGGTTCTAAATTTGCTTGAAAATAATGTTTGTTCCCTGAATTTTGAGTTGTAAATTTTTATGTGTATATTTTTTCAAACATGTTATTTGTGTTTTATATTACATTCCCATTTTGAGTGGGAGCTGAGCAAAGTACAAGGCCTCAGAAGGAAAGGAGGGTACATGTTATTAAATAGAGAAGAGAACCCTATTGTAAATGAAGAACTTTTAATTATCCAATTCTTTCCTGGACTGAACTACCTATAACTTACTTCCAAATATTTAAACATTCAAAGAGACAAAAATCATAATATTCTTCATGTTATCACTGGTTTTGTGTGTTACCTTATTACATAGTTAGTAAAATCAGAAATTATATAATAGGCATGTAATTTTATATATAAGTCACCAAAATAAAATATCAGAGTGAAAAAACTCTCACAAGAAATTGCTCATTTGGGGAAAAAGTGTTTAGGTATTTTTCTCTATGTATTACTATACTTTAATATAGGACACTCAAATGTGACATTAAAAATTATATTGTAATTTTCTTCTTCTTTCGTTGTACTTTTATCTGAATAATGTGAAAATATTGAGGGTTCTACATCAAGAAGATTCTTGTCATAATACAATAATTATACATTATCAAGGCTTAAATCTTTGAAATATCTCTCATATCAATCTCAGTAAAGTTCTGCCCTTATTCCAAGGGGTCAAGAATATAAGCCTGACAACCACTGGAAGGAATTCAGAGTGAGAATTCAATAACAGTAATTTTTCTACATAAATATAATTGAATGCACCGTGGCTATATTAGATCAGAGGGAAGTTTGTATTCGATGAGAATGGAAAAGAATTAAAACACGTACACTTAAAACATGACGTCTAATTTCCCACAGAAAAAAGTAAGTGCTATTAAACTACCCCACACATGATTAATGTCTTTAGATAACAGAGTTCTCCCATAGCAAATTTAACTATTTATAAATAGAATAATAACAGAGGAAGAGCTTTTGCAAAATCCAAAGGGTAGAAGCTCCATATAATACAATTAATGTTTTATAGGTTGATACTGCTGAGATTTGAGAAAATGGGAAATCAAAGTGAAACAAATCAATGAAAATTATAGTTAAGTCTTCTGAATTAATTTTATTGATATATTTTTTCTGAAATCATCATTATTTGGATTAATGGTTAAGTTCAATATGAAATCATTTGTTCACTTATTAAAAAAACATTTACTGAATAATTGCTTTAGACAACATTGTTTTTTTGAGTTTACACAGATTCATGGAATGTATTTTATGCCTTTAAGAATCTGATGGTCTACTGTGGTAGTGGTGATTTTTCAGTGAAATAGTTCTGCTTTACAATATTCTAGTTCTCTTCCTTTGGGGACACAGTAGAATTACACCACCATTCTAGAGGCATGTGAGCAACAATGACATGTCACTTCCAGTGACAGTCTTTAAACTTCCATTATATCTCACCATGCTCCTTCCTTGTCTATAATAATCAATGATATTCCAGTTCTAGGGACCCCAACAAGGTGTTTTCAAGTCAGGCAATCATCAGACATGCCTCCCTTCTGATCAAAGGAATTTCAAATTCCTTGAGTCCATTCTGACTAAAAAAATGATAGTTACACTATTAACTTTATTAATTAATTAATTTATTTATTCATTTATTCAGAAAATATTTACTGAGCATTCTAATCAAACCACTATATTAAATGTAGTAAGAACCAAGGATACAATGTTGAGTTTGGATACAGTTCTTATCATCAAGTTATGACTGCTAATAAGAGTAGATTGATAAGTAAAGTTACAGGTTATTTCTTAGCCATTGGCGTGTATTCTGGCATGCAAACATATGGAGAAGTGATTGGCTTCTTATAGTTTGAAGGAAATGATCAGGAAGTAAATGTTTCAGGGAAACTAGGAATATGGGCAGGAGGAACCCTCCTTTGGATTTAATAGGATAGAGAGATAGAGAATATGCTCCTAAAATGACAGTGCAGAAAAAGGCAGATCCATCAGCAAAGACATGTCTTGTGAAAGAGCATAGAAAATTCACAAATCTGACAAAAGGGGTATAATTGCAGTGAAAGCAAAGTAAAAACAGAAAGGATACTTTCAGTCATGCTGAGGAAATTTAACTGTATCCTATGAGCCTTGCAAATGCTCTGAAAGATTTTAAGCAAGAGAGTTCTTGAAAAGTAGGCTGAGGCTTGTGCTTGAGAAAAGACCACTGCAACATCAACAGAGATTAGCATGTAACTTGGGCAGCAGGTATTCAGAAAACTACACTGAGGATGAATTATTAAATAAGGAAATCAGAGAAGGATGGCAGAGAAGATAGAAAGTAATAGTGAAGAGAGAGTATATAAGGATGATATTAGGAAGGCAGAACCATCATAAAAAAGGCACTATGTTAACTTCTTTACAAGAATTTTTATAAATAAACCTTATAATAGACTTAAACTGATGTTGTAGGTAACTTCTTTGAGGCATGGAGAAGTGAGGAGGTGTCAAGATTATATAGTTAGAATTGGTAGTATTGGGATTGTGCATAGGATATTTTACTTCAGGACACATTCTCTCAATCACTGGTTTATTTTACTGCCTTCTAAGCACAATAGTAATTCATAATTGATTAAATAATTGCATTACATAATAATTATCATAAAAATATTCAGACAGTATGATAGTTCAGAGAAAAAATGACTAGAGAAATAGGAAAAGGGCTTCATTATAGAAATGGTAATTGAAATAGGCTTTAACAAATGGCTAAGATTTCAAAAAGTGAAATTAGTAAGTTCGTTCTTGTTGCACTTAAATACACAAAGTGAAGAATTTGTGGAGAGTTTTGTTGTGGGTTGAGAATAAAAGTGTTGAATTATCAAATAATTTTTATAGAAGTAAATAATAAATATTCAATATATCATATATGCTCAAGTTTTGAAAAATAAGATTGATGTGATATATTTAGATCAGATAATAAAATGCATTAAAACTAATCTAATTAGGTACTTCTTAAAAGTTTGAGAACTAAAGAAAAAATTTTACATTCTATGTTTAGACAAAATAATCTAAAGTAGTGTAGAGAATGGTTTTAGAATAAAAAGTAGTTTATTCCTATAGGTCAGACAAGGTATAATTCGAGCCTGAAGGACTAGTGGTGATGAGTAAGAAAACTGAAAAATTAGGAAGAATAGGAAGTTCCTATTTTGGCTCAGTGGGTAAAGAACTGAGGGTCTGTGAGGGTGCAGGTTTGATTCCTGATCTCAGTGGGTTAAGGATGCAGCATTGCCACAAGCTGTGGTGTAGCCCGCAGCTGCAGCTCTGATTTGACCCCTAGCCTGGGAACTTCCATATACTGTAGGTGAGGCTTTAAAGAAAAAAAAGGTAAAATGTATTAGGAAGAATAGGACATACAAATTTTAGTGAATGTGGGAGTTTAAAAAAGCAATGCAGTCATATGACTAAGCTATCATCTTCCTGACGATGGGATACACAGAGAAAGAGATCACATTTCTATTGTGTTATTACTTCCTAAAATACATAATTTGAATTTAGTCATGAGAAATATCAGAAAAACCCCAATGTTAGTCATAGTCTCTAAAGTATATACTCCTCAAAACTGCGTAGATCATGAGAGAGAAAGACTGAAAAACTATTCTAGATTAAAGAAAGACTTTTAAATACAGTATATGATCCTAAGTGGAAACTGAGTTCAGTTTTTTATTTTGGCTTTATGAGTCACTAGAGTGATAACTGGTAAAATACAAAGATTAGTTGATATTATTATGGCAGTGTTATTTGTGGATTTTCATGAAAGTATTGTGAGTTTATAAGAGCATATCCTTTTTCTTGTGAAATAGACATTAATGCATTTTAAAATTAAATTTCAGAATTTGAAACATATAAAGTAAGATCTCTTAATAATTAATATAATTAATTAGAAATAAACCAAACCAAAATAAATAGAAAAGATAATTCTCAGGTAAATGAGAATTAAAAAACACATCTAGATAACTATTGAGTTGAAAATATTTTGAACTAAATAATAAAAATATAGCATATCAAAATATTAAGTATGCTGATAAAATAGGAATTAGAGTAAACTTTAAAAGTCTAAGTGCTTTAGAAAATAAGAAAAATTTATAGTTATCTGAACTGCCATGCTGACGTTTAAAAGAAAATGAGTATATTAAAGCCAAAATAGTAAAAGGAAGGAAATAATAAAGGTTAAAAAAAATTAACTAAAGATGGAGTTCCTGTCGTGGCGCTGCAGAAAGGAATCCAACTAGTAACCATGAGGTTGCAGGCTAGATCCTTGGCCTTACTCAGTTTATTGAGGATCCAGCGTTGCCATGAGCTGTGGTGTAGGTTGCAGACGTGGCTCAGATCTGGCATTGTTGTTGCTGTGGTGAAGGCCGGCAGCTACAACTCCAATTAGACCCCTAGCCTGGGAACCTCCATATGCCGTGGGTGCGGCCCTAAAAGGACAAAAGACAAAAAAAAAAAAAAAAAATTAACTAAAGAATAGAATAACAATAAAGAAAATTAACGAAGCCAAATAGTATTTACTACTAGATGAAATTAATAAAGTAGCAGAAATAATGATTAAAACATAAGGTACAATACATAAAATTATCAGTAAAAGAAATAAAATGGACCATCACCACACATCATAGAGATATGAAAAGTGTAATAAGAGAATATGAACAATTTTATGCTAATTAATTCAAACTTAAATTCCATAGATAAATTCCTTGAAAATATAACATAAAACAAAGATGAAATAGAAAATTGGAATAGTCCCATATGCATTAATGTTTTGAAATTTTGTCAAAGTCTTTCAGTAAAGAAAGCTTCAAAACCAGATTTTTTCATTGGTAAATTTTATTAAATATTTAAAATGAGAAATATTGACAGTCTTACTGAAGGCCAGAATATTACAGAGGTAGGATACTTCCAACTAGTTTTATGAGCCCCTCATGAGTGTGATTCCAAAACCTGACAGAATCAAAAAAAATAATCCTGCAGACCTCAGGAACATGAAACCAAAAATATATTTTAAAAAATTACAAATCGTACCCATTAATATATTAAAAGGAAAATGCATAACACAGTCACTTTCAAATTCCACATGGCTTTATGTAGAAATAAACAAATTGATTTTAAAATCTATATAGAGGTATTCTCTTGTAGTGCAGCAGGTTATGGATCTGGCACTGTCACTGCAGCAGCTTGGGTCTCTGCTGTGGTGTGGGTTTGATCCCTGGCCTGGAAAATTTGTCTGGGGGAAGGAAAAATTAAAAAAAAATTTTTTTAAATAATATCTATAAAGAAAGGCAGGGAACCTTAGACCTTTTATTTAAAAGGACCTTGAAA
This sequence comes from Catagonus wagneri, assembly GCA_004024745.2. NCBI lineage: Eukaryota > Metazoa > Chordata > Mammalia > Artiodactyla > Tayassuidae > Catagonus > Catagonus wagneri. The sequence continues at coordinate 8,527,320 of PVHT020003785.1, forward strand.
AAAGATCAGGGTTGGAGTGGAGGGCTAACACTTTCCAATTTCAAAACTTACCGAAAATCTACTGTAATCAAAATAGTGTGGTGCTGACATAAAGATAGTCCTATAAATCAATACAATAAAATAGAAAGTCCAAAAATTAATCCATTTAACTCTGGATAATTTTGTATCAGGAAAAACCATTAGAACCATTTGATTTTGGCATAAAAAGAAAGGCTATGATGAGAAGCTGATTCTGAGTGATATTAGGTATACAGCTAACCTTTCCTCCAAGATTTCAGAACTTGAGGTTTTTCAATATAGTCATGCCATTATTTGTGTTGGATATTCCAGCATGAATTGGAGCAAGGATCACAAATAGATCCATATTTAGCTGCTTGGACATTGCTGTCAACCTCAAGCATAAGAAAACCAGAATGTCAGGATCCATTATAATATCTGCTATAGTTCTGAAAGGGTAAGGAGCAACTTGAGAGTATTTTTGCATGCCAAAGAGAAATTTAGAAGAAATCTTAATAATAAATCTCAATGAGTTTTATACATGTATAGTTTCATAGTCATTCTGTAACGTTTAATAGAACTTAAAGTTTGGAGTTAAACTGGTTAACATTATACTATTTGAAGTATGACTTTGAGAATAACAACAACAGGAGTTCCTGTCGTGGCACAGCGGAAACGAATCCGACTAGGAACCATGAGCTTGCGGGTTCAATCCCAGGCCTTGCTCAGTGGGTTAAGGATCTGGCATTGCAATGACTGTGGTGTAGCTTGCAGATGAGGCTCAGATCTGGCGTTGTGGTGGTTCTGGCATAGGCCAGAAGCTGTAGCTCCGATTGAACCCCTAGCCTGGGAACCTCCATATGCTGTAGGTGTGGCCCTAAAATGACAAACACCAAAAATAAATGAATAAATAAATAAATAAATAAATAATAAATGACAACAACAAAAAAGTGCTGCTATTCTGGGAAAAAATTAAATCAAAGAAACATGGAGTCAAGTGCCTGATCTAAATTGTGCTTGCAGCTGTTAGTAGGCAGGAAGCCAAAGCCAATGATTATCTGAGTGGAGGACCTGTCAATCCATCAGCCACAGTGTGGAATGCTTGAACAAACTGCCCTGCAATTTCCAAATCCAGAAAAAGAAAGAAAGGCCCAAGTTGACAAGCACAAGAGAAACCTCCACCAACCTCTAATAATCAGAAGTGCTGTCATTTTTATTTTTTCTAGTGTTGACTTATTCTCTAATTTTAGCTCTCTTCTCTCTTTATCCCATATGTAAACCATCAACACTGATGGTAGATCTTGCTGTGACATGACATGGTCATTCCATTTTTCAGTATGCAAATCGTAGCACACAGCAGTCTGAGATAAGCTGGTATTGACATTGCAGCTTCCCAGATAGAAATCCTTACTGCAGTTCATAGAAAAAGAGCATGAGAAGCAGTTAGTTTGGGGAACATTTTTTTCTTCCTTTATGGAAATATTAACAACATCCAAAACAAAAACCAAATCCAATGCTGATTAATTCCCTTATTTCAGAAACACTACATCAGATAACTGACCAATAAGTAACATTTGAGAACTTCCAGATGATAGATATAAAACAGACTTAGATGGGGGAGAAAAACAACTCTTTCATTATTGAAATTACCCTAAAGAATTTTTTTGTCTTAGAACTGAGACCGAGCTCTCATGAAGCAGGAAAATTAGAAAATTTCTTGGCTCAGTCATTTGCATTGAAGGTAGTTTACTTCAATTGCATATTTTAAATAACTTCATCCATCATGATAAACAGTCCTGGGTTTGAATCCCAGTTATGTGACATTGAGTCCTTTAAACTTTCCAAGTCTCAGTATACCTCATAAGTATGTTGTAAGTCTCAGAACAGTTCATATATATATATATATATATATATATATATATATAACATATATAATGTAATGTGATCTGTAGATCTTGCTGTTTACCCTAGAATCAGGGCTGGGTTTGAACCCTGGTTTCACCTCTTACTGGCTTTGCAGCCTTGAATGGTACTGTAATCTTTTAAAAAGCTTTAGTTTTTTTATGTTAATATAAAAATATATCTATCCCATAAGATTGTTGTGAGGAGATGCCATCAGAATCTCATAGGAATATAAAATATTATTATTCAGTATTCCTTTAATCCTGCATCACTTCCCAGCCGTGGTAATGCCCACATTGACTCAAGATCTCTTTCTCTCAACTATTTTTTTGCATACTGACCTTCCAGAATAGCCTTTTCCTCACTGTTAGTTGTCTTTTCAGAAATTTTCAGTGACTGCTTTTTGTCTAGCACGTAAGTCTAAGGACTCAAAGTCATATACTGGTTTAATGGCCTTGAAATCAGCCTAGTTCAAATATTAACTGCATCTTAAATTAATAAAAACCCTATGGCATTTGAAAAAATTTCTTAAACTTTTCATGTCAGTTTTTTTGTTGTTGTTTATAAAAGGAAGATTATATTAGTTTTGTTTATATGTTATTTAAATAAAATATAATAATAAAGCCTATACACAAATCTGATATAAAGTAAACTGCTCAGTAATCATTTTACTGATTAAGTATAATGTAGTTAGCTTTTTTCTAATTGTGGGAAAATTCCAGTTTTAATAAAGTTCTATTTTATGTTTTCTCAAATCCTGCATACTGTAAGTTTTAAAATCATCTGTTGTAGCAACAATTGAGCAAATTTATATCACCTTCTGTAGGACACCTCTTTAACTTGTATGTCCTAGTAATAATTTTCATAGAACTACTACATACTTTGCTTCAGCTATAATAAACATATTATTTAAAAGATTTTAAAATAATCCCTCTTTTAAATATTAAAGATTTATTCACAAAGTTAATGGATATTTTTTAAAAGAAAGTGGTTGTATGATCGTTTATTTACTGGATAAGGCAGCTCTTTATTTCTCCAGGTTTTATTAGTAAATCTGAAGAGTTGTACCACCAGCAAATAAACAAGATAATGAAATAACTGTGTCCAAAATAAGAATACTTCAATATTTATTACCTCAACTTCAACACTTTTGCCACATAATTCCACTTGAAATTGTTTGTCCTTTTGTGTTAGGGGAGACTACAGAAGATTTTTATAGCAAAATACAAAGTTTTACCAAGTGCATCTCTTTCTTTAGTTCACAGAAGGCCTGAGCTGGAGGTAATGGTTTACAGTGTTTTTAAAATTTTTCTTTAAAAAATATTTTAAGGGGAATTACTGTTCTAATGTGCTGAATAAGAAATAAAAAAAAAATCTGAGAACAAGGACTAAATTCTTCTATTTTCTCCCAGGAATTAGTTTTGTCAGTAACGAATATGTTTCTTTCATAACTCCTCTGAAGAATAGCAGGAGTATTCCTATGATAGCCAGCCTCCCAGAAATTCACTGTGAGTTTTGTGTGCTTTGCTAGGTCCAGGCTCCTGTTTCTATGATGAACTAATGATTTAGTGTTTATAGGAAGCGGTAAAATGTATATCATGTATCTGATGTGGGTTCCTTTGGGGGACGTCTCTGGATTAATATGTCTTTTCCTCAGGCACTGGCTCAAAATGCAACTTTCAGGCAATATACTGGGATTTTAAATGAAGTATTAATTTTATCTTTGAATAATCATTACATTTTTAACCTTTTAAAACAATTTTCTAGTTCTTGGTATTCTTTTTTCTCTTGAGTGTTTATTCCAATTTTGTTTGGATCACATGTCCCAGTCTTACTGAGCTGTGCTGAATAGAGGCCCAATTCAGGAGTACAAGCTGTTGCTTAGAGTGTTTCTCTAGGGCTCTTGCTGCCTGAAAAATTAAAATGAAGTCAATTACAAGAACTTCTTAGAAATCTCTCATATAGATAGTAAAGACAAAATAGACAGAGAGTTTTTGCAGAGAACTATAGTATGAAATCTTTGTATCAAAACCCAGAAAAGCATGCTGAGATCCTATAAAGTCACTTATTTTTTTTGGTAACCTCTCCTATAGAACATTGTATCAGAAAAACATAAAGGGAAGAATTTCTAAGATGAATTCATTACAGATTTCCTTGGGGGCAGGGAAAGAATTCTTGTCATTCACAAAATATTATTTTATTCATTCATTTACTTATTCAACCAGCCTTGACTTTGTGCCCTTTAGTCAAAACAGCCTATGGTTTACATTTTAGCTCATCATTTACTAGCTCTGTTACTTTGAGAAATTTACTTAAAAGTCTTTAAGTCATTATAAAATAGAAGTAATTGTTACAACTTTTTAGAAGGGTTTGCTGGACATCCAGCTGAAAAATACATGAAAGCACAAGGTATTCCACTAAGGTAATAAAACTGGTCTCCTCACTTCTTTAAAGCTTTCTCTTCTAAATTTGCCTATAACTTAATCCTTGATAAATATTTTTAAGCCATAGTTGCAATCCATTATTTTATTCTTCTATCCAAAAGGCTTTCTTTATTTTTCTGATTTGAGTTTGAGTTTTTCATTCTGGCATTGTAAACCTTTGCCCTATGAAACATTTCCTAGTTCCCACAATAGTACATTCCTTCCTCTCTGAATTGCTGCAGCAATTTGTACATACTTCTTTTGTGCCAATTAACTTGGTAGATCATCCTGCATTCTAGTCTTTTGAATGTCTCTGATCTCCAGAAGATGAGTTTCCTGAGAATACACGGCTTACTTATCTTGAATCCCTTTCAGAAACTACCACAGTGCATGGTAAACCATACACATGTAATAAATATTTGGCCAAGCTGAATTGCATGGCTTAGTTGACTCATCCTCATGGGGGATGTAATACAGGTCACACAGCAGCACAAAATGCCTGTGATTGAATTTTTCTAGCCACTTATTAAGGCCCATTTACTTTCGCTAACAGTTGGACAGGTGGTGGGATCATTAGGCTAATTTTCAAGTTGTGAATTCAGCTGTACCTTTGAATGATCATCAGTGCACTTTATTGTGGATAACTGTGTTGAAATGCCTTTTGGTATTATATGTATAGTCAAAGAAATGTTCATTGACAGTAATAGCAAGAAGATAATGACTTTAATTTTCTTCTTTTTATTCTCTGTAGGATATATTATAATTACAGCTTTTGGTAGGCCAATCTGGTTCGTAGAAGCATCATTTTCAACTATTGTATTATAATCTACTAGTAACCTGTAAAGTAGTAGGCCGATCTGATTCATAGAAACATAATTTTCATATTTTCAACTATTGTATTAAAGATAGAAGTAAACTGTAAAATAAACCTGCTGTAAAGTAGAATCAACTGTTACATTTTGTTGAAAAAGGAAAAAAGCAAACAGCAAACATAACCAGGAATAACCCTTTGAGACATTCACAGGTTTAATGAGCCCTTCACCTGATAAGCAGGCAGAGGCAAGGTAGTCTGATAGTACTTTTTAAACTTTCCACTTTCTGATTTAATGCAGTTATAATTGAATGAGTCAGCTTTAGACATCAAAAAATATTTGGTATTTATTTCTGAAGGAAGACAACAGTAATAAATAACATGAGTTAAATGTCTTATTCTATAGCTTCCTTTAGGTATATAGAATTATGCCCGGTTTCAGGAAACCTTTTTTCTGCATTTTTTTTGACACACTATTATTTAAAAACTATAGCTTGATTATACCAAAATGTAGTTTAAGTCTAAACTTATGAAATCTATGACATTATTGCATCCTAAAATCAGGTTAACTGTTTTCGTATCCAATAAAGATGTGTCATTTCATAAGGTATTTATTTATAAGCATGTCTTCACTTACACGTTCCAGCATTAAATAAAATATAGGGAGGCTTTACTCTAGATTTTTCTGCCAATTAGAGAATTTGCATTTTTTAAAAAATATGAGTGATCCTTGTTATTTGAAGATTTAATATTTGCAAATTTGCTTACCTGCTAAATTTGTTTTCAACCCCCAAGTCAATACACACGGCACTTTTTCAGTAATTTGCAGACGTGCACAGAGTGGCAAAATTTTGATTAGTCTACAGGCACATTCTCACCTGAGGATGGACACGGCAACACTGTGCCTTCTTGTTTCAGTTCGTACTATAAACTTTTCAGCTTTTATGTAATGCAACATCTTTCAGATTATTTTGCTTTTTATTGATGATTTTGTCATTTAAAATCTCTCCTAAGGGTAGTGCCAAAGTGCTGTCTAGTATTTCTAAAGGCAGAAATACTCTTATATGCCATTAAGGAGAATATACATGTGTCACATAAGCCTCATTCAGGCATGGGTTATAGTATTGTTGGCCATGATAATCCATGTTAATCAGTCAACAACATATATTAAATAAGGAGTCTTTATATAGATACACACAGAGACATGTATGACAAGGTTATGTACTGATAGGTTGATGAAAATGTGATCAAAGACTTGCAGGAAGTTAACCCTGTATTTCACTCAAGAACAGTGATTTAGTGTTGACAAATTAATATTTACAGTGAGTACGCAGAATATAACTACCATGAATAATGAAAATTGCTGTGTTTTATGTTTTGTCTCCTACATCTGATTACTGGATTAGAATAATATCCATGCTCTACTTATCTCTGACCTTTATATATAGGGCATTGCTATATTCTTTCTCTTTCCCCTAATAATAGACATATTTTGTGCTAGGCACTTTGCATAAAGTAGCTTATATCACCAACTTGGTAATGCCAAGGATAAAAAGCATTATACTCCTTTTGTATATTAAAAGTACTGAGACTCATATCTGATTATCAAAGCTAAATATACCCCAAATAACTGTAATATCCCTTAATATACCATGTAAATGAGGATGTAAAGGAACTGGGGCTCTTGAGGACTGGCAGTTTATAAAATGCTATTATACACATGTATGCAACAGTGCAAACATACATAATCACGTGCACACATAAAGCATTATGCAATCTAAACCAAATAATTATCTTGCCTTATAAATTACATATTTTATAACAGCTATGAAAATGTCTGATGACACAGGGAAAGCTTTCTGCAATGCATAATGGATCATTATGCTATGGCAAGTCAATAAGAATCAAGAGGTATAGAATTAGTAATATTAAGCTTTGTGATGTACAAACATATTTGGGCATATTCCTTACCTTTAAGAAAGTTGCAAATACGGAGTTCCCTTCGTGGCTCAGTGGTTAACGAATCCAACTAAGAACCATGAGGTTGCGGGTTCGATCCCTGGCCTTGCTCAGTGGGTTAAGGATCGGGCGTTGCCGTGAGCTGTGGTGTAGGTTGCCGACGCGGCTCGGATCCCGCGTTGCTCTGGCTGTGGCGAAGGCCGGCGGCTGCAGCTCCTGTTAGACCCCTAGCCTGGGAACCTCCATATGCCAGGAGTGCGGCTCTACATAAAGGCAAAAAGACAAAAAAAAAAAAAAAAAAAGAAAGAAAGAAAGTAGCAAATACATGGTGAAAATAGCTAAAGATAAGGTAAGGGAGTGACTCCAGTCAATATTTCTTTGTGTTTGGTTATTTGGAAACATTGAGGTAGATTACTGGATTTTTCCTTACTTATTCCATGATTTAAATTAGCTAATTTTTTAAATTACACAATGAATTTTATTACATTTGTAGTTGTACAACGATCATCACAACCCAATTTTATAGTATTTCCATCCTAAATCCCCAGCCCATTCCCCGACTCCCCAACCTGTCTCCTTTGAAACCGTGAGTTTTTCAAAGTCTAAGTCAGTGTCTGTTCTGCAAAGAAGTTCGTTGTGTCCTTTTTTCAGATTACACACGTAAGTGATAGCATATGATTTGGTGACTCACTCTCTGACTTACTTCACTTAGCATGCTAATTTCTAGGTCCATCCATGTGCTGCAAATGCCATTATTTCTTTCCTTTTAATGGCTTAGTAATATCCCATTGTGTATATGTACCACATCTTCTTTAGCCACTTTTCTGTCATTGGACATTTAGGTTTTTTCCATGTCTTGGCTATTGTATATAGTGCTACAACAAACATTGTAGTACATGTATCTTTTTGAGTCATGGTTTTCTCTAGATAGATGCCCAGGGGTGGGATTACTGGATCAAATGGTAATTGCATTTTTAGTTTTCTGAGGAATCTCCATATTGTTTTCCATGGTGGTTGCACCAATTTACGTTCCCTTACAGCAGTGTAATAGGGTTCCCTTTTCTCCACACCCTCTCCAGCATTTATTGTTAGTAGACTTTTTTATGATAGCCATTCTGACCTGTGTAAGGTGGTACTTCATAGTGGTTTTGATTTGCATTTCTCTAATAATTAGTGATGTTAAACATCTTTTCATGTGTTTTTTGGCCATCTGTATGTCTTCTTTGGAGAGATGTCTGTTTAGATCTTATGTCCATTTTTTGATTGGGTCGATTGGGTTTTTATTTTTTGGTATTGAACTGCAGCCAAATTAGCTAAATTTTTAATATAGCTCCAGATAATTTTAAGTCATATAATTCCATTATTCAGGCTGACTACTATAACTTCCCAGTAAAATCCCAGAGCTGCTTAGTTTCTTTACACTGGAGACATCAGTATCCACCACATAGTCTTCTTCAGTAGTGTTTTTCCAAACGCTTGAGCCTAACTGTATCCGTGGTGTTTCTATTTCCACTCAAAATTGTATGCATCTTTGTTGCACCCAACTCTCCAGTTCCTGGGTACTCTACTGATCGTTTTTGCTCAGTATTTGTAATTCATGAAGTTGACCCTAGCCATTGGATTTTGTGTTGTCAAAATAATTATCCAGCCTGTGACATCCAGCCAGATGTCATTCTCTCCTCTTAAAGGAAATCTGTTATTCAAGCCAGTTTCCAGGTGATGAGAGAAAGACAAACCACTTCATCCCCCCAACACAGACATAGTATCTCATGCAAACACACTTACCCAGATATTACATGAGAAATGCGCAGACTCACTTATTAAGCAGGCAATGCTTTGGTGAAAAAATTTTCATTCAGAAAATCTACTTTTTTCATATAAAATCCAAGATAGTGTGAAGAGTAAATACTGTTGTTTTTTACTCTCTATTTGTAAGATCTTTCTTTCTGAATTTGTATTTTGGGTGGCTCCGGGGAGGGGTGATTTATCACCTCTTGTTCCTGGATTCGTATCCCAGCAAATATGCATAGACAACAGAAAAAGTCCAGTTTTTATTAGAGAACTCAGTGTATGTGGACATGATAATTGCATTCTAGAATATAAATTTCTTCGCTATAAAATAATTATGATCCTCATTCCTAGTGGACTTTTCAGTTTTTATTTTATATTGGTGTATACTTGATTTACAATGTTGTGTTAATTTCAGGTGTACAACAAAATGATTCAATTATACATATACAAACGCACATCCTTTTTCAGATTCTTTACCATATGTATTATTACAGAATATTGAATAGAGTTCCCTGTGCTGTACAGTAGGTACTTGTTGATTATTTATGTATAGTAGTATGTGTATGTTAATCCCAAACGCCTAATTTATCCCTCCTCCCATGTTTTCCCTTTGGTAACCATAAGTTTGTTTTCTAAGTTGGTGACTCTGTTTCTGTTTTATAAATAGGTTCATTTGTATCATTGTTTTTAGAATCCACATACAAGTAATATCAAATGATGTTTGTCTATGTCTGACTGACTTCACTTAGTATGATTATCTCTAGGTCCACCCATGTTGCTGCAGATAGCATTATTTCATTTTTTTATAAGGCTGAGTAATATTCCATTGTATATCTGTACTACATCTTCTTTATCCATTCCTCTGTTGATGAACATTTAGGTTGCTTCCTTGACTTGGCTACTGTAAATAGTGCAGCAATGAACATTCGGGTGCATGTATCTTTTCTAATGATGGTTTTCTCCGGATATGTGCCCATGAGCAGGATTACTGGACCATATGATGGTTCTAATTTTAGTCTTTTAAGGAAACTCCATACTGTTCTTCATTGTGGCTCTACCAATTTATATTCAACATTGTAGAAGGGTTCCTTTTTCCTCACCCCCCTCTGGTATTTATTGTATGTAGAGTTTTTGATGCTGGCCCTTCCTACTTGTGGACTTTTATAGTATTAAATATGTAGCTTTTTTATCTATGGCTAAAGTCTGCCATTACAGCAGAGCATGTAATGAAAACAAGCTGAGACAAAAGGTGATTTAACACATTTGTGTTACTTAACTAAAAACTGTGTTGGTCAAGTGCTTTCCCAAGATAAAGAAAATCCATGCTGGAGTTCTCTTGTGGCACAGAGGGTCAAGGATCCAGCGTTGTAACTGCAATAGCTTGGTCACTTCTGTGGCATGAGTTTGATCCCTGGCTGGGAAATTCCACGTGTTATAAAGAAAAATGAACAAAGAACCGAAAAAAGCAGCAAGAGCAACAAAAAGAAAATCCATGCTGGGTAAGAGAACTACAAACACCCCTTAGAGCAAGAGATACATCACTCTTCCCTGAGGCACATATGAGGCTAAATCTTGTCCTTGGATATTTGGATATACCATAACTCAGAAGGAAAAGAATAATGACCGGAGCCTTCTAAGACAAGAGGAGACTATGTTGATGATGTTGATGCAAAACTTCAGATCTTCCTGTATTATCCTGAGAAGCCCATTTGGCCAGCATTTGACATGTCATTATGGAAGATATAGACTTGTGGTCTCATACTCTGAAATATTCTTCAAAGATCATATCCCAGACAACCATATTCCATCAACACCTGAGGAAGGGGGTCAGGGCTAATGTGGTTATATTTATCAAAAGGAAAACTATAGAGGAGAATTCTCATTTTATCAATTTAATTCCACTATGTAATTTTTAAGACCAGATATTTTATTTCTACTCTAGAGTAAATAACCTTATTTAGTTTTATCCAGATGTTATCCTGGAAGGGGGGTAGTATAGGATAAAATTATGAAAGTATAGGTAATCTCTGATACTCTAAAATTCTAGTTTGTGCCTTTATGAAAGTATAAATATAGAGAAAAATATAACATATTGTCCTAAATGGGTGGTCTCCAGCTAATGTTTCAGTAATATTTTTTTTTTTATTTTTAATTTTCTCTTCCTAACATCATGGTACTTGTACCAAAACAGACATACAGACCAATGGAACAGAATAGAGACCCCAGAAATAAACCCAGACACCTACGCCCAGTTGATATTTGACAAAGGTGGCAAGAACTTCAAATGGGAAAAAGAAAGTCTTTTCAGTAAGCTTTGCTGGGAAACTTGGACAGATGCATGTAAATCAATGAAACTAGAGCACACTCTCACACCATGCACAAAAATAAACTCTAAATGGTTTAAAGACTTAAATATAAGACAAGACACAATTAAACTCCTGGAAGAAAACATTGGCAAGACACTCTCGGACATCAACCTTACTAATGTTTTCTCAGGTCAGTCTCCCAAAGCAACAGAAATTAGAGCAAAGATCAACCAATGGGACCTAATCAAGCTGACAAGCTTTTGCACAGCAAGGGAAACCAAAAAGAAAACTAAAAGACAACTTAAGGAATGGGAGAAAATTTTTTCAAATGACGTAACTGACACGGGCTTAATCTCTAAAATATATAAACAACTGATGCAGCTCAACTGCAAAAAAACCAACAACCCCATTGAAAAATGGGCAGTGGACCTGAATAGACATTTCTCCAAAGAAGATAAACAGATGGCCAACAAGAACATGAAAAAATGCTCAACATCTCTGATACTTAGAGAAATGCAAAGCAAAACTACCATGAGATACCACGTCACACCAGTCAGAATGGCCATCATTAACAAGTCCACAAACAACAAATGCTGGAGGGGATGTGGAGAAAAGGGAACCCTCCTGCACTGTTGGTGGGAATGTAAGCTGGTGCAGCCACTATGGAAGACAGTGTGGAGGTACCTTAGAAAACTCCACATAGAATTACCATATGATCCAGCAATCCCACTCTTGGGCATATATCCAGACAAAAATTTCCTGGAGAAAGACACTTGCACATGCATGTTCACTGCAGCACTATTCACAGTAGCCAAGACACGGAAACAACCCAAATGTCCATCGACAGATGACTGGATTAGGAAGATGTGGTATATATACACGATGGAATACTATTCAGCCATAAAAAAGGATAAAATAATGTCATTCGCAGCAACATGGATGGAATTAGAAACCCTCATACTGAGTGAAGCAAGTCAGAAGGAGAAAGACAGATGTCGTATGAAATCTCTTATAACTGGAGTCTAAAACACTGCACAAATGAACATCTCAACAGAAAAGAAAACCACGAACTGGCTACATTATTTTTCTGCATATGAAATCTGAAGGACTTTTGTTTGATTGTTGAGTTTTTAAAATCCATATGCTCCAGAAAAGCAAGTATCCTGTTTAGTTAGGAAAAAAATTCTGAGTATGGTTGTATTTCATTATATAAATTAGGAAAATATTTCCATTAGATTCTCAGGGGAAAAGAAAGACCAGCAAAAACATGGAGTAACCAAGTAGATACTTTTCTAAAGTGAGCAGGTAAATGTATTATTGTATATCTTCCCTTGTCAAGAGACCAGAAAATGTCTGAGGAACTAAACCTGAGGTAATAAAAACTCAGTTACTAATGCTCTTGACCCTTCTTGGAGGCTCCATTTCTATACAATTCAACAATTTCTAAAGTGTTTATGCCAATGAATTGTGTACAGACCTTATTTATTTCACTTCCACTAGGCATTCCCATGCCAATAAAACAGAAAGTTGAGCACAGTCAGTTCTTTGGCAGAACTGTAAATATAGTCAGTTCTTTCCTCTCATCTCAAGCATATAATAATGGCAGCTCAGTTGAAAACCATTTACAGTATCTAGTTCTTACATTTTTTTCTGTTAGGCTAATGACTTCTCATCAAAGTGCTTCTGTGAGTGCCTTACATATTTAGAAGGCTTGAAATTGCATGAGTCAGGATCTTTAATATAATATATTCCTAATATTTTATTTAGCTCATGATCAGATTTGAAATATTTCCCTTTGTTTTTAACCTTAATTCGCAGATTTTGACTCATTCCATTCTGATTATAAGCTGAAAACCCTCAAGTGACATATTTGGAGAACTGGAGATGATATTGTTTCAAGATGGTGAACCATCTTCTAGAGTAGGGTTAGAAGCATTAAAAAAAAAGACTGAGTGTGGCTCTACATAAAGGCAAAAAGACAAAAAAAAAAAAAGAAAAGACTGAGGTGAGACATATGCAGGCCCATTTGCACAAGAAAGTCTTAGTTTATGACTGGTATTCCATAGTAATTATTAATGTCCCCTATATACATAGAGTATCCTACTTTTAACATTAAATAATCAACAAGCTGAGAATCAAAGACTTTTATTCAGGTGCCTTAAAAGAGAAAGATATACCCCTCCTTGAAGATAAACCATAGCAGTTAGATATTTAATGTTACTTTATTTGGTTTTGTCTAACCAAATATTAGACATTTACTTGGATATAAGTTCTTCAATTTATTCATCAGTTTTATTTAAAATATTGCCATAATAATTCAGGTAGTGGGATAACTGTTTGCCCGTTATTAATATATTTATCAGATTTTACTTAGTTTTATTCTCTTCTTTTATATGTCTATAAATTCCTGGTTATCCATGGTTATGCCTTGATCATTTTTTGTTTTCCCACAGTAAAGAGCAGAACATATAATGTTAATAACAGTTATAATAATAATAATACCATTCCATAGCTCTTTTCGTTGACATAAAGTCAATATATCTCATGGTATAAGGATACATACATACATACACACACACAACACCCTTGATTACCATAGATTTAAGCAGTGTGGTCCACTTATGAATGGATTTCTTTCAATAAATACAGGCTACAGTGCTATGTAATCCATGATTGGTTGAATCTGCGGATGTGGAACCAGAGTTACTGAGGCTGACTGTAAGTTATAGGCAAACTTTTGATTGCATGGGTATTGGCACCCCTAACCCCTGCCTTGTTCAAGAGTCAATCCTTTACATGCCTTAGTCTATTCAGACTGCTATAAAATAATACAGTAGATTGATTGACTTATAAACAACAGACATTTATTTCTCAGTTCTGAAAGTTGGGAAGTTCAAGATCAAGGCACCATCTGATTCCAGTGTCTAGTGAGACATGAAACTCTATTTCTTGGTTCATAGATGGTCATCTTTTTCCTGTGTCCCCACATGGCTATAGGAGCAATAGAGTTATATGGAGTCTCTTTTATAACAGCATTGATGCCGTTCGTGAGGGCTGTTTTCTCATGACCTAATCAGCTGCCAAACAACCCCACCTCCAAACACTGTCACATCGGAGATTAGATTTTTATCATATGAATTTTGGGGGAACAGGAACAGTCTATTGTAACATACAAATATTTTCATAACAATAAGGAGGATACAATTCTAGTCCTCATTTCTGTCGCTGTTCACATGGCCATAACTGATTCATAATTACCTTTATTCACTACCCACTCTATATGCCTTTTATCTTCAGTAAGCATCTCAGTTGTTCTGGTTCTTTACCCGGTAAGGTGACCCAAATCTTCATTCTGAAGGACCTGGACCATTGCTAGTCCTATGTGGATTAGGTTGTTGTAGTTTTCCATTGATCTCAATCATAATAATACTAAGAGACACTCTCAGAAATTTCCTGTATTCCAGACATACATTTCCTTATGTTCATTATGTAGTAATACAATATCTTTTTGGTAGTCACAATTAATCACCACAATCAGTAACTTTCTTTTCGTATATTGATTCAGGGGCATGAGGAGCCCAAAGTGGCCAGGTGACAGTCTTAACTTCCAGCTCAGTAGAATCACTTTTGTGTCTCCTGATAGAAACGTTTCTTGCTCTGAAAATAAGACATCAGGCTAGCAGAATATAAAGCCTCAGAAACGGAAAGCAAAAGTCTTTCTAGTTGGTCACAAGAATAATAGTGAGTGGTGCATCTCCGATTTCCACTTCTTGATTTTTGGGCCTTGTATCCCAGCTATGAAAGAAACAGCACCATACTTTGGATGTTGATTCAGAGCATATACAGCCTTCTGGAGAACACTGGCACAGCCTAGGAAGGTATTGCCATTGCCATAGCTGCACTGTAACTGGGCAGTAGCTTATCATTGCACTCCTTTTGCTGTTAAGTGAACTCCTTGATCAGAAGCAATGCTGTGTGGAATATCATGATAGTGGATAATGCATTCTGTAAATTCATGGTTAGTAGTTTTGGCAGAAAATGCTTATAACAATGTATACAGAGTACACATATCCATATCCAGAGTAAGCATCTATTTCAGTGAAAACCAAATGCTGCAGCTTCCATGATAGAAGCATTCTGTCATCAGTCTGCCTTCACTCTAAGGAATGACGCCATGGCAGAGGCTCTTGTTCCATCTCTGTTGTTGGCTGATTTGGCACCCAGTAGTACCCATAGCCAGAATGGCGTTGATGAATGGAAATCTATGTTGTGGAGCCCATGCATGACCTCCCTCCTGCCACCATAGCTCCTTTGTTCATGAACCCACTGGGCAGTGACAGACACTGCTGGGGGAAGAGACTGGCTGGTATCCATAAAATAGGATATCCTATCCAAGTGACTATTAAAATCTTCCTGGCTGAGGTCACCCCTTGTTGAACATTCACATGGGACACAAATATCTTCACATTATTTTTGCTCATTCTAAGCGATCTATCCATATGCATCTTCCCCAAATTTTCTTGTCATTACTTTTCCAATTATGTTCCTTCAAATCTCTGACCATCCAACCAAACCATTGAATACAGCCTCTGTATTGGTATATAATCATACATTTGACCATTTCTAATTCTAAGCAAGGAAAAAAATTAGGTTTACTGCTTGAAGTTGTGATCACTGGAACAATTTTTATTCACCACTGCCCTTCACCACTGCCCTTCACCACTGCCATTTTTATTCACCACCCTCAGGTTGTACCAGAGATGTGCTATAATAGTACAACTGTCCACTTTGAGGTGGTGCCTGCATATTATGAGGTACACATCTGTAAGCTAGGCCAAAGTCTTCTCTTCCTCTGTCAACTGATCATAGGGATCTCCACATGAGACCATAGATACTAGCTGAGAAAGACTGTAGCAAGAGAAAGAGTGTAGCAAGAGTGAAAAACCTTGGGTATTTGGGCCACTTATTCATGTAACTTATCTGTGACCTCAGGCCTGATCAAGTATGTATTAACTTCCATTTGATAATAGAGTGCTACTATGTACTCTCAATTTTATGGTTTGGTGGGTTAGAAAAGATTCAGTTTATAATGGACAGCTCAATCATATTTTAACTTGGTGGCCTATGTTTAAGTAGACAGTCTCTACTAAGGCCTAGTGGCAGGTTAAGAGTTGTTTTCTCAAAAGGAAAATAGTTATCTTCAGAGGATGGCAGAGATGGCAATTTTTTTTTTTTTTTGCTCAAAAATCTTTAGAGCCCACACTATGATTCATATAAGGGTCTGCCAAAGGCTCCAAATAGCATTACTCTCAGCCACTGACACTTCAAGCATCAGTGGATTTGCTGGATCATGTGATCCAAGTGTCAGAGGGACTTGCACAACAGTTGGACATTTTGCAGGAACTACAGTTCTGGGCCCATCAAAACTATCAGCTTTTTGGGTCACTTGGTAAATAGGCCAGAGTAATACATCCAAATGAACAATAATATATTGTCTCTGTAATACAAAGTGGATCACTCCACATTGTGCCTCTCTTTTTTTCTAGACTGTTTTAATTTTTTTCCATTGATTAATGAATTTTATTACAATTAAAAGTGTAGAAAAATCATCACAAAATCTGAGTGCATCCCCCACCCCCCAGACTGTCTTATTTGGAAACCAAAAGTTTTCAAAAGTCTGTGAGTCATTGTCCGTTTACAGCAAAGAAGTTCATTGTGTCTTTTTAGTTTCCACATGTAAGCGTTAGCATTGGATGTTGCTATCTAATTGTCTGACTGGTTTCACTTGGCACGATAATTTCTAGGTCTGTCCATGTTGCTATAAATGTTATTTCGTTCCTTTGAATGGCTGAGTAATATTCCATTGTGTGTATGTACCATATCTTCCCTATCCACTCCTTTGTTGATGGGCATTTAGGTTATTTCCATGACCTGGCTATTGTATAGAGTGCTGCAACGAACACTGGAGTACATGTGTGTTTTCGAGTCATGGTTTCCTCTGGATAGATGCCCAGGAGTGGGATTGCTGGATCAAATGGTAATTCTATTTTGAGTTTTCTGAGGAATCTCCATACTGTTTTCCACAGTAGTTGCACCAATTTGCATTCCCACCAACAGTGTAACAGGGATCCTTTTTCTCCACATCCTCTCCAGCACTTATTGTTTGTAGACTTTTTGATGATGGCCATTCTGGCTGGTGTAATTCTGGGCCTTCTATCCTGTTCCACTGATCTGTATTTCTGTCTTTGTGCCAGTACCGTACAGTTTTGATGACTGTAGCTTTGTAGTAGAGTCTGAATCAGGGAGTCTGATTCCTCCAGCTCCATTTTTCTTTTTCAGGATGTCTTTGGCTATTCTGGGTTTTTTGTGTTGCCAAACAAACTTAAAAATGTTTTTTTTCTAGTTCTGTGAAAAATGTCCTTGGTAATTTGATAGGGATTGCATTGAATGTGTAGATTGCCTTGGGTAGTATAGTCATTTTGATAATATTAACTCTTCCAGTCCAAGAGATGGTATGTCTTTCCATCTGTTCCCGTCATCCTTGACTTCTTTCATCAGTGTCTAATAGTTTTCAGAGTACAGGTCTTTTGTCTCTTTAGGTAGGTTTATTCCTAAGTATTTGATTATTTTTGATGTGATGGTAAATGGGATTGCTTCCCTAATTTCTCTTTCTGATTTTTCATTATTAGTATATATAAATGCAGTTGATTTCTGTATATTAAATTTGTATCCTGTGACTTTGTCAAATTAAATGATAAGCTCTAACAGTTTTCTGGTAGAGTCTTCAGTATTCTCTAGGTATTGTTTCATGACATCTGCAAATAATGATGGTTTTACTTCTTCCTTTCCAGTTTGGATTCCTTTTATTTCTTTGACTTCTCTGATTGCTGTGGCTAGAACTTCCAAAACTATGTTGAATAGTAGTGGCGAGAGGGGACATCCCTGTCTTGTACCTGATCTCAGCAGGAATTATTTTAGCTTTCCACTATTGAGAATGATGTGAGCTCTGGGTTTGTCAAACATGGCCTTTATTATGTTGAGGTAGGTTCCCCCTATGCCCACTTTCTGAAGGGTTTTTATCAGAAATGGGTATTGGATTTTGTCAAAGGCTTTTTCTGCACCTATTGGGAGGATCATATGGTTTTTATTCTTCAGTTTGTTAACGTGGGATATCACACTGATTGATTTGCGGATATTGAAGAATCCTTTCATCCCTGGGATAAATCCCACTTGATCATGATGTACAATCCTTTTAATGTATTGCTGGTTTCGGTTGGCTAGTATTTTGTTGAGAATTTTTGCATCTATATTCATCAGTGAG
This sequence comes from Catagonus wagneri, assembly GCA_004024745.2. Lineage (NCBI taxonomy): Eukaryota > Metazoa > Chordata > Mammalia > Artiodactyla > Tayassuidae > Catagonus > Catagonus wagneri. The sequence continues at coordinate 8,545,830 of PVHT020003785.1, forward strand.
ATTGGCCTGTAATTTTCTTTTTTTGTGATATCTTTGTCTGGTTTTGGTATCAGGGTGATGGTTGCCTCATAGAATGTTTGCGAGTGTCCCTTCCTCTGCAGTTTTTTGGAAGTTTCAGAAGGATAGGTGTTAGCTCTTCTCTAAATGTTTGGTAGAATTCGCCTGTGAAGCCATCTGGTCCTGGACTTTTGTTTGTTGGAACTTTTTAATCACAGTTTGAATTTCAGAACTTCTGATTGGTCTATTCATCTTTTCTATTTCATCTTGGGTTAGTCTTGGAAGATTGTACTTTTCTAAGAATTTGTCCATTTCTTCTAGGTTTTCCATTTTATTGCCATATAGTTGCACATAGTAGTTCCTTATGATCCTTTGTATTTCCGTGATGTCTGTTGTTACTTCTCCTTTTTCTTTCTAATTTTATTGATATGTGTCCTTTCTCTTTTTTTCTTGATAATTCTGGCTAAGGGTTTATCAATTTTGTTGATCTTTTCAAAGAACCAGCTTTTAGTTTCATTGATCTTTTCTATGGTTTTCTTTGTTTCTATTTCATTGATTTCTGCTCTGATCTTTATGATTTCTTTTCTTCTACTAACTTTAGGTCTTGTCTGTTCTTCCATCTCTAGCTGCTTTAGATGTAAAATTAGGTTGTTGATTTGCACTTTTTCTTGTTTCCTGAGTTGGGCTTGTATTGCTATAAACTTTCCTCTTAGAACTGCTTTTGCTGCATCCCAGAGGTTTTGGAGTGTCATATCTTTGTTGTCATTTGCTTCTAGGTATTTAATTTCCTCTGATTTCTTCAGTGATCCAATGGTTGTTTAATATCATATTGTTTAGTCTCCACGTGTTTGTATTTTTTGCCATTTTTTTTCTTATTGTTGATTTCCAGTCGTATAGCATTGTGGTCAGAAAAGATCCTGGATATGATTTCAATGTTCTTAAAGTTACCGAGGCTTGATGTGTAGCTCAGGATGTGATCAATCTTAGAGAATGTTCCATGCGCACTTGAGAAGAATGTGTATTCTGTTGCTTTTGGATGGAATGTCCTATAAATATCTATTAAGTCCATCTGATCTAATGCTTCATTCAGGGCCTGTGTTTCCTTATTGATTTTCTTTCTGGATGATATATCCATTGCTGTAACGGGGGTGTTAAAGTCCCTGACTATGATTATGTAATTGTTGATTTCTCCTTTTAAGGTTTTTAGCAGTTGCCTTATATATTGTGGTAATCCTATGTTGGGTGGATAGATATTTAAAATTGTTATATCTTCTTCTTGGATTAATCCTTTGATCATTATGTAGTGCCTTTCCTTGTCTCTTAAAATGTTCTTCGTTTTAAAGTGTATTTTGTCTGATATGAATATTACTACTCTGGCTTTCTTTTGATGCCCGTTTCCATGGAATATTTTCTTCCATCCTCTCACTTTCAATTTGTGTGTGTCCCTAGAAGTGAAGTGGGTCTCTTGAAGACAGCATATATATGGGTCTTGCTTTTGTATCCATTCGGCTTTGCTTTTGTATCCATTCGGCTAGTCTATGTCTTTTGGTGGTGGCATTCTGTCTGTTAACATTTAAGGTAATTGTTGATATGTATGTTCTTATTGCCATTTTATTAAATGTTTGGGGGTTTTGTTGCTCTTTTTTCTTCCCTCATTCTCTCGTTGTCTCCTCTTGTGATTTGATGATTATCTTTAACGTTGTATTTGAGTTCATTTTTCTTATTTATTTTTGTATCAATTGTAGATTTTTGGTTTGCATTTACCCTGATGTTCTGATATAGAAGTCTATACATAAATGAGATTGTATTAAGTTGTTAGTTTCTTAATTGCATGTGCATCTCTAGTGTCCTGCATTTGTGCTCTCCTCTCATGGTTTCTGATTTTGGTAGCATGATTGTGCATGGATGATTTCTTATCTTTACTGTATATATTCTTTTAGTTGTGAGCCTTGTCATTTGTGGTGTTTTTGTTTCTGCTTGTGGCCTTTTCTTTTCTGCCTAGAGAAGTTCCTTTAGGATTTGTTGTAAAGCTGGTTTAGAGTTGCCAAAATCTCTTAGCTTTCGCTCATCTGTAAAAGTTTTGAGCTCTCCTTCAAATCTGAATAAAGTAAAGTAATCTTGGCTGAAAGTTTTTCCCTTTCATCACATTCAGTATACCATGCCACTCCCTTCTGACCTGCAAGGTTCAGCTGAAAAATCTGCTGATAACCTTATTGGGGTTCCCTTGTATGTCATTTGTTTCTTTTCCCTAGCTGCTTTCAATATTTTCTCTTTGTCTTTAATTTTGGTCATTTTGATTAATATGTGTCTTGGGGTGTTCCTCCTTGGGTTTATTTTATATGGCACTCATGCTTCCTGGATTTGACTGACTGGTTCCTTTCCCATATTAGGGAAGTTTTCGGCTATTATCTCTTCAAATATTTTTTCTGTCCCCTTCTTTCTCACTTCTCCCTCTGGCACCCCTATAATATGGATGTTGGTGAATTTAACATTATCCCAGAGTTCTCTGAGACTCAGCTCATTTCCTTTCAATCTTTTATCTCTTTTCTCTTTTGCATTAGTGATTTTCACTACTCTGTCCTCCACCTCACTGATTCGTTCTTCTGCCTCCTGTATTCTACTGTTGGCTGCTTCTAATGATTTTTTTTATTTCAGTTACTGTATTTTGCATCTCTTCTTGCTTAATTTTTACATCTTGTATTTCTTTGCTCAGTGTATCCTTTAAATTATCAATCTTTGCCTCCAGTTTATTTCCAGTGCCTTGCGTCATCTTCAGCATCAACAGTCTAAAGTCTCTTTCTGAGGGGCTGATAATCTCATCACTGAGCTGTTTTTCTGGGCTTTTGCCTTTCTCTCTTATCTGGGTCAGAGTTTTCTGTCTTTTCATTTTTATAGTTTTTTGGTGTGATGACCTTTCTGCCAACAATAGAGTTGTAGCCTCTCTTAGTTCTGGCCTTTGCCTCCCCTGTGACTAAAGTTGGCATGGGCGGGGCTTGCTGTAGGCTTCCTGAAGGAAGGGACTGATGCCTGCCCACTGGTAGGTGGGGTTGATTCCTCTCCCTCTGATGGGTGGGGCTTTGTCTCTGGATGAGATTAGAGGCTGGCTGTGTGCCTGAGGGGTCTTTAGGCAGCCTGTTTACTGATGGGTGGGGCTGTGATCCCACTTGGATTATTATTTGGCCTGGGGCTCCTCAGAGCTGATGGGAGGGACCAGATTTTCCCAGAAATGGCCCCCTCCAGAGAAACGCAGGCTGATGAATGATCCCAAGAGCTTCACCTCCAGTGTCCTACCCCCACAACAAACCACAGTCACCCCTATTTTCCCAGGAGATCCTCCAAGAATTGCAGTCAGGTTCCATCCAGATTCCTATGGAGACTTTGCTTTGCCCTGGGACCCAGTGCACATGAAAATCTGTGTGTGCCTTTCAAGAATGGGGTCTCTGTTTCCCCCAGTCCTGTGGAGCTCCTGCACACAAGCCCCACTGCCCTTCAATGCCAGATGCTCTGGGGTCTCTTTCTCCCTGTGCCAGATCCCCAGGCATGGGGATTTGACATGGGGCTCAGAACTCTCAGTCCTGTATCTGAGTCTCTGTGATACAGTTACTTTCCAGTCTGTGGGGCTTGCCACCTGGGAGGTATGGGGTTGCTTCTATCGCATAATTGCCCCTCCTACCTCTTGGTGTGTGCTCCTCTTTGTCTTCTGGTGTAGAATATCTTTTTTGGAAGCTTACAGTCCATTTGGTTGAAGGTTGCTCGCCATTTGGTTGTAGTTTTGTTGTTTTCTGGGAGAGAAGTTGAGCTCCATTCCTTCTATTCCGCCATCTTAATCCAATATACCTGTACCTCTCTTTTGATTGTAGGAGGGATCAGAAAGAATTTAATTCTTTACCTTAGAAGGGTGATGCTGACAAGTCTTACACCACTGACTTCAGAAAACTTCACTGATATAGAAGGCTCCTGAACTTTTAAGAATTACTTATTTTTGGAGCAGTTTTAGGATCATATCAAAACTAAGATATAGAAATTTCCCATGTGCATCTGTCCCCAAACATTCATGGCCACCCCTATTGTTAACTTCCCTCATCAGAGTGGTACATTTGTTATAATTGGTGAACTTATATAGATACATAGTAATCACCCAAATTCCATAATTTACCTTAATGTTCACTTCTGGTACTGTACATTCTGTGGGTTAGAGAAATGTGTAACGACATGTATCCATCATTAGAGTATCATACAGAGTATTTTCATTGCCCTAAAAATTCTTATTATTCTGTCTGTTTACCTGTCTTCCTACGCTAAACCTCTTCCAATCACTGATTTTTATTTCCTGCATTGTTTTGTGTTTGTAGAATGTCATATAGTTAGAATCATAGAGTATATAGTATTTTTTCTTACAGATTGACCTATTTCACTTAGTAATTTGTTTCCTTTATGTCTTTTGATGGCTTGATAGCTCATTTATTTTTAGCTGTAAATAATATTCCATTGTCTGCATGTGACTGCATTTTTGTCAGATCTTTTTTCCTGTCATCTGGCATGCAAATGTGCTACCAATAAGCCTAGAGTAGTTGCTACTTCTTTCTCACTGGGTCCAATCACCATAATGTCATCACTCCAATGGACCTTTGTGAGATCTTATGGGAGAGAAGGATGATCAAGATCCCTGTGAATTAAATTGTAACATAGGGATAGAGAGTTGATATACTCTAAAGTAGGATTGCTGGCCTTGCCACCTGAAAACAAGCTGCTTCTATTGGGCTTTATTGACTGCAAGGAAGAAAAAGCCATTTGCCAGATCAGTAACTGCTTACCATGAATCAGGAGATGTGTTAATTTGCCCAAGCAATGAAACCACATCTGATACAGCAACTTCAAATGATAATCCACTGTCATTCTCCAGGATCCATCTGTCTTCTGCACAGGCCAAATAGGCAAGTTGAATAGGGATGAGATAAGAATTGCCAGCCCTGCATCATTCAGATCCCTGATGGTGTCACTAATCTCTGCAATCTCTTCAAGAATTTTTTAAAACTCTTTTCTGAGGTAGAGGCGGTTGCAGAGCTTCCATCTGGACTTTCCCACCATAATAGCCCTTACTTTACTGGTTAGGGATCCAGTGTAGGTCTTAAATGACAAATCCACTCGAATATTCCAGTTTCCCTATCTTTGTATCTGTTTCTCCACATTAAAGCACGGTAGCTTGAGCATTTCCAAATCACTTATGGTTGGCCATATTTTTATCCATGTTTCAACCAACCAAGCAAACCATTTGAGTCTTACCTCCCTGAGTTATAACATTAAAAGTAGAATCTCTTCTCAGAGAGCCCATATCACTAAGCATAGTTTGATCCCACATTATGATTCTTCACCATTTTCCTACGCTCTTAGTATTCATTCCCATACTCATATTCCCCAGATTTTTCTGTCTGTGTAAATTAGAAAACTCAAGTAATTGTTTTGAAGTGTAGGATATATCTTAATGGGTCACATTTTTTTCAACCTTTTCTTTGGAGGCTTGATGGAACTTGAGTTAAGTTATAGGTATAGAAGCAAAAAAAGGGTGCTGGGGGCATGTCCTGAAAAAATTTAGCATTGCCCTACATGGCAGCAACCTTGGGAGAGGTCATTAGTGTTTCTTCAGGCAAAGCAGGATTAATTTCCTTTTCCACTATGCTACATTTTGTCAGTATATATTTACTGAAATAAATATGATGGAATGCTTTGGAAGGAAGCTTTAGGTAAGCTTGGGTCATCAGAAAAAGTTTCATAAGACAGAAAAAGTTTATTAGACTTTAAAAAAGATGGGTGAGAATTTCCAGGGAAACAAAACAGCAGAAGCAAAGTTGGACGTAATAAAAATAAGTATGGAAAACAAAAGTGGAAAGATATGTTTGGATCAGATAAGAGTATAAGTTACATAGAATGTTGAACTTTACTCCATAAGGATAGCAATGTGATTTTTATCTATATATAATTTAAGCTAATTGAAGACTGATATGTAAGCTCAAATAGTATGAATGAAGGGACTGTAAGATATAACAAGACCAGGTAGGTATATAGATGGTTTTTAATATAAGGAACTTAAATTGTAAACTATATATTTCTATATTCTGCCTTTTTTGTCTATTTTAATATTCTCAACTATTTTTTATAATTAATACCAAATGCATTAATTATAAAGCAGTTTTACAGTGCTTGAGAGACTGAGTTTTTTTACGTTAACCATATATTTTGGTGTCAATTAAAAGCTAGGTTTATTTCATATTTGATAAGAGATATTTTTAGAAAAAATGTATAAAGTAAAAACTTTTCAGTCTTTGCCCAGATTATTCTGTAGGAAGAAGTGATGTTAATCTATTTGAAAAAGGCAATGATCATGCCACTTTAAATTCTTTCTAAGGCTTTACTTCCTCCAACAATTCAACTGTACCAATTACGATTACTTGGCTATTGGACTCTACTAGAAATAATTAAAGGCATTTTCCAACAGAAGCAGAGTTTGTATATCACTTCCCTTGCCCAAATTAAAGGAGCTTTAAAACATTATGAATTACAGTGTTCTGCAATAGGACATTTGTAAATCATTAGCAATGATAAGCAGCTTTTGTACTGATTGCCTCACTTAACTGTGGCCAAAGCTATCTTCTTTTCTTAAGCAATTAATTTTTCTTTCCTTTCCTTTTAATGCTTTCATTTGAATACAGAAAAACAGTATTTTCCAGTCTTCTTTGCATTTATGCTGGGATCAGTCACTTGGGTTCTGGCCAACAAAATTGGCCAATATTTAGACTTCAAATACAAGCTAATTTTTGCATTAAAAATATTTCCACTTGTCATTGGCAATGTTTTCTTATTTTTATAACCCCACCACCATCTTTAAGTTTATTAGTAAATCCCAGCAAAGGCTCAACAGTACTTTCATATCATAGATAATCCCAAGAGGAACTTAATTACAAGAAGCAGAAGAATCAGCCAAAGATATCCCAAACTGTTAAAAATATATATGTTCTACAATAACTTTGAACTAACTTATTGAAGACAATGTTATGCAACAAAAAATTGCTATGAAGATGATTCTTAGTATCTAATCTTTAAAGTGACTTTCTTCTTGAAAGAAGTAGCTACAGAATCTACAACATAAACAATGCAAGCTTTATAAATTGATCGTTTCAAAACTTTATCTTAGAAAAAAGTAAATACAGTGAGCAAACATATATGAAACAGAAATTATTTTATTACTAAGCAACATTTCCCATGACTCACTGATGCAATTAGTTTCTCCACCATTAAGGGGTAAAATGGATTGTTAGAAATGCAAAGAAGGAGTTCCCGTTGTGGCTCAGTGGTTAATGAATCCGACTAGGAACCATGAGGTTGTGGGTTCAATCCCTGGCCTTGCTCAGTGGGTTTAGGATCTGGCGTTACCGTGAGCTGTGGTGTAGGTCGCAAATGTGGCTCAGATCTGGTGGCATTGTAGTGGCTGTGGCGTAGGCTGGCGGCTGCAGCTCTGATTCAGCCCCTAGCCTGGGAACCTCCATATGCCACGAATGTGGCCCTAAAATGCACACACACACAAAAAAAAGTAAAAAAAGAAAAAAGGAAATGCAAAGAAAACAAAATTGATTATATACAAAATAATACTAATGAAAGTGCTAAAATACTTTGATTTACTGGAATTTTGGATGTTCATGGAAAAAAGTGAATTTTTTCTATTTACTGTCCAAATCAACATAGGGCTAGCTTGGGGTAAAAGATATGAGCTCTGCACTCAGATTTCCCTTCATTCTTTTCTCATCTCACCTCCTTACTATAATCCAGCCCTTATCTCTTATCTTTATTCCTATAGTTGGTTCTCAATGCAAATGCAAGTCTTAATGAAAGGCAAAAGCTTAAAACATTACAAACAGTGCTTGTCTCAATATACCAGGTAGATTTGTGGCTTTTTAGTCAGTCATAGGTGGTGCAGGTGTCCTCTACCTCTGAATTGAAATAATGTCAGCATTGATAAATGCTCCTCTCGTCTGTGCGTTTCCTTCATGTTGGGCACAATGCTTAGCATTTACATCTCAATCATCAGACCCACATCCTCAGACAAACAAAAAATTTAGTTAAGGTTCAGAGAGATCAGGTTGCTTACTCAACATCATAGATATGATTTTGGCAGAGCTTTGTACACTCGAATCAAAAATGTATATTCTCTCTCTCTCTCTTTTTTTTTTTATTTGTATTTTTAAGGCTGTACCTGAGGCATATAGAAGTTCCCAGGCTAGGGTCGAATCGAGCTACAACTCGTAGCCTGTGCCACAGCCACAGCCTATGTCATAGCCATAGCAATGCCAGATCTGAGTCACACCACAGCTCATGGCAACGCCAGATACTTAACCCACTGAGTGAGGCCAAGGATTGAACTCATGGCCTCATGGATGATAGTTGGGTTAGTTACCACCGAACCACAATGGGAACTCCCAAAGTGTATATATTTTCTAAATAAATATGAGTGGTTCCTTTTAGAAGTAATTAATCTGATAAGATCCTTAATAAATAGTAATTCAGATAGCCTATAATTTTGGAATACATATAGAAAACATGTCACAAGGAATATGATAATTTTATATCATATGAAAGCATGGTTAAATGTGCTGTGAACAGTAATCACTTTGGAAGACAATCAGGCTGTTCCCTGAGTAGTTAAATACAGTTACCATATGACCCAGAAATTGCATTGCTAAGTATATACTCAAGAGTTATGAAAACACAGCCACACAAATATGTACTTGAATAGTTATATCAGCATTGTTCATAATAACCAAATGGAAACAAACCAAATGCCCATAAACTGATAAATGGATAAAAGTGTTGTACTCTTCATACAACAGAGTATGATTTAGCTTTAAAAAGTAATGAAGTACTGGAGTTCCCTTTGTGGCTCAGTGGTTAACGAATCCGACTAAGAACCATGAGGTTGCGGGTTCGATCCCTGGCCTTGCTCAGTGGGTTAAGGATCCAGCGTTGCCGTGAGCTATGGTGAAGGTTGCAGATGCGGCTCGGATACCGCGTTGCTGTGGCTGTGGCGAAGGCCGGCAGCTACAGCTCCTGTTAGACCCCTAGCCTGGGAACCTCCATATGCCGCGGGTGCGGCTCTACATAAAGGCCAAAAGACAAAAAAAAAAAAAAAAAGTAATGAAGTACTGATATATGCTATAATATGAATGAAATTTGAAAACATAATGCTAAGTTAAAGAAACCATTTACAAAAGATCACCTATTATGTATTATATAATTCCATTTTCATAAAATCTCCAGAATAGGCATGCCTAAAGATTTAGAAAGTAATTTAATGGTGGCTTAGGACTAAAGGGATAAAAGAAAGAAGTAATAGCTAAAGAGTATGGAGTTACTTTTTCAGGTGATAAAATGTTTTAAAATGAACTATAATGATGGTTGCATGTATTGTTGAACACTGAATTGTTTGGTTTAAATGGGTGAATTGTATGGTTTGCAAATTATATGTCAGTAACATTCTTACAAATGTAACATCAAGAAAAATTGTTAATCATATATTTTCGGTAATTATGGAAAATAATTTGTTGATGTTTACCCAGCACTATAGCCCCAGAAAAGAAGGCACAGTTATGCCTTCACATTAACTATTTTTAATCCTGGAGTTAGCAGTAGAAGCTAATTTAAGAATTGTTTTGTCTAGGGCTTTCTCAAACTGGGAGTTGGTATTAGAGATAAAAGATTTTTTAAAAATATATGTCATCGATATTCAAGGGAAAATCTCTGAGTATTCTTTGCCCAGAACCTATTAGAAATCCTATATTTTTAGAATAAATTGTTTTTGTTTGTTTTTTAAATTACTGCTTATGAGCAAATGGAGTTGGTAGAAGAGAGAATGGAACATGAAGGCAGGTCCAAAGAAATCCATCTATGTGGAAAGCAGAAAGTAAATAATAACAGAAAATTAATAAAGCATTAGAGGTTTGTGTGCAATATCAAAGTTTAACCTAATTGTAATTGGAATACTACAAAGAAATGATTACGAGAATGGGATAAAAATGATGAAATAATTACCAAGTTTTCACATTTGATGGAAAATATTTACTTAAGTTCCAGAATGCTCAGCTAACCAAAACATACCCCTCTAACACACACAACTAGGTACCTTACATTATAGAAAAAAACTTCTAAAAACCAGACCAATCAAGGTTTGGAGACTTAGCCCCTAATGATGATGAAGTTACTTTATGTATTTTGAATAGCTACGTTGAATTTCATGGATAGAGATATTAATGGCAATTTTATTTAAATAACTATTTAAATAGGGAAGATCTCTTTGTTGGAGCAGCTAAAACAATACCATACAAATATTTGATATATATGAATATTTGGAATTGAAACTGTCAAGGTTTGAAAATCAACTGAATATAGAAGAGAAAGAGAAGATTAAGTGAAATAATTTATCTGAGGGAACTGGAAGGTTGATGGTGATATTAATAAAATTTTTAAATGTTAACGAAACCTTCCTTTGGTTATATTGATTCTGAGTTTCTTAAAGATATTTGAGTCATGAGTTAGAGTCAACATGAACATTAGCTTAAAGTAATAAAATAATAGGCAAAAGTAAGCATTGATGGTTAGCCTTTGAAAACTTTTAAACTCTTTACATAAAATTTTAACCTAATGTGTCTTCTGCTTCTCACTTATCAGTGTTGAGTTTTCAGCCAGCTTATCCCGTCTGGCATGAGGAGTTCAGGGTGATCAGGATCCAGGTTTAGTTCAGTGTATCTAATGAGATAAAGAATGACATCTCTGGGTCACACCAGGTGGAGATCAATGGGGGCAGGGCATCTGATTGAACTTTGGGCAAGCTCAGCCAGAAGTTTTAACATGTATGGTGGTACTAAGCCGGTAAGTATAAGCATATTGAGAATGATAGGATCCAGAGTTGCCAGATTTCCCACTTTCAGAAAAGAGAATTATATGTAGAAGGGAACAGGGCTAGAATAAATATTGTAATATTGGATCAAATTTATAGAGTGAGCCCCCAGTTTTGGATGGATGGATGGATAGATGGACAGACAGACAGACAAGCAGAGGGGCGTGCGTATGTGTACATGTGCAAATATATGTATTTACTAAATTTGCCCACTAAAAAGACATAGAAGCAATGATACCCCAATAAATAAGAGCACAAATAGCACTGAGATCTTGTTTTCTAAATGTAATGCAACTCTAAAAGAAACCAGAGGTTCTTCACAAAATGACTGATTCCAATCCAAGGGAAAATAAAATATAGGATAAGCCTGGAAGATTTTATTGTACCAAAAAGAAAGGAAATACATAAAAGAATAATGAGGCTGTAAGAAGAGGAAGTATGCTAATTTTTTAATTGCTTAAGATAGTGAACTCATATAATCTTTAAAGAATTACAGAATTAAGACAGATGGATTGCTAGTGGTTAGCTTTTAACTCGAAATCTTTTATAATTAATTTACAACTAGAACATGAATTCACTTTATGCTATTTATCAAAGGAAACACACACAAACAAAGTAAAGAAAGTGGACCATGTAGTGAAAAGCTTTTAAAAACAAATATTCAGGAGTTCCCATCATAGCTCAGTGGTTTATGAACCCGACTAGCATCCATGAGGACGGGGGTTCAATCCCTGGCATCACTCAGTGGGTTAAAGATCTGGCGTTGCCTTGAGTGTGGTGTGGGTCACAGATGCAGCTCAGATCTTGCGTTGCTGTAACTGTGACATAGGCCAGCGGCTACAGCTCCAATTGGACCCCTAGCCTGGGAACCTCCATATGCCATGTGTGCTGCCCTAAAAGACAAACAAACAACAACAACAACAACAAAAATACACACACTAAGAAAGTATTGATCCTAATCTGACAAGACAGTTCTGAAGTTGGGCCTCTTTTAGGGCATTAAGTAATATATAGAAAGACACTTAGGTTTTGAATACCCTATTAGTGAAGGATCTAAACCAAGTTTGGGCTTAAGATAGTTAATTAAGTAGTAACAAGGTTTGTTTATACAGGTTTCTGGGCCTGAATTCCCTCTCCTCAGTGTCTTTTTACCTCCAGATACAGGGAGTGCACATTTCATGGAAGAGATTTTATTTCCTGCTTTCAGGAAGAGAAAGGAGGTCAGAGTGTTCCTCCTGCATCAGTCCTTTCCTAAGTAACTTTAAGTCAAAATCATCAATATACCATTGAAGGACATTCTGTGCCATAACAAAAGGATGGTTTAAATAAATGTTATTAAACAAAAATGTTAATGACTCAAACAGTTATTTTAAACTATAGGGAACCTAGGATTTAAAATTTTATCTAAATAAATTTTGTAATTTACAATTTTATGATTTATAATTTTATAATGTGTTTATTTCAAAACATGCTTCACTCTGAAAACACATAACCTCAAATTAATTCTGAAGTTTTTGCTAACTCACTCACTCAATCCTCCTCTCAAGCTCCAGAGTTTATTTGAATTATTTTCACCAGGGGACAGCTTTAAAATTAAATATTTTACTAACACAATGCTAAAGTCTTTCCATGAGATGTAAGTAATTTTTTAGTTCATTTTTGTGGAAAGAACGTTTGGAATTAGAAGTTAATTTATTGATATAAATAACACTTTTTATGTTGTCTCTATTCAGTTCTTTCTGAGATGATTGAGTTAGTAACTTGATTAATTGTGTGCATCTGTCTTTTATTTTTCTAGTTACTCCTACGGTTACCATGGTATTATATACTCTTACATTTTACTGCCTAATAATCCTCAATTAAGAGGTATTTAAATGGAGGAAGGGAATGTTTCTTTTTCTAAATAATGAGCCCAGGCCCCTTAGCAACATATTCATATAAAGCAGGTGGATTTTATTACAGGCTCTATTTACAGAACTTGTAATTTTCCTTTCCACCCACATTGTTTGATATCTAATTATTTATTCATTAACTTGTATATTTTTCTTTTCATTATGAGGCAAATACACTTAAAATAATATTATTTGGAGCCTGAAGGGGTTTTAACATCAATTCATATAACTGTCTATCTAGAGGAGAAATTCCCTGCACAGCATCCTACAAAGAACTATTCTATTACCTCTATGATGGGGAGAACTGAATAGGTCAAAGCAGTCAGTCTTATTGAAAAACTAAAATATTCAAATGAACATGCTATTTACGTTAAATGTTATTATTTTTATAACACTCACCCATTAGTTTTGTTCTGCCTTCTGAAGAAGCAACAATAAATTTAAGCAATACACTACTGGGCATTCAAAGAAGGTAATTATACATTTAAAGATGCCTGTTGTATACCTCCTAAACCTCTTTTATTTAGGCTATTTTGGGTTCCTTCACTACCCAAAATTCTTCACGGCCATTCTGTTCTTTTTCAGTCAACTCTGTCTTTTGTCTCAGTAAAGGACAAGGAAACAATCAAGACTGTAAGCTTCCATATTTGATAGCAACACAAGGCCTTTCACAGAAAGAAGTTCATGGCAATGATTTTCCCTGCAGCAATTGCATCCAGTACAACATGTATCTGGAAATTTGGCTAATTGACACAGACCTTAGGAGTTAAAACATCCTTGAGTTATTCAAGAAATTCTCAGTATCATATTCTCTATGGTCCCTTTGATAAACCGTATACTTTTTTCTGTTAACTTCTGTTTTGTTGCTGACAGACAACTGTTGAACTCATCTCAGGCCTTTCCTTGAGTGGGAGTTGGTTAGAAATACTCTCTTTTTAATTTTTTTGTAAATTTTCTAATTATCATATAATTAGCTTGAAGAGAGGTTCTTGCATCTGGGTCAGCTTGGCTTGGATTTACTGTTAGCTGGAACATTTGCTTCATATTACTGGACCATCAGCTGTGATGTTAGCTCACTTCATTATTCTATTTGTAATTTGTAGCTTTGTTCTCCAAATTTGGACTGTTTTTCTCAATTCCTCATTTACTGAAACATTTATTCTCCTGTACATATTCTGATATATTTTACATTAACTAACTATACATATTATACAAAATATACCTTAAACTCATATTTCTTCCTGTAAAAATATTTTATCAAGTAAATTCTATATTCTTTTAACTTAAACTGTAATTTCACCTATTTTAACACAATGAATTACCTCATAACCTATGTTATTAATCCTGATCCCTCACTGAAAGATTTAGATTCAAATACTGGTTCTAGCAATTACCAATGTGTAAACTTAGAGAAATTAATTACTGACCTATAAAATGATAAGTACGAGATAGATATTGAATACGTGGTAGCTATCTTTAGATCATTTTCACAAGCTCAGCTTCTCTTCATCTTTGTCACATTCTTCAAACTGATTCATCACAAGTTCCTATTAGTTATTTTTCTCAATTATAATGACTATTTTCTTTTCTATTCTGGCTTTTTTCTAGTAATCAGGCATTTATTTCATCTGTGAGCTAGTTGAGGTAAAATTCTTTTTAACAAATATACTCAATCATTCTCAATTTTGAATTATCCAGAAATGTGATAGGCATGGCTTTGATTTCTTCAACCATGTTAACTAAGACAAGTTCCAGGGCTCTTGCAAAATGTTATACCTTCACTCTCAGTTCAAGCGTCTCCTAAAGTCCCTAAGGTAACATCAGATATCCATTATATATGGCCCCAGGGCATATAATCTCTTCGTCATATTTTTTTCATTGTAATTGATGATTTGCTTATTTCTATAGAAATGATGAAAAATGAATTAAGGGTGAGGGCCCTGTCTTGTTTACCATTATAACTCCTCTAGCAGGCACACAGAAAGCTCTCAGTACACAGTTGTTGAAAGGATATTTAACTGATTAATTAATATTTCCCATTTCTCTTGCCTTTATGTTAGGTTGATATTGATCTACTGATCAATGCTTTTGTTTATTAGAATGGATCATTAAACTGACAGTTTATGAAGACTGAACAAACTAAATCTGCTGGATTGCTAATTTGATTCATATTATTCTTTTTTGGGTATAGAAAATGTAATGACATTTAATTATTACTATTTTTTAACAGTTCATGAAAAAGGCTAGTATGGTCATGTGTAGCTATAAAATGAAATATAAACTTAATATGTACTAGAGATGAGTGGTTTGACTTTTTAATAAAAGATACTATACGGATTTTTGATAAAGTTAGGCCTCTAGGACCCACTGAGTATAGTAGTCAGTTAAGGATAGGATTGTGTAAAAAATAATAATAATAACAAAAAGGCCTATTTGGCATGATTTGCTGCTCCCGTGGCCCAGGAAAGCCCTCCTGGGTGTGTATGGGAAATGATCAATTTGTTTTGCTGTCATCATTGCAGCAACAGGAAATGTTTCTAGCCTTTATCTCCAAGGATGACACTGAGCTCCACAAAAATAAAAGGGAACCTCAAATACGATTTTTAAATTTGTTTTGATAGAGCAAACACATTTTGTTTGTAAAAAGCTAAAATCAATGGGTAGGATATATTCCCACCTTTCAGTTTAGGTATTTAAAAGGAACATGCAAATGTATCTTCATTTTCATTTTAATGTTGTAATATCTGGTAAGGAATCAGAGGTTTCTCCTAGAAATATATCAGAAGTACAAAGTCCATATGAACTGTGGTAAGCAGAATTCTAAAATGGTCAATATATTTCTCACCTCTCTCCCCAGTATACACACCCTTCTGAGCTCCAGGACTTTGAATTTAATGGATTTGACTCCCATAATTAGATTATGTGTTTCCTTTGATTTTAAGAAAGGGAGGCTACCTCTGTGGGCCTGACCTAATCCCATGAGCCCTTTAAAAGAATTTTCTTTGATTAGTAGCAGAAGTTAGACATTCAAAGCATGAGAATATTTGAATGTTTTTTGCTGACTGACGTGAGGATGAAAAGGGTCCACACGGAAAGAATCTGAAAATGGCCTCTAAAAGCTGAAGAAAAGCCCAACTGACAACAAGAAAATGGGGATGACAGTCCTACAAATTGCAAGTAAATTGTTTCTGCTGACAGTTTCAATTAGATCAGAGGGAGATTTTTTTTTCCAGAACCTCTAGAAAAGAACTCAGCTATGACTTCAGCTTCCTAAAACCTGAACAGATAACCTAGTCATGCCCTCTCAGACTTCTGATCTACAGAAACTGTGAGATAATATATTCGTTTTGTTTAAGTTACGGAACTTGTGGTAATTTGTTATGCAATGGTAGAAAACTAATATAGGCCGTGTCAGGAAGTATTTGATGTCTTAAGAGTAAAAGTGAATTAAAGTTAGTCACTACCTCATGGATATTATCCTTTCTGCTAAGAATATAGAAGCACAGACATTGTCCTAGGCTGTTTTTTCCCTAAATAAATAAAGCTTTTCAAAATGTTTATCATCAACCTCGTAGAGTTTGCTTTAAATCATTTTTATAAACTATTTCTATGAGTTTTAAGATTTTGTATTACACGTGTTTCTTTTTATCTTAATGTTAAAATTAAAAACAATTAGAAGACACTCTAATACAAACAATGCTCAAATGGTGTTTCTGACGCATTCTTCTGCTACATGAAGAAAGTGGTGTGATTTCACAGTAGCTATACATCCTAGGCAATAGGGTGGGGAAAGTTTGACCAGTTTTGAAGGAGTGAGGTAAAATAAAGCTCATATATGGTATTGCAAGTCTTCTATTCTCACTTGTATTTTGTACAAATTAGATTTTCAACACAGCAATACTAGGAGGTCTTTATATGTGACTTCACTTTTTTCCCCCAATGATATTGGAGGCATTCATTGCTTCCCTCTCTGTCTGAATCTAATTCCTAAGACAATGCTGGGGAGCCTCTACCCCACTTCCCTCTTCTTCCTCTTTTTCTAATATTATCCTGATGCATATCTCTGTTATGTCAATCAGAGTTCTGTTTAAGTTCATGTAACATCTGTTTTAAAAAGGTTAAGATTATGGTAAGTTCTCAGGTCTATTCCTTTTAGCTGAATGACAAGAGAAATGTGTTATAGTTTTTCCTTAGAGCATGTTGCTTCAGAGAGAACCTTTTTTGTAAACTCTGGCCCTGAGGAAAATGTTAACTCTGGTCCAGAGTTAGTTTATAGCATTTTCTTTGACATTGGGTGGATGGTTTTGGTATGCCATTCACAATTTCTGGGCACTTACATACAGCCTATATTTTGGTTAGTTTCTGACTCTAGTCTCAGCCTTTGGTAAAAATGAAAATGATCTCTTAGTAGCTATAATAACTCCAGATTTTTAATAATTTGGGATTCCCAGGCAGCAGCCTGACAGAAATTAGCATGACTATGACAGTCATTTAAAAACAAAAATAAACATGTAAAAATCAGACCTTTGTTTAATCTTGATTGGGCAGATCTTTGACAGCGGATGTTATAATGAATTTAAATATTTGACCTTAATTAGAAAGCAGTAAGGACTCATTATTATCCCATTTTCATTCACTCCAGTGCATTTAAATAGACTTTCTTGCTCTTCAGGTTTAGTGGGTCCACATAGGAGGGAGTAAACCAAATAAAATTAATGTTTAAACAAAATGTTCAGAGACAGAACCAAGAAGACATAGATTTGTACAAAGGATTCATAGGAATTACAAGAAAAGTTTTTAAGTATGTACCATCTCATAACAATATGTGGAGGATTAGAAGAAACAGCACAAAATGAATTCTTTGACAGTTCAATGAGCTATATTAACTATGGCAAACTAACAGATATTAAACGTAAATACAAGAACTTGCATAAACATGGAAACTAGCTAATTCTGAATTTTCTAAAACCTGTTATTGGAGAAGTAGAATATGTGGCTTGAAGAGAGATAGAAGCTGTGAGATGACAAGTGAAGAAAAATAAAAGAGAAGTAAAAATGACAATAGACAGCTAATGTGTCCTTAGTCCCTAAGTTTCCAATTTCCAATACTCTTATTTACTAAAAGGCCTGGCTTTCTTGTGTTCCTCTTGAATTCACTGAAATTTCCCCATCACTTCAATAGATTTACTTCCTGATTCGAGCACATATCTTTTCATTGCCAGAAAGAGAAAAGAACATTTTTTTTTCATTTATATGATTTTTTATCTTTTCCATTATAGCTAGTTTATAGTGTTCTGTCAATTTTTTACTGTACAACAAGGTGACCCAGTTAACATACATGTATACATTCTTTTTGCTCACATTATCATGCTCCATCATAAGTGACTAGACATAGTTCCCAGTGCTGTTCAGCAGGATCTCATTGCTTATCCAGTCCAAAGGCAATAGTTTGCATTTATTGACCCCAAATTCCCAATCCAAAATTTTATTCACTTCAAAATGTTGTTTAAGAATCATGTGAAGTATTATGTAGACAACAAAAAAAACATGAAAGGTAAAAAGTGGTGTGTGAAATAAAACAGTTTTAAAATGAAGACAGCTCCTTTTTATTGCCTTTGAATTCTTTTAAACACTAAATCAAATTCCACCTTTCTGCTTATAAAGAGAATATTGTATGAATGAGTTTGCATTATCCTTCACCTTGTCTTAGATTTATTTGTCCAAAGTTTATAAGGCAGTGTTTGAAGGGCCAAATATCTTTTATGTTTCGGTTTAGTCTCTAAGTTCTTTTTCTTAGAGCCTATTTTTTAAGTTAATGTATAGTTGATTTATAATGTTGTACCAATTTCTGCTGTATGGCAAAGTGACCTAGGCAAATATATATATATATGAGAAAAATATAAATTCTTTTTCTCATATTATCTTCTATCATGTTCTATCCCAAGAGACTGAGTGTAGTTCCCTGTGCTATACAGTAAGGTCTCATTGCTTATCCATTGTAAATGTACTAATTTGCATTCTTATAGCATATTTGACTTTTTCCAAAAGAACTTGCATAGCTATATTCACCTTTGTAAAGACAACCTTTGTAGATAAGAGTGCTGCAGTTGATCCCAAAAAGTCAAAGAGTTGCTAACATACATTTATAGGTATTTGTTTTGTAGACAAGAAATCCTCAAAGAGAAGGCAAACATTAACCTCATTAACCTTTTGCAGTCTATAGAATGGTTCATTTGATTCATGCAACAATAATTATTGACAGTGAACTCTGTTTACACACCACACAATGCTGAGTGAAAAAAACAAAATTCCTCTTCTTATTGTTTTTACATTCTCTTGGAGGGAGTTGGACAGTGAATAAGTGCCAAGAAGAAAATAAATTAGGGAATGAGCTAGTATTAGTAGATTTTCTAATTCAGAATGACTATCAGCAAAAGGTGTGATGCTTCTAGATAGAGTATAAGGGATGGCTCTTAGAGGCAGAGGAATTTTAGATGAGACATAAAGGATGAACAAGAGGCAATTGCGTAATTATCTTCTAAGAACACCTAAGACAGAAAACGAAGCACAAAGAATTAAGGTTATAAGGAAATTGGCATGGAAATAAAAAAGGAATGTTGGGATGCATTTTTTATGGAGATGTGGCTTGAACAGAGGTTAAAATCAAGCGGAAGAAAGTCCCTCCCTGCAAATAACATTTTCAGCTAATAGAACAAAATGTACAATTTTAATTTAATAGCCATTTTGACTTCACAAAAATTCTTTTGATATGGAAATACTTGCCTAACTATATCTTGATTTTCCTTTTGTTTTATTTTAGCTCAGGCAAGGCACTTTCATTTGCATTACTGTTGTAAACATATTGTAATGATAACAATGTACCATAAAAAGCTTAATTCTTTTCTCCCCAAATATATTGAGATATAATTGATATATAACATTGTATAATTTTAAGGTGTATGATGTAATGATTTGATATATGCATATACTAAGGTATTTTACAAATAAGATTTGTTAACATACACATCACCTCATACAGTTTTTTTGTGAGTTAACATATCCATAACCTCATGTAGTTACCATTTTGTGATCTGTGTGTATGTGAGTTGAGAACATTTAAGCTCTACTCTCTTAACTCACAAATATACAATGTTTTATACCATGTTATGTATTACATCCCCAGAACTTATTCATATTATAACTAGAAGTTTGTACCCTTTGATACCTTCACCCATTTCCCCTACCCCCCTAACTCCTGGTAACTATCATTCTCTGAATCTGTCTTTTTTTTTTTTCACTTTTTAATTTTTAAATTTTTTTCAAGTATAATTGATTTACAGTGTTATATTAGTTTCAGGTGTACAGCAAAGTATTCAGATATATGTATATTCTTTTTCAAATTATTTTCTATAATATGTTATTACAAGGTATTGAGTAGATTTCCCTGTGCTATACAGTAGGTCCTTCTTGGTTATCTGTCATACATAATAGTAGTGTGTATATGTTAGTCCTAAGAATTTGTCTTTTTTAGATTCCACATATGAGCTATCATACAGTATTTTCTCTTACTGTTACATATTTACATAATTTACATATTTAGCATAATGCCCTCAAGGTCTATGCATATTATTACAAATAACAAGATATCCTTCCTTTTAAGGCTGAATAAAATTTCATATTATACATATTTATTTTCATTCTTCATCTATCTATAAATAGATCATTTCTGTGTCTTGGCTATTATAAATAATGCTTCAGTGAACATGTGGATACAGATATTGCTTCAAGGTAGTGATTTAATTTACTTTGATTACATGCTTAGAAGTGGAATTGCTAGATCATGTGGTAGCTCCATTTTAATTTCTGGGAGAACCCCTATACAGTTTTCCATAGTAGCTGGCCCAGTTTACATTCACACCAACAGTGTACAAGTGTTGCTGCTTCTGCACATCCTTTTCAGAGCTTGTTATTTCTTGTCTTTTTGGTAATAGCTATTCCAACCAATGCTGTTACCCAGTCTAAGCTAGTACTGCTCACAAAATGACAGGCCAAAAAATTTAGAAGTTGTCGGGGCAAGGAACAGTGATTTTGTTTGGAAAGCCTGAAGACCAATAAGATGGCAAACTCATGTCCCAAAGAACCATTTTGCCCAAGTTAGAATTCAGGCTTCTTTTATACTGAAAGGGGAGGAGATGTGACTGGTTGTCACAAACTTCTTGGTGCTAGAATCCTTTGTTCTTTGAAGCTTCCAGTTAGGTCTGGTCACAATGTTTCTGTAAACCTTTGATAATTGCTATTTTCTGTTGTGCAGTTTTTTATCTCTTTATGAACAGAAAAGTGTTACACCTTTAAAGGTCAGGCCTGGGAGGCAGAGCAATGAAAACGGGTTATTATGTGTATTTCAGACTAGGGGCAACATTGTTTTACAGGTACAGGGCCAGCATGACTAAGAACAGGCAATGCAGCACAAATGTTAGAGCTGAAGGAGTATATCCAATGTGGAGTCAGACTTACTCTCTCTACAGTGTGCTTTTGATTTACACATCTCAGTGTGCTTTTGATTTACATTTCCTTGATGATTTGTGATGTAAAGCACCTTTTCATGTACTTGTTGACCATTCGAACATATACTTTGGAAAAAATTCACCCTTTGCCCATTTTTAAAGTGGATCATTTGGAGTTTTTTGTTGTTGAGTTATATGAGTACCTTATATACTTTGAATAGTAACCTCTCATCATATACGTAGTTTGCAATTATTGCCTCATTTTCTAGAGGTTGCCTTTTCATTTTATCATTTATTTTGGTGTGTAGATACTTTTTAGTTTCATGTAGTCCCTCTTATTTGCTTTTCCTTTTGTTTCTTGGGCAAAGATGTATTCTCTTAACCACTTTAAAGTAAATAATACATTATTGTTAATTATAGTCACAATTCTATGCATTAGATCCCCAAAACTTATTCATCCTCTAGTAGGAAATGTGTATTGATTGAAAAATGTCTTCTCATTTCTCCCACCCCCAGCATATTCTCTGTTTATGTAAGTTCAGTTTTTTAGAGTACTCATGTAAGTGATTTCACACAGTACTTGACTTTTGTTTCTGGCTTATTTCACTGAGCATAATGCCCTCAAGATCTGTCTGTGTTGTCACAAATGGTAGGATTTCCTTTTTTCTCATGGCTTAATAATATTTCATTGTGTGTGTGTGTGTGTGTATATAATATCTTTTTTACCCATTTATCCATTGATGTACCCTTAGGTTATTTACATATCTAAGCTATTGTGAATAATGTAAGAAACTCTGGAGTTCAGATATCTCTTAATATCCTCAAAAAATTTGTATTTTCTTGTCCTTTTAAATTGAGGTATAGTTGGTTTAACTATTATATTAATTTCAGATGTACAGCATAGTGATTCAGATTTTTTATAGATTATTCTTCATTTAAGGTTATTATAAAATATTGGCTATACTCCCTGTGATGTACAATATATCCCTGTAGCTTCTTTGTTTTACACATTATAGTTTGTACCTCCTATTCCCCTCTCCTATCTTGCCTCTCCCTCCTTCCCTCTTCCCATTTGTAACTACTAGTTTGTTCTCTGTATCTGTGATTCTGTTTCTGTTTTGTTACATTCATTTTTTTGTTTTATTTTTTAGATTCCACGTATAAGCAACATAGGTATGTGTCTTTCTCTGTTTCACTAAGCATAGTACCCTTCAGATTCATCCATGTTGTTGAACATAGCAAAATGTCCTTATTTTTTAAGGTTGAATTACACACACACACACACACACACACACACACACACATCTCACATCTTGTTTATTCTTTTACCTGTTGATGGCCACTTAGATTGCTTCCATCTCTTGGTCATTGTAAATATATGCTGTGAACATTGGGGTGCACATATCTTTTCAAACTAGTGTTTTCATTTCTTCAATTGTATACCCTGGAGTGGAATTTCTGGGTCATATGATAGTTTTTTAGGAACCACCATAATGTTTTCCATAGGGGCTATACTAATTTACATTCCCACCAAAAGTATGCAAGAGTTCTCTTTTCTCCACATCTTTGGCAACATTTATTTGTGGTCTTTCTGATGATAGCCATCCTATCAGTTGTTAGATGACATCTTATTGTGGTTTTGATTTGTAGTCCTCTGTTGATTATCAACCTTGAGCATAGTTTTATTTGTCTGTTGGTAATCTGTATATCTTATTTGGAAAAAATGTCTATTCAGTTCTCCTGCCCATTTTTCAGTCGTCTGTTTCCTGCCCATTTTTCAGTCGTCTGTTTTTTGATATTAAGTTCTATGAGTTGTTTATATCTTTTGGATATCAACCCCTTATTGAACATATCATTTGCAAATATTTTCTCCCATCCAGTTTTCATTTTGTCAATGATTTCCTTTGCTGTGCAAGATTTTAAGTTTAATTAGTTCCCATTTGTTTATTTTGCTTTTGTTTTCTTTGCCTTAGGAGAGATATCCAAAAAAATATTGCTGCAATTTATATTAAAGAGTGTTCTGCCTATGTTTTCTTCTAGGAGTTATATGGCTACTGGTCTTACATTTAGGTCTTTTCTTGGGGGTGGGGTGGGACCCATGGCATGTGGAAGTTATTGGGCCAGGAATCAAACCTGTACCGCAGTAGTAACCAGAGCCATAGTAGTGACAGTGTTGGATCCTTAACCTGCGGAGCCACAGGAACTCAACATTTAGGTCTTTAATCCATTTTACAGTTATTTTTGTATTTGGTGTGATAAAATGTTCTAGTTTCATTCTTTTACATAACTGTTTTTTCTCTATTGTATATTGTTGCTTCCTCTATGGTAGAGTGATTGACCTTAAGTGTGAGGATTATTTTTGGGCTCTCTATTCTGTTCCATTGACCTATTTGACTGTGTGTGTGTGTGTGTGTGTGTGTGTGTGTGTGTGTATGCATGTGCGTACGCACGTACACCAAAACCATACTGTTTTGATTACTGTAGACTTGTAGTTTAGTCTGAAGTTAGAAAGTGTGATTCCTCTGGCTCTTTGCTTCTTTCTCAGGGTATTTTGGCTGTTGGGAGTCTTTTGTGTTTCAATGCAAATTTGAAAATTATTTTTTCTATTTCTATGAAAAATATCATTGGCATTTTGATAAGGATTGCATTGAATTTGTATATTGCCTTGGGTAGAATGGGCATTTTAACAATATTAATTCTTCCAGTCTGTGAATATAGTGTATATGTCCACTGATTTGTTTCCTCTTTAATTTCTTTCATCAGTGTCTGATAGTTTTCTGAGTATGGGTTGCTTACTACCTTAGTTAGATTTATTCCTAGGTATTTTATTTTTTTCTGATGTGATTGTAAATGGGATGGTTTTCTAAATTTCTTTTTCTTATAGTTTGTTGTTAGTGTATAGAATTCAACAGATTTCTGTGAATTAATTTTGTATCCTGTAACTTTACTGAATTCATTAATAGCTTTAGTAATTTTTGTGGCTTTTTTTTTTTTTTTTTACTTTTTAGGGCTACACTCATGGCATATGGAAATTTCCTGACTAGAGTTGAATCAGAGCTACAGCTGTCAGCCTACACCACAGCCACAGCAACATGAGATCCAAGCTGTGTGTGCAAACTATGCCACAGTTTGCACTATACATCAATGCCAGTCCTTAACCCATTGAGTGAAGCCAGGGATCAAACTTGCACCCTCATGGGTGCTTGTCAGGCTCATTACCACTGAGCTACAACAGGAGCTTCCCATCTTTGGAATTTTCTATCCATAGTATCGCATCTTCTATAATCACTTACCACTATATTTTTTTCTTCACAATTTGGATTCCTTTTATTTCATTCATTTATTTTATCCCTGTGGCTAACCTTCAAATTCTATGTTGAATAAAAGTGGTGGGAGTGGACATGCTTGACTTCTTCCAGATTTTAGAGGAAATTGTTTTAACTTTCCACTGTTGAAAAAGATGTTAGCCTCACTCCCTGGTTATGGGATTTTCACAATGGTATCTTCTCTATAGGTAGATACTACTTGGTCCTTTGTGAGGGGCGTCAAAATCAGGAACAACTTATGTCACCATCTTGATAACAAAAGCTTCATTCTTGATTAACTCTGTCATTTGCCAAGGATGGAATCTTTTCACTCCATATAGTTTCTATTTTAAATTTGTTGTGAAATTTTAAATTACCAAGTAGAAGCATAAAAACTTTTCAAAGATAGGAGTTCCCATTGTGGCACAGTAGAATTGAATCCAACTAGAAACCATGAGGTTGCGGGTTCTATCCCTGGCCTCACTCAGTGGGTTAAGGATCCAGTGTTGCTATGAGCTGTGGTGTATGTCACAGACAAGACTCAGATCTGGAGTTCCTGTGGCTGTGGCATAAGGTGGCCTCTGTAGCTCCGGTTAAACCCTAAGCCTGGGAACTTCTGTATGTCATGGGTGTGGCCCTAAAAAGAAAAAAGAAAAAAAAAACTTTTCAAAGATAGCTTTTTATTGGTCACTTTAAGTCTTAAAACCTGACTCGTTGATTGTATGTTTGGGGAGGTTCCCCTCCACAAGTTACTCATACTTTATAATGCTAGGTTTAACATACGTGTTTCTTGAGTTCCCATTGTGGTACAGCAGAAACAAATCTGACTACTATCCATGAGAGGATACAGTTCGATCCCTGGACTCGCTCAGTGGGTCAAGGATCCAGTGTTGCCGTGAGCCGTGTTGTAGGTAACAGACATGGCTCAGAACTGGCATTGCTGTGGCTGTGGCGTGGACCAATAGCTATAGCTCCAATTCAACCCCTAGCCTGGGAATTTCCATATTTTATGGGTGCAGGCCTAAAAAGCAAAAACAAAACAAACAAAAAAAATGTGTTTCTTTCTGGAGCTTAAATGTCACTGTCATCTTGTCTCTAATAGAAAATAAAGTGTTCTTCTACACAAACATAGCCACAACCATAAATAACGTTGTGTGCTATTTCTTTGGTATTCAAACAAATCAATGACAATGGACATTTTTTTCTATAAAATACTTTTAGAATCTGATGGGAAACATACACACATACATCTTCTCAAGCATCAGTTTCCTTAATATTTGGTCAGCAATTATTTTTTTCTACTTTGGAATTAAAAAAGGTTACATTTTACATACATACATACATATACACATACACGGAGATATGCACACAAGTTATTGTTGGTATTTGGCATACTAAATCTCCCATTAAGTTTGTAGATAATTAAGCAGATGGTCATCACAGCATTTATAATTTTTAAATAGGGCTATAAAAATTATAATACAATGTAGGCACAGAAATCCAAAACTGGAAGTAGACTATTAGCTATGCCGTTATTAATGAGCCCATTAACATTTAGAAGTAAACATAGAAAACATAACTCTCTAATTATCTGTAGGCCTTTCTTTAGCATAAATATTTTTTAAGACTGCCTATATATATCTAAATAGATCTGGCAACAGATGGAGTCAACCATTTCAAGTCCCAGATTATTCAGGAATAGCATAATGAGATGCACTCAGGGCTTTTATCACCTAGTGCAGCCTGTAGTTCAGAGGACCTTGAACTGGGTAGTAGAATTCAGGAACAAATAAAGAATTTTGGAATTTCAATATAAACTAAGCCTGAGGCTTAAATAGCCATCACCTTTTGAAACAAATATAGAAATAGATATCCTATCAGTCAAGAAAAATTTGAGGACATAAGACATGCTATTAAAATTTACTATTTTTAAGTCTTGAGTATAAGCAACTAATTATGGCGAGATAAGAAAGGAATCAGAAACTCAGTCAGGCAAGGGAAAATTTTTTGACTAGGGAAAGCTTTGGACACTTCTATCATGGGCTAGGAGTAGTGCTACAGTGCAGATGTGGTGCTGTGAGGAGAAAGGTATTCTGCTAAGAAGGAATCAGAGACTTTAGGAGTGCTGATTCTAAGTAGAAAAAATGTAAAACTGAGGACATCGACATTGCAGTTACATTCTGAAAGGCCTAATGAACTCTCACCTTCTATGAAAAGCTTTTGTACTCTTATTATAGGTGGAATAACTCTCCCTCCCCTACAAATATTCACCCCTAATCCCTGGAACCTGTGACTACACTGACTTACCTGGCAGAAAAATTTTAGCAGATGTGATTATGTTAAGGATCTTCAGAAGTGGAGATTATCCCAGACTTTTCAGGTGGATCCAATGTAAACCACATGTGTTCTCATATGAGAAAGGTAAATCACATGCGTTCTTATAAGAATAGGAGCCTGTGACAATGGAAGCAGAGGCAAGTGATGCAGCCACAAATCAGGAAGGTGTGCAGACTCTAGAACATGTCAAAGTCAAGGAATATGTCCTCTCCTCCAGAACGCCACTCTGTCAGGACATTGATTTCATCCTACTAAGATTTAGAACCTTCAGAACTTGTAATTTGTGTACTCATGCCATTAAATCTGTTGCAGTTTTTTTAACAGCATTGATAGGAAACTAATAAAGCTACATTATTTTTCTCAGTGGTGGGTCAGCAAATAGATTTGTTTCTTTAGGTGAAGATAGCCAAAAGACATCTAAATGTATTATTGGGGTCCATTTTTCAATCTCTTGTGAAGTAAAGCAGAGTAGTCACTCCCCAAGTGTCCTCTTCCAGTTATTTTTCTTGTTTTTGTGGTAACAAATTTCTTCAAACTATGAAAGATTAAAACAAATTTTTCTGCCTTTAATATGTTATTGATTCAGGCTATTAATGAAATTATAGTGTGGCAATATCTACAATGTTTTAAATATTGTACCAGTTGGTCTGCGTATGCTTTGCCTGTTCTCTCCCAAACTTTTTCATCCACTCTTGGAAAACCATTCCTGATCTCCATAATTTTCTCCTCAGGTTCAGGTAAATTATCATCTTACATCTAGTTTGAGCAGAAAAACAATAGTATTCATTATTTCCCGGATCCATTTATTGTTTGGAATATAATCCTTATCACTCATACCTGATATTAAGCTCATTGAAAGTGGTATCTCTTTCTCCTTCCTCTCTGAATTGTTGTTCTGATATGTGTGGTAGATTTCACCTGATGGGTGACCCTAAATATTTTACAGATGTGTCCTTTGCAAGCTATCTCCCATAGTCTGATGTTTTATGCATTCAGAAAGCAAGGATTTTGGATATAGAGGATTATTAGTCTACTAAGTTATCTTTAAAACAAATGGGAACAAAAATAAACATAAGTGAAATTCTCCTTTGGTTATATTTGTTTGGAAATTCTCAAAGTAAACACAGTTATTGATCTCTGCTTAAAGAGAAAGAAAACAGTATAGTCCCAAGATCATATAATATCAAGTATGAGAAAGTAGAAAATATTTTCAGATTATATTCATGAGAAAAGAACAATAAATTTGATAATATAATAATATAAAGAGTAAAAATATATTGATAAAAATTGTCTTATGCCTTCCTCATAGTCATAAAATCTTTAGTGAAAACAATAGCAGATTAGCGAAGTAGAATGAGTTCACATAATAATTTAAAATGTTGTTTGGTTTCTAATTCCCACAACAATGCACCAGACAGCACCAAACTCATGCAGGTTTCTAAGGTTGCTCACATCCCCCTGATTCTCTGTTTTGTTGGGAACTTTTAGAATTTGTACAAACTACTGAGAATGATCACAGTGCATCAAGTCTGCAGATAAAAATGTAATATTGAAAAAAAATATCATATTGAATAAGAAACCAAGAAGCACATTTCCTAAATATTTTTAATTAGCCAATAAGGACATAAATTTAGGGCTATGCATTTCTAGATTGCCTGAAGATTTCATGAAATGACACTTTTGATTTAGTTATTTCTTATAGTTTACCAAAGAATTTTTGTTGGATTTTTTTTTTGTCTTAATTGGGTCTCTAGCGTAGGTAAGATTATTGTCTGTAAGCTTTATAAAAGACTTATAGCAGCTCCTTTCACGTTTATGTTTTTCTCTTTTTGTCTGGGTTAATGTTTATAGTAGATACCTTTGTTTTTTTCCCTAAGGGTAAAAAATACAGTAGGAGAAAAATATTAGGACTAGCTATGTCTTTTCAAGGATGTTGATTTATGAAGTGGACATGTTACCTGGTTTCCAAAAGACAATGATTTCTCTCTAATAAAAAGTCTGATTCTCTCCTTTCTTTTCCTTTTGGATTGAGGTTATTCTCATTGATTTCTAAAATAGCCTTTTATACCTTTCTGCTGTTCACAATAGCTGATTGCTAGGCAGTTTTTTATAATTTTTTCTCACATACACTAAATCTCAGCAAAGCTGCTTGTGAGAAATCAACCTAAGGTT
This sequence comes from Catagonus wagneri, assembly GCA_004024745.2. NCBI lineage: Eukaryota > Metazoa > Chordata > Mammalia > Artiodactyla > Tayassuidae > Catagonus > Catagonus wagneri. The sequence continues at coordinate 8,574,979 of PVHT020003785.1, forward strand.
TTAACATCACTTTCTACTTCTTTTTTTTTTAAACAACAGTCTCAAATTTTTAATATAATTTGGTGATTTTTTATTGTATTAATATATGGCACTTAAAATATTTTAAAATTTAAGTAACTGTAAAATGCATATTAATTGAATTTCCTCAAAAACCATAATCTTCTAATATTATATATTCTTAGGTTGGAGAAAGCCATTAAGATTAACCTTCTATATACTTTTCTCTGTGTCTTGAGGCCTAGGGTGGTGCCTATAAGTGGTCTGATGTAGGCAATTGGGTTTATATCCACCTTGGATAATAATGCTTGGTTTTTATTGAAATCACTATATGTGAATTTTTTTCCTGTTTAAATGATAGTCTAGTATTTCCAGAAATTTTAATGATCCTGCTTTAGTCAGGAATGTGACTGAAATTTTCAGAGCAGAGCTTGAGATCCTTTTGGAATTATTCCATTAATGAAACCTTAACAAAATATTAATAAAAGCATGTCCTACATGCTTTTGATGCAATTAATTTGCATGTCGATGCCATTATTTCTAAATGATATTTACAAAATCATGACTGGTTCATGGATATGCTAGTGACAAATCTGGAGACCCACTTATCAAATAAGTGAATAAGTGATTAAAAATGAATACTGCAAAGTAAATTGGGATGTGTACTATGGCTGTGTCATGAAAATCCAGTTATTCCTAGTACTTTCACCATCTATTCTAAATGACGTCCTTCCCTCTGGTTTTATTTCTCGAGCTTAACAATTATTGCTCACAAGTACATTTCTTAAACGTTGTACATATTCATTACCTTTCAGATCATCCAAATGTTTTTTTTTTTACATTCATAAAACATTTCTTCTAGTGAGTAGTACTGTTTTATAAAATGTAGCACATATACCAGTGGTCATCATGAGATTTTTGATATTGCAGCACTTGGAGTGTTTAATATTGATAGCTATAGTTTTGCATAACAGATTATATACTTGTATAAAATATATACAATAAAGTATATATGTCATCAAACCAATGATTTCTACTTGATATACCATTTCCTTCTAAAAATAAAAATGCAGAGTTCCTGTTGTGGCTCAGTGGTACCAAACCCCACTAGTATCCGTGAGGAGTTGGGTTCAATCCCTGTCCCTGCTCAATGGGTTAAGGATCTGACATTTCAGTGAACTATGGTATAGATCTTAGGCACAGCTCTGACCTGGTGTTGCTGTGGCTGTGGAATGGGCTGGCAGCTGCTGTTCTGATTCAACTCCTAGGCTAAGAACTTCCATATGCCACAGGAAGTGTTTGTTTAGGGGCAGGCCTAAAACAAACAAACAAAAACTGCTTAAGTAAACAAAGTGACTTGATTTAAATATAAACTAAATAATAGAACAATATGACAAGTGTCATAGCAAAAATCATGATGGTGGTTACACAAATGCCTGGATATTAGGGTATGTTAAAAAGTAAGTCCACAACAAAGTGCTTTTAAGCTGCATTTAGCTGTAAAATTAAGAATTATAAATTAATTTAACAATAAAAAATGATCCAATTTTATAATTTAGTTTGAGCTTATGGTGTTGCGTAAAGATTATTTTCAGTCAGTTATAAAAGGCAGGTGCAGGAAAAGTTTTTACCTCATGGTATTACTGTGTTAAAAAAGTTTGCATTTTACTTAATGTAGCACATGAGTTTACATGCATTTGTTTTAATACTTGTATGTAAATGTTAAGAAACTATCTTGAAAAAATTTAATGAAATGGAAATCTCTTGTGAGTACCTGTTATGAATCTTTTATGAAAATCTGTTATCAATATAGAAGTCCTAGGGAATCAGGAGACAGAAATATAAATCAACTTTAGAAAAAAACTAAATCAACAACACCAAAATTATTAGGAGTTGTTCCACCTTTTAGTCCAGTTTTTTTTTTCCTTTGTTGGCTGCCCTGTGGCATATGGAGTTCCCAGAACACAGATCAGTTCCGAGCCACAGTTGCCAAGCTAAATCTGCAGCTGCAGCTGCAGCAATGACGGATATTTTACCCACTGTGCCAGTCCAGGGATCATACCTGTATCCAGTGCTCCCAAGATGCTGCCAATCCCATTGTACCACAGTGGGAACTCCTATTCCACCTTTTGTTTATGTTTTATCACAGTTTTATTTGAGACATTGCCTGAAATGGTAACTGCTCGATAGTTTTAATCACTACTACTAGATCTTTTAAACTTTGTATATTGAGATAATTTTAGTCTTAGAGCAGAGTTGCAAAGTACTACAGTTGGGTTATTTATTTTTAACTGCTATATTTATGCATCATTTTCTGTATCTTTTTGGTAGGAGTAACACTCTTTCACATCAGTTTAATCAGCCACGTTGCTCTAAGTTTCTAGTTAATTTTTTCTTTCCATTTGAGAACTTTCTGACTTGAAGCCTTATCATGTAGTATGCTGTTTTTAAAAAATTCCTATTTTAAAACATTTTTTTAAATTTCTGTTTTTTCCTTTCACATAAAGGATGGGAAAAATGACATAAAGTAAACAGAATTGTTTCTATGAATGTATTGCAAATGCTATTTGGGGCTGCCATTTACTTTTTGGACTTATTGTGATATAGTCATCCCTCCAAAAATTGGCTTATAAGCTTTACATATTCAAACAATTTTTTGACTTTTAAAATGCTGAGTGCATAGCTCAGTGAGTTTGTGCCAGGTATTTAATCCTCTGTTTAATGGTGCAAAACAAATCCTAACCATTGTCCATGACAAATAGGAACCAGGGAGTTAACATTTCTTATAGAGCCATAACAGACATTTCTTATTCTAATGAAAGTGTCAACTAAGAAATAAAACCAGTGCTATAAGGCAACAAAAGCATTTATTTGGGAATCGCATTTTGAGAGATCTAGAAAAAAACCACTTTATCCACTCTAACTCTGTGTTTAATATCATATTATGGAGGAATGCATTGACTTTGCAATTGAATTAAATATAGAACATGCCTCTAATACAGAAACAGACTGACATTTACCTCTAAAGATCAGAAATTTAATTAACTTCTCCATGCTAAGAAATTTACATAGTCATCTCTGTTTCTCAGAAGAGCTCTGTGAGGGAGGAATTGCTCTTTTTTAAGCCTATGAGGGAACTGAGGATCCTAAATATTAAATAATTTACACAGAATTATGGAGCTAATATTAGCAGACCCAAGATTTCAGTAAATATCTGATCAATTCCAAATGTAAGCTTTTTTTTCCCATTAGGATTCACAGTCTCTAGTCCTTTTTTTTTTTCCTTACAAATTTTTTTATTGTAAAGTGTAACAAACCATACTGACCAGCTCTATTTATATATGATCCAGTTTGTGTAAAAGGAAGAACAGTATTGAAATGAGATTCATTTCTAATCAAATCTAGATATAGGTGAAGGAAAGCTTTTTAATGGGCATTACCATAAAAACAGATATTTAAAACTCATGTCAGAATAGGATGAAAATATTTTGGGCTCCCCTTTTTAGTAGTACCCAAAGTTAGGGCCATTCCAGAAAACGAGGAAACACTGAGCAAGGTTCTTTTTGAAAATAATTTATTTCTACTTAGCCTTTAAATTTGAGAGTAAAGAAAAAATAGTAATGGTCAGAACTATTGTCTGAAAAGTGATTTATCATTTTAAGCACCATTTGTGTAAGTAGGGTGTAATTTATTACCCAGTTTGGGACAATTTTGAAAGGGAATGAGGGAAAGACACATATATTGAAGATGTTGGGTAACATTTCTAAACCAGGACTGTTTGCAACAAACTAGGGTGTATGATTATCCTATACCAAGCAAAATGTCTTCTCTTTGTATGTTTATTCAGCTGTTCTGTTGCTTATAGAATACTAGAATAATTCGGAGTAGAATCTCATTCTTAAACCTGCTTGTGTGTCAGCAGTTTACCTCCTTATTATCTTTGTTTTTTCCTTCTAAAAAGGAATAGCATATCATAATGTCACTCAAAGATGGCACTAGTCCATCCTTTCATTTATCTTTCTCTCACTCTTTTACCGATTAGGAAGCTGAAGCATTTTCTATCAGAAAAAAATAAAAAGTTTTTTGGATTTCTCTTGCTGGAAACACACTGAAAATATCAATCTAAGAATATATATTTTTTAAGGAAGATCTGTAAATGGAGATCTGCATTTGTTTTGTAGGATAAAAAGATTATTTTTTCCAGATGTCTAACATACTTTCACATTCTTCAAGGAAACAAATCTCAAGAATTGCTATTGTTTTTCTTCACACTTAATAATGTGATCTTTGTCTCCTCTTCTTTAAAAGCAAGGTAAGGGAGAGCTCATTAAAAAATACACATTG